>VZRM01006403.1:111-271220 GCA_013397955.1 Grantiella picta | reverse complement strand
CGCGCTCGCTGCTCTGCCGGCAAACCTCGCGATACTTCCCACCCGGCCGCCGGCTCCTGTGAGCATGGAGCGCCGCGGCCACGCAGTTCTCGCGATAGCCGCGCGCCGCTGTCGTGCCGGCGGGGCGGGGCGGGGCGGGGCGGGGCGAGGTGCGGCGCCGGGCCCGGGCTGGGCCGTGCCGGCCGAGGTGCGGACAGCGGCGACATCCACGGGGCCCTTCCGTGAGGCGCCCCGGAGGCTCCTTCGGCGTGGTCCCCGCCGTGCCCCGCGCAGCGGAGGGGCGGCGGTGGGTCCCCAGCGCGGCGGTGCCCGTCCACCCCCGGTGCCTCCGCCCGCCAGCGCCGTCAGCCTTTGCACGGCCAAAAGTTAAAATGTGTGATGATGGTGTCCCAGGTAAGCGTCTTCCGTGTGTCTTGCTTTACAGTTCCTCGATTTTTGCTTTTACAGCCATTTCTTAAGAGTGTAAATAAAATCCGGAAGAAAACAAAACCTTGCACTCCGCATTAGGTGGTCCACCCTCACGAGTTATAAAGCGTGCCAGATAATTTCATAGAGGAGAAGTTGTTGAAAGGAACTAGTGTGTGACAGGAGGCCATTACCACCATGAATTAGTACAGTTAATACAGACAATAGCACTTTTTTTCACCTGTAGTAAAAGGAATAAGTACAGGCGAGCATCTTAAATACCAGCTTTCGTCATTGATGGTAAGTGTACTGTACTCATGTTAGGCAAGCATACCAGGTCATTTTCTTTATTTTTAAAGACAGTATTCCACGTAAATTATGATTCTAATTCAAAAGGGAAGAACTTAGTGAGTCAGGCTAGTTATAGTAGCAGTTCATGCTTTGACTTGTACAACATTATTTTGTGGCCTTTTGTAGCAATGGTGTCCTCAGCACTATTATATGTCTTTGCCTCTGTCTCATTTTGTTCCCTGTTTCTCACTAGGTTTAAAGCTTGATAACACTAATACTAATGTCCAGTGCAATTTATTCCACTTTGCACCTGGAACTCTAGTTGTGATGTCATATACAACTTATAAACCTCAAGTAAATGCTTACTTCAAAACAAAAAATCCATTGTCTTAAATAATAGTTTTAACTTGAGGGTCTCTAAACTACATGTTGTATGTCCCTTCATGGCTGTAAAAAAAAAAAAAGAATTACAGAGGTGCTCTCTTATTTTTAAACTTTGGTTTTCATATTTAACAGTGTGCTGTACATAGCTGGTTTCAGTTCTTCAGTTTTGGTTCCTGTTCTCATGAAATTGCAGAAGGAATTAGATGCTACTGGAAGGAGTTAATGTACTTACCTTTTCACATCGAGATGAGAGACGTGTCAAATGCCATGAACTTTAAGGATTAGTTATGTATGATTTGTTGAATTATATTGTTATGATTTGTTGTATAGCCTGTACCTCACCCTTTGCTTCAGAAAGATTTGTTTGAGCTTCAAGTCTTTGCAAAGATCTGAGGGAATGGCTGAAGATAGTGGAGCAGGTTATGAAGCTGGTCACAAGGTGTGGAGCTGAACTCTAAGTAAGGATGATGGGGACATTATTAAAGAGATCTGCAAAATGGTGTGTAAAGTGGAGAGGCTGTGGTTTATGACCTTGTTAGTGTAAGAACTAGTGGGCCATCAGTTTAGGTCTTCGGATCAAAGTTCCTAGCAGGCAAAAGTGTGATGGGTATACAGAGCAGACCTGCAATATTTTTAGTCAGGAGTCACCAAATTCTAGAAATCTGCATGTGTTGAAAGGCAAATGGAGCTACTTGAAAGAGAGCAGTACACTGGAATTTGCTAAACAGACAAATCACATGTGGCCCATGAAATCTCTGTAGCTAAAAGAATACTTTAAGGTCAAAGAATTTTAGAAGAGGGATGTTCTGTAAGCTTGTACTATTTTTATTGTTACCTGTATGTCAACTTAGGGCCAGTGCTGGCTGCAGAATAGTGGGCTTGGCTACGTGTATGTAATTAAATCTATTTTAAAAATAAATTATGTTTATTACTGATTTAATAATACATTGTGGAAAGTAGTCCTGTAAGCAGATGCTTCCAGGTGCTCAGGACCTGGTGAGGAGAACCGATCTTCTCCGTGTGATTTTCACATGGAGACATAAAAATAGGTGAAGGTGGAGTTTCTTGCCTTTAGGACTTTTCTTCCTTACCTCTGAAAAGAATCTGGATTGATGTATCCAGAAACATGTAGTACCTACCACTGATCATAAAATGATGAATACTTGCTCTGGTGCAAAATTCTCTCTGGCTCACTCTTCCCTGTAAAAACCATAGGTGCCTCTCACTGCAATTGATAATGACTTTCTTACAAGTATCAAAACTTATTCCAGCAAATAGATAAGAAATGATAAAGGTTCTGAAATGAATCATGTATCTCTTTGTTTTGGGATGACTGAGCAGGAGAAGGTTAGAAATTGTTTCTGCAAACTCAAAAGAGCACACCTTTTTGTCTCAGTTCAGATTTGGAAAAATTTGCACACAGCCATTATTTGTGAGGTCTTTTTACTGTGAAGAGTGAAGACCATATTTTTTCTGGTAGAGGTATTTTATTCCATTTTGCATTGTCAGTATGATGTGGATTCTTTCGATTCTTGATATATACTCTTGATATATAGTGCTGTGTTTGGCTGTGTGAAGCCACTGTGTAAACTTGATGCCTCAGAATCTGGATTTTGCGCTTTCTTTCCCCAGTACACGTTCTGGTATTTCTAAAATAATGGTGTTAGAGCAAACTATAATTTTACATTTAGCTTAGGGCTTGGTTGTAAACAGCAATTGGTATCTTGATTCTAGTGCTACCTTCAATAAAGTGTTTTATATTAAGCTGTAAGCATTTTGCCAAATAAATTTGCATCCATTGTTTTAGTGTTGAAGTTATTAAACACTTTGTACATCAGTCCACTTTATCACTGGATGTGTTTGGTTTTTTTTTATAGGCCATTGGCATATTGGGGAGAAATGCCTTGCCCCTTGTCTTGAAAATGGAAAACTTCATGAAGGAACAATAACTTCTCTTGAAAAGGACAAGAATGGAAAATCATTTGCTGTTGTATCATTCTTGGAGACTGAAGAAAGGAAAATACTAGTAACAAAACTTTGTAAAATCAAAGACAATAGAGGACCCTGGAAAAGCTTAACATTTGATGAGGGTGATCTGGAAAAGCCATATTTTCCTGACCAAAATCTTCCATCTCCTGCAGTTGCTTTTAAATTATCTGACAATGGTGATTTTATCCCGTATACAATTAACAGATACCTGCGTGATTATCAAAGGGAAGGAGCCCAGTTTCTGTATAGACATTATGCTAATAAAAGGGGATGTATTCTTGGAGATGATATGGGCCTTGGAAAGACAATACAGGTATTGTTTTTGTTTGTTACAGTGAGAGAATAACGAGTTTTCTGAGATCTGTAAATCTTTTTTTAAAAAGCAGTATATGAAGCTTAAACCTCCCTCTGCTGTTGTAGAGTTGGATGAGGCAGGACATGAGGTACAGGACAGAACTCAGAGCCAGGAGCCTATTGCCGATTTTAAGATTCTCTCCTGACAGGTCATAAAACTGGGGTGTGACTCCTTTTGGTATAAGCCTGAGTAATTACAATAGCTAAAGTGTTAGTGTGTTGAATTTACTTTGAAGATTGCTACCTGCCCATCACGAAAGGAATTTATACTGGAATATACTAAAAGAACTTGGGGCACTTATCTGACTCTTGCTTTTAAAATACCTTTTTCCCTGAAAATAGTTTCACTCTTCTGGGAATGGAAATGAATTATGGTAATGGTCAATATGGGAAGATTAACACATGTTGTCTACCTAGACTTGTGTAGGGCCTTTGATATGGTCCCACATGACGTCCTTACCTCCAAACTGGAGACCTGTGGGTATGATGGATGGACAGTTCGATGTATAAGGAATAGGTAGGCTGGCTGGCTGGCTGGATGCAGCCAGGGAGTTGTGGTCAGTGGCTCTGTGTTGAGGTAGAGGCTGGTGATGACTGAGGTAGCTCAGGCTCTGTTTTGGGACCCATGCTGCAGTGTCTTCTTCAATGACAGACAGTGGGCCAAGTGCTCTCTCAGCAAGTCTGCAGATGGCACAAAGCTGAGCAGTGCAGTTGACAAAACAGAAGGACAGGGTTCCATCCAAAGGGGTCTGGACAAGCTTGAGAATTAGGCCCATGAGAGCCTCATGAAGTTCAGCAAGTCCAAGTGCAAGATGCTGCACTTGCAGCCTAGGGATGCATCCAAAGCAGCATGTCCAGCAGGTCAGGGGAGGTGACTCTGCCCCTCTGCTCTGCCCTTCTGAGACCCCACCTACAGTGCTGCCTCCAGCTCTGGGGTCCCCAGCGCAAGAAAGAGGTGGACCTGTTAGAGTCAGTCCAGAGGAGACCATGAGATACTCCAAGGGATGGAGCGTCTCTCCCATGAAGATAGGTAGAGAGAGTTGGGGCGGTTCAGCCTGGAGAAGAGAAGGCTCTGGGGGGACCACATTGCAACCTTCCAGTAACTTCATGTTCAAGGCCAGGTTGTATGGGGGCCTGAGCAGCCTGGTCTAGTGAATGGCATCCTGGCCCATTGCAGGGATTGGAACTAGGTGATCTTTAAGGTTCCTTTCAACGCTTACCATTTTATGATTCTGTGATCTTGTATAGTTTTTTATAAAACACAGTACTTAGGTTCAAGTTCAGTAAGGAAAAGGCGGTTTGGTGAATATGAAGTAAAAGGGAAGAATTCACTTGTTTAGAAAAGGTTAATACATATGAAAAAATAAATTTAAATTTAATTGAATAACTGATTTAGTCTTAGAAAAAAGTTGTCTTAGGCTTGTCAGTTGCTGAATCTTATTCTTTCTGAATTAGAGGATGATTCATGAGGTAAAGACTCTTCTAGAAATTCTTTGAATTTTAATGTTCTTTGTACTTCTGAACTGATTTTTGCTTTAAATGGCCTGACCATATGGCTCTTTCATATAAAGCTGAAGTTTAAGTGAAGGCAAATAGTTTCATGTTGTTTTGTAGTGTGATTACAGTATATTAGTTACCTGTCAAGGCATTTAGGTTGCTTCATGCTTTATCTGGAAGACCCAAAGGTTTCTGATAATGAATTGCTGTTTCACATCCTTTGCTACTCTTAGAAGTTTGTGATGCAAATTCTTCCAAGAATGGAGAATGTGGAAGAGACATGGAGGTTTATTGTTCAGTTGAATTTAATTCTAATTCTCAAGGGATTAAAAAAAAATTAAAAGTCATTAGTTAAACTACATTTACAAGCTGGTGGTTCATCTCAACCTCAATTTATGAAGTATTATGTATAAAAATGTTTGGGGTACTTTTATTCTATGTACCTCTCTTTCACTCTGCAGCCATACACATGATGGATTTCTTCTCTCTTCTGTTCATCTAACTTTACTCTTCCCAGGCGGGTATTTTTTCTGCACTCTGCTCTCCTGACTTGCTTCTTCTTCCCATCATTGGAGAGAGAAAGCTGTTTTTTGGAAAATCAACAGTTGGTTGCTTTGCCTCTGTGCTGCTATGAGCAGCTGCAAAAAGGAAGCGGCTGGAATTGGCAGCTCTGAATAAAAGGGGCCTGTTAAGTTTTCAAAAGAAGGGCACCTCTCTGATAATGCATCTCATCCTTGCTGCTGCTTAGTCCCATGGATACCATTTATCCCAAATGGATTTTAGAGATTTGCATGTTTTGGCCAGCTCTTTCTCTTCCTTCTTCCTGTATTGGATTATGATACTTTGGAATACCTTGTGCTGGGATGTTTGTCCTTGCTGTGGTGTATTGTAATAAGTATCTTTCCATAATCACCTTGACTGGTTTGAGGCAGATGGGAGAATATAGCATGGCAGGAAAAAAAATGATTTTTATGTTTAAAATAGGAATTTGAAGGAATGGAACATACAGAAAAAGGCATGTTAGTAAAAAACAAACCTCTAGGATAAGCCTCTTCTTCCTTTTGCAGAAGTAGTGTTGAGACAATAGTTAGAGGATATCTGTTCCTTCTGTTTTCTCATCTGAGATTCAAGTGCCCTGAAGAGGAGTTGCAAGACAAGCCTCATCTTTATTTTTTCCTGGCTCATTCATACTGTGTCTCTTGTGTAACTTTGGAACTTTTCCCCGTAGACAATAAAAGAGTGAGATAGAGCAATTAATTGCTCTTATAATGAATTCAAGGAAGTCTTGGAAATCCAGGGGAGGGAGAGGTCAGATTTATTTAAACAGATTTATTTAAAACCAGCAAATACCCCCGTTCATCCCTTCCAAAAAATCTCCCCCCATCAAACCACCTTGCTAAGTCCTATCCAGAATTTTGTCCTAAATGCTTATTTTTTGTGAAATTCATTCAATTTCTTGTTGTCCATAATCACTGAGAATTGTTTTCTTTCTCAAGGTCATTTCATTTTTGGCTGCAGTGTTGCACAAAAAGGGAACACGTGAGGACATTGAAAATAATATGCCGGAATTTTTATTGAGGACAATGAAAAAGGGCTCAGATTGTAATCCTAAGAAGGTACAACTTCTAGTGATACTAGCTTAAGGAGTTTGCTAAAAGACAGTACTTGGATTTTGTTTGTTTGTTTGTTTGTTTGTATGTTTGTTCTAGGAGTTTATGTACATTGATTTTTAGAAGTCAGGTGCTGAAGTAGATTAGGAATTCATGCCTTTCCTGGTAGTGTTTGGGAAGCCTTCAGTTTTCCAGGTTGTCATAGTGCCCTCTCTTTCTAGCTGCTATAGTAGTAACAGATCAGTTGCTACTGTTCATCTGCACTAACGGGAAACATTTTGAGGTATCTGGGTTAGATTTGTGGCTAGAGTACTTTGAAAAGCCCGTGGCACTGAGTAGAAAATTAGCATTGTGTGATGATACTTTTAAAGCAAAAAACCCATATATGTCTACAATAACAGGATATTTAATTAAGACAAATTCGTATATTTGGAAAATGTATTCCTAATAGTCTTGTGACCTGTATTTTCTT
Organism: Grantiella picta; assembly: GCA_013397955.1. Taxonomy (NCBI): domain Eukaryota; kingdom Metazoa; phylum Chordata; class Aves; order Passeriformes; family Meliphagidae; genus Grantiella; species Grantiella picta. Next base: position 264,218 of record VZRM01006403.1, on the reverse strand, counting down.
GACTGGCTGTCATAGTGTTGGAAGCAAGTCTGACTCATAATCTCAGTAATCAAATACAGTGACAGCAAATAAAAGATACATGTAAAAGTTCTGTGTGAATAAGATAAATCTGAAGATCGTTCTTATTTTTACTCATTGCAGAAATCACATGATTTCTGTTTTCCATTGTTATTTTTATTTTATTGGAATAATTAGAGAATTCGACAGGCATAATGGGTCATATGACTGTAGCTCTCTGAATAATGGATACATGTCCCTCAGGAAACACAGGCTGAGAGCATGGGGTAAAGGGACTTTGCACTTTATGTGCAAAGAAACGGGAATGCTTCTAACTAAGAGTAAGAGAAGGATGTCACTTTGAGGACATTTAGTTTGCAAAAGGTCTTAGAGAGGTTGTAGACCCCATCCATGCTTATGAGGTTTTGAAGACCCCAACTGGGAAAGCCTGAGTTTGAAGTCAGTGTTGCCACTACTTTTAGTTGTAAAATTGGAGTGAAAATGTCCCAAAGTCGCTTCCTACCTTATTGATTTTATTATTCTGTGATATTAAGTGAATTGTATGAGCTGTCTTAAATTTTTAAACCCTTTTCAGGACTTTCTGTGTTCAAGTCACAGGATGACTAGACTTGTGGATTTGAGGAAGCCTACATATCCTCTTCATCCTTTTGTTTTCTCCACCTGTAAAACATTTTATGGTATACAGATGCTATAACAAAGCAAAGTGATAGTGTTTCGCATCTTACTGCAGTTAAGAGTATAATTTGAGTAAGTAGTGCTGTTTAGTGTTTAATTTTTGTATTACAGTATTTTTCTGCTGTATTATATACATACTCAGAGTAAACTGATTACTTTTGAATTTGTATTAACTGTTTAGATATTTTCCATACATGCTTTGAAATGACAGAATTAAACAGTCAAACTGCTCAGAGCAGTAAAACAGTCAAGATTTTGACTTCCATTATTGAGAAAGTGCTGTGTTGCAGTTTTTCAAGTAATACTCTAATATATGTTTGTTTTCAGACTTTCCTCATAGTGGCCCCTCTTTCAGTGCTGTACAACTGGAAGGATGAGTTAGACACATGGGGATACTTTAAGGTCTCTGTCTTACATGGCAGTAAAAAAGACGATGACATGAGTCGCATCAAGCAAGGGAAATATGAAGTTGCTCTTACAACATATGAGACACTTCGCCTGTATTTGGATGAATTTAACAGGTAAATGGTTTTAATGTGTTTTTGTAATGTTAATTTTGTAATGTGAATTTTACCTATCTAATTGTCCATTGTTCTTTGCAAGTACTTTTTCTATGTAACGTATTTACTGTTAAACCAAATGACTCGCTGTGCTGCAGAGAAGAATCCCAATACTATTGAATTTATCCTGTACTACTGAAATTAACCTGTACTATTCTGGTGGGTTGACCTTAGCTGGACACCAGGTGCCCACCAAGCCAGTCTATCACTCCCCAGCTGGACGGGGAAGAGAAATTAAGATAAAAACCCACTCTTTGGTTGAAGGCAGTTCACTAAAAAAAAAGCAAAAGTTTAGGCATGCACAAGTGAAGAGGGAAGAAAAAATGTTTTTTCTCTGCTTCCTGTTAGCAAACAGTGTTGAGCCTCTTCCCCAGGAGCAGGGCTTCAGCACACATAGCAGTTGATCTGGAAGGCAGACACCATAAATAACAAATGCCCCATTCCTCCTCCTTTCCTTAGCTTTTGTATCTGAGCTGGTGTCATATGGAATGAATTATCCTGTTGGTCAGTTTGGGTCAGCTGACTGAGTTGTGTCCTCTCCCATAATTTTGCTCATTCCCAGTGTACTGATGTGGGGGGAACGTTGAGAGACAGCATTGATGCTCTGCCAGTGCTGCTCAGCAGTAGCCAAAGGACTGCTGGGTTATCAACACCTTTCCAGCTATGGATGCGAAGCACAGACCCGTGAGGTCTGCTATGGGAAAATAAACTGCATCTCAGAGAGATGGCCAGACCCAATACAACTATCTTTGTAATGGGGCACTTGGTAGCAGTAAGCGATTGAATAGTTGGCCATAAAAACATCTTTGCTGTTAGCATACTTACGAAATGCTCTCAGAGATGCAGGAATTGCCTACCTGAAAACTGCTGAGAGCTAAAAGATATGTAGAAGGTATTTCTGTCTTTCAGTTCAGAAAAGTCTTTTCCTTGTTATTTGCACTTTTCACCAGCTTGGTGAAATTACAGAGCCCTAAAATCTTCGAGATTTAAATCCACGTGTTTCTCATCCAATGCTGGATGTCCTTTTCCCTTATGTCGTCTTGGAAGTAGGGTGCAACTTGTGTCAATAGCTGGTGGTAGCAGCCTGCCCCCAGCAGCTGATGTAAGTGGATTTGCAGATCTTGGCATTTCAGGCGTTGGGAAAGGTCCAGGCCTCATAGAGTACCCTAGTTGTCTGCACATCCATCAGCAAAACAATCATATCTTCATCTCTGTGCTTACGTCTGGGAAGCACAGATAGAAAAGTAATGTAGTTATGTTATCAGCACCCTAACTGTGTTCTTTCTGAAGAACTCTTCACGCTTAATCGTGGAATAGACTGTGGTGAGGAAATAGGTGCATGTAAGGAGCAGATCTGATGTGTGACTGCCTGCAAGTACATTCCATCAGCATGGAGATTCACCAGGCTGTGTCTGCAGTGTGGTGACTAGATGGGTCTATGATCTTGACACCAGAAGAAGCTTTGTGTCTTGCTTAACTACAGTGATGGATTGGCCTCAGAACCGGCTCTTAAATAATTAACGATCAGGAATAAGAATAAAAATGCTCAGTTATGCATGTAAATCAGTATGAGCAATTTAAGTGGAAGGAGTTAGCATAGGAACATCTGTTACACTTCTTTCAGAAGCTCCAATTTTTAGCATATTTTGGGAATGTTAGGAACTTGAATATGAATTAGTGTATTTAGCGAGTATCAGAAATGCCACAAGATCAGCCTTCATTAGTGAACTAAATGCAGCCTGTTCAAGAGACAGGCTTTCTACTAAACATGTCTGCTTCAGCTTTTTGGAGCATATCAAACTGGATATGGTTGTGTTCTGAAATATTCATTCATATATATGAAGTGAACTCATAAAGTTAATTAATCTCTTCCTTGGGACTTGACTTAAATTACTATCATAGTATACATGTCATTCTACCCGTAAGTTTTATTCTTGACATGGCTGCAAAATAATCTCTTGGTCGCTGCTTATACCTATGTTCCTTCTAGTCACAATCAAAAAATATTAAAGTTCCTCTGCTACATTGGTATTGTATAGACATTCTTGAGTATACTTTCTTGAAGAAAACCATGCAGATTGAAATGTGTTCAGTTCACTGGTAGTTGCACTGGATAATTTTTGTCAGGAAAATGAGGCATACCTATGTTAAGCGTATTTCAGTAGTTTTCCTTCAGAGACTTACTTATTTTTGGTAACTCTTAATTATGAGTGGAATTAATTTCAGTGAGATGTGCTGAATTCATTGATCCACACATTGAAAGCTACTTTCTTCACAGAAAGCATTTGATACAATTAACAGCAGCTCATTTATTTGGGGATAAAGTTTAGCCGTTATGTTCAACTATTCTAATTGAGTTTACTAAGCAAACAATATAAAGAAATGGAGTAGTATAATACAAAAAACCAGGGAAATCAAGAAGTAATAGTGTTATAAAACAATTGCAGCTTCTTGTGTGACTGACTTAATTTTTTGTGTGTGTGTGGGATGGTTGAATGTCAGTTAATGAACTTGTTTTTTGACCTGCAGTGTAGAGTGGTCTGCTGTGATAGTGGACGAAGCACATAGAATCAAGAATCCAAAGGCTCAAATAACTCAAACCATGAAGTCATTAAAATGCAGTGTTCGCATAGGTCTTACTGGAACAATTCTTCAAAACAATATGAAGGAACTTTGGTGTGTTATGGACTGGTAAATAATTTTTTTTTTTATGGTTAAGCATCTCTGTGTATTAACCATGCAATGGGGGTGGGGCAGAAGTGCATGATACAGACCCATCTGTGTTATAGAAAAAACAACAAAACACAACACTCAACCTCAAAACACCTGCTGTTTTGTGAGAATATAACTGTGTTTTTTTCTAATGCATCTGGGAAGGTAAGCTCCTGGTATTTTGCAGTTACTTAGTACATTTGGAGTTCATTCCCACTGCTTCTTCGGGGAATTTAGGAAGTAGTTAAAATGATTTCTCCTTTTTTTTTGTTTCTTTTCTTTTCCTAAGGACACTCTTTTTTTTCTTCCGTCCTTTGCCCAGTAGATAGGGAATCATTACACAATCTTAACCAAAAAAAGTGCCTTTGCTCTGTCCAATATGTGCAGGTCATTCTGAACTACTTGGAGGATGAAAGTAATAATATTTTGCTTTTTTTTCAAAAAGCACAAGTGCACATGTTTGAAGAGTAGCAGTCTTGTCCAGAAAAAACTTTTACTGATGAAAGAGAGGTGCAACTAACCATAGTTAAAAATCTAAACCTCCTGGGAATGCTTTACAGAGGAGGAACAAAGTAAGCATACTTTAAATAATGATATACAGAACAGAAATAGGAAGAATATTTTAAATTAGTGTTCCATCTGGTCCATTAAAACTATGCTGATGCTGTTAATAGATTGTTGCAATGTGTGGTGCTGCCAACAATTACAACTTCTTTTTACTGTTGGGTTTCTCAAGATTTTATTTAGTTAGTTGTAATATCTGCATATTCTGATTTAATAAAAAGAGTAAAAATTGAAAACATGACTGATTAGCTTCCAAGTTAGGCTCCTGAACACTAGCAACTTTGTTGTGTAGAGGTTCTGTATACTTGTGATTTCTGTTGCTCTGCTAAACCTCTGTTTTTCTTGAGATTGCAAACCTTTTCCTGGGGGGTATCTCTCAGCATTTTAAAATCACAGAAAACAAATGAAAAATGGCATGTCTGAAAATAGTATATGTTTCTATTTGTACTTAAGACTTTTAGTAGTTTTTCTAGTGACTGGTACTTTAAGATCTCTTGCTGTTAGCCTGAAAAAAAGAAAAATTGTATACTCTAAATCAGTGAATCAATCCCTCACCCCTTTTTGTTTTTTAATAGGGCTGTACCAGGACTTTTAGGTAGCAGAGTACATTTCAAGAAGAAATTTTCTGATCCAGTGGAGCATGGCCAGAGGCACACTGCAACTAAAAGAGAGCTAGCAACAGGTCGTAAGGCCATGGTGAAGCTAGCAAGAAAAATGTCTGGCTGGTTTCTGAGACGTACCAAAGCGCTTATCAGTGATCAGTTGCCAAAAAAGGAAGACAGAGTAAGAGTGCCTTCACATTTTAAATACAATGCTAATGAACATATCTCTTCTTTTTTGTTTCTCTCTGTCATCATGTCTGTAGGAGTTTGTGGTTTTCTCTTCATCTTGCTAATTTAAAGAGAATCCATAGCCTTGGAAAAAGTGCACTTGCAGTAGTATGCTTTGTTCACATAATTATTATGATTGCACGTTGAAATGGAGTTAATCAAGCATGAAAATGCTCAGCTAGTCTTCTGACTAGTGATTTACACATCTGCTTTATGTGTGTTTCTGTCCTTATCTGTGCAAGCCTAAAGCAATGTATATAAATTTCTTGAAATTTTATGTAGAACTTCGGAATTTACAGCTTGACACATTGTGTATGGAACAGTGTGCTTTTAACTCCCTCATTTTTGATCCCTAAATGAAAGAAAAACCTCAGACAAAGCTGATTCTGTGATAGGTCTGTAATCCTGTTCATCTGATGCAATTGTAAATATTATATGAAGTGATAATACCATTTTGATTTAGCTAAGAGTTCTGCTAAATCTTGTCTTCTAAGTATAGGAATACATAAGTTTGGAGCTGATTTTGTTTTCAAAACTTCATCCTTAGTTTATAATAATGTCATCTAGGCTGTGTTCTGAAGGAAAGATTAACACAAACATCAGTCAGTCGCTTTTCTGAATCTAGCAGGTTTTATTCTTTTCATTATCTTGTTAATGTGAGTATATGTTCAAGTTACTCCTGTATTATTATAGCTCAGCATGGTGCTGCTACTATGTGGATATTGTAGGTTAAGGAATGATCTTGGGATTTCTGTCTCCTGCTGCTTAAGACTAAAGATGTCATGGAGATGCCACCCATGGTCTCTAAGAAGAGGGATCAGAGTTTTGGCCATACACTGTGTAGATCCTTGCCTTCTCATTGCTTATTCTGTTTGTCCTGCTTGTGGTAGTACCCTATGACAGCTAATGCCTAAAAAGGGGAAAGAAAGGGCAAATAAAGCACCTTGTAAAACAGAGAGAAATCTGTAATTAAAATTATGCATTTATCTTTCTCACTTTTCCTTCCTTCTCCTATTCCTCCACAAAAGCCATACCGAAAGGTTTTGAGAAAAATAACAGGAAGTTCTTGTAGCATGACATTGATATTCTTTGTAGAATTTTGGGATGGGATAAAATAATTATGTATACATTTGGGCTCTTTTAGAGTCAAGATCCACATTTTTTTTCATTTGGTGGTGGAAAAATTTCCTGTAACTGTTTGAGCAAGTATAGTATTTATTTCTACTTTATTTTCAGTGATCTGTGATTTGTGTTTTTTGATGCAGTACTTTTTTTGCTTTTGATTGTGTGCTGCTCATGATAGTGTTTCCTGGCTTCTCTTTGGCAGATGGTGTTTTGTTCCCTAACTGAATTCCAGAAAGCGGTGTACCAGGCTGTGCTAGAGACAGATGATGTAAGCTTGGTATTAAGAGCAGGAGAGCCCTGTAGCTGCAACAGTGGCCGGAAAAGGAAGAACTGTTGTTACAAAGTAAGAACTTGGCGCTGTTTGAGTTTTAGAGCATAGTCGTTGAAATTTCTCAAGAGACTCTCTGCTGATGACCTGATTGAAATGTCTGCCTGGTTGTAGGCTATGTGTTTGGAAAATCCCAACTGGAAACTTGAGGAGCTGTATCACCAGTGTGATCGAGTTAGGCACTTTGGGATTACTGCAAAGCTGCTTTGCATGCCCTGAGTAGGTGATTGTTCTTTATGCATTAAATTCTGGATCTTTTGTGTTCATAAGTGGACCTGTGATTTAGTTGATATTGGCAAGGGTACTGCGCTGGGATATTCAGTGTGTGTCAGGCATGCTGCTCCCAGGTGCCTCAGGTGGTTTGTGCAGAAGCTGCAAATGAGTTCAGAAGCTTCTTCTGAACTCAGAAGGTTGCCTGGGCAGTTTGCTGCTCTGACTGCGCTTGTGTGCCACTAAACATTCACTTTGCTTTGCTTCATGGAGACGAAAACTGTAACAGCAGCCACAGGGCACTAGCCAAACTTTGTCTGCGAGCAGCAGCTTCGCAGATTCCTTCAATCTTCTCTGGACTTCTTTAGGACTTGATTAGTCTAGCTTTGTATTTGCTTTGCCTACATCACTCAGTGGGCTCAGATTAAGCACATCTTTTAAACAGTTAGAAATGTATGTCTCATGCTTGTTTCTCCCTTTTTTCTTTCCAGCCTGTTCTGATTCTTGTGTAGTGTTTTGGGTTTTTTTCCAAATGATGTAGTTTGCCCAATCTCCTGCATCTTTCTTTATGAACAATCGCCCTTTCAATCTGTTTAATATTCCATGGATACTAGCCCCCTTTGCAGGCTTTTGTTTCTAGTGAGGTTTTGTAGAAAAAATAAAATGCTGTTGAGCTTGATTCACAGAGGGCAGTAGGCAGGCCTGCAGGTAGGTGAGTGCTCTTATGGACTGTCTTATTCCAAAGCTAACTGTGAAATTTAGTAGATTGGGAAGGGAAGGGAAAACAAATATTAAACAAACCAGCCAGCCATAACCAGGAAAGGAGCTGATGAGATAGCTGCTGTTGCATTGTGGAATGTCTGAAGTTTGAGTTATGTTATTTGAGATGTTTATAAAGCTTTATATGGTTTTGCTGGACAGAAAAGTAAAGTTAGCAGTTGTAGGGTAAGAAGTCATTCAAACTGCTCTGGCTTGATTTAATCACTTTTGTAAAGTTACCATATTTTTGTTTACTGAGGAGTTCATGATTATCTCAGTGTGATACCTGTAGAAGTTACAGTCTGAAATGTTTATTAAACAATGAACATAGCTGTAGGGGTTTTTTCTTATTGAGATGTTTCTATTAATAGGGTCACAAAGCTGAAGGAAAATCAAAACTTGCTTCACTTTAATCAGAAATACAATGAACATGTCTTGGGGATTGGTTATATTACCAAGAATTATTAATGCATTAAACCTGGTAAGAATAGCATTTATATGAGATTATTACTTATTTTCAGGAGTATTTGCATAAACTGAGGGTTTTTCTAGGTAAATGCACATGGTGAAACGATTAAGTCACTGCGCTTCAGTTACCTAATGATCCTACAGAAGGTTGCAAATCATGCTGCACTGCTGCAGACGGACAACACTAGCAAGCTGCAGGTTAGTTTCAGAATTATCTGAAGAACGGGCTTGTGGTAAATGACTGGGATGAAAACTGTTGAATGAAAATTGCTAATGACCTCCTTTTTAAGTCTTAACTAACTGCAATTAATATATTTTGGGAAATTCCTTTGCCATTCAGTTATACAGATACATACCTTACCAAGATGTTATATGAAACAATATGTTAATTTAGTTGATGCATATCTGAAAGTAAGGGTTATAAAACATAGGAGAGATTAGGAGAGAGTAATTTTTAGTAATTTCTAATAGTGTCATTTTTATTACATTTATGAAAAGTGCCTGTAAGGGGAATGTCTTTGTGCAAATAAATAAATAATAAATAATTATAATTTTTTTCTCTCTTAGTTTACATTAAGAGCTGAGTTTGTTTAAACAACAAGAAACATGTTTTAGAAGAAATTGTGCAATGAGAGATCAGTATCAGTTTATCTTGTTACTGTGGCAAGTAACAAGACCCACAAATGGCAGTTTTTAGAAATGCTTGTTCATGAGCCTTGAGATCCAGGAATGAGGAAAGAGATTTAGGGATGTTAGCACTTTCTCTTAGAAGCTATCAAGGAAGAGAAGTCAGAATGTCCTAGCTGATTTTGCAAGTTTGTTCCATTAAAGCAGTTTCATTTTTTCGGAAATGTTACTGTTAATGTCCAGGGCCTTATACACAGTATATACCCAGATTTTTCAGTGGGCTTTTTTGTGTATAGCATATATAGGTTTTTTTGTAATAACATTTGATATTTAAATAACCTCTGAAATAACAGAATGCAAGTATTTTGTGATTTACGATCTTTTGTGTCATGGATAAATACTAGTTTTGCCAACATCTCCTAAAGAAATTGATACTTTGTAGTATTTCTTACCTTTAGTATAGAACGCCATTGCATGTGTTATTTTTAGGTGAGAGACGAGATCTTTTCTGTCTGTGGAAATGTGGACTTAAAGTGTAAGGTCATTTTTAAGTTCAAAGCTAAATTTAGCAGAGGAGCTTTATGTAGCTTTTGAACAGCTTAAGTGCACTTCCTGTACCATTTTTTGTTGTGAAACAATATGTAATTCCTATACTCGCTTGTTATGCCAGAGGGTCAAGAGATGCTGGTGTGCAACTGTTGGGTAATGCAAACCTTGAGGCAGCTGAATTTTTTGAAACTGACAATTCTGGCCAGAAGAAGAAATTTTGAGTATGATCTGTGGTTTCAGATTAAGAATCTCTTTTTAAATGAAACAAAGCAAAACACATGGGATATTTTTTGTCCAGCAGTTTTGTAGTGAACTAAATTAAAAACCATATAACTCTGCTTGAGATACTTTGGCAGACCATATTTCAACCTGTTTAGCTCCTTGTATGGCTTATATTACTCTGATTTTTAACATCTATTCAATCTTTCTGCTTTTCTTCCAGGAAGCTCATATCAAACGAGTTTGCAGCCAGGTATTTTCCAGTTTTCCAGATTTTGTGCAGTTAAGCAAAGATGCAGCCTTTGAAACAATTTCAGATCCAAAATACAGTGGAAAAATGAAGGTAAAGCTATTCCTTAGAAGAAAAAGAAATAATATTAATAGTAATAGATTTGATGCTATATTATATGGATATACGAAGATGTACACCTAATAGCTGTGTTAGTAATTCTATTTATGGTTGATCATACCACAGCAGGTATCACCTGTCATGGATCAGTGTGCATCTGAGCAAAGACTGGATAAGAGTAATCTCTAATGCTAAGATTTTCTGAGACTTTAGCTTCATGTGTTTAATGGTGGGCATGGAAATTACCCTTATAGTCAATAGAACCATTGTTTAATGAAACCGTGGACTCCAGTGACAGTCAGAAGTATTTGGCAAAGGAAGCAAAACAAAATCATGATGGGCTTAATGGTTTGTGCACACCTTCAATTTTATGTGAAGTTCCGATCCCTTCTCTCAAAAAACGTATGTTAGACTTTGGAAATGTTCAGAGAAGGGCTACAATAATTGCTTACTTAAAAATAAATTGGTCTGCTTTGTCTTTCAAGGGGAACTTGAATTTTGTGCCTTTCATGAAATATATCTTGGTATAAACAGAATATTCTGAACTACGTGTTGGTATTGTCGGGTGTGTAGGGGTGGGATGAGGAAGGCTAAGATGGAGCTGGAGCTGAACGTGGCAAGGGATGCAAAATAAAACAAGGAGGGCTTTTACAGGTATGTCAGACAGAAAAGTAAAGTTGAAAGAAGTGTGGACTCCCCTCATGGGCAGTGCTGGAAAACTGGTAACAATGAATGAGGGGAATGCTGAGATACTCAGCAGCATTTTGCCTCAGTCTTCAATGATGACCTGTCTTCTAACCTCTTAAGTGTGTGGACAGCAGGATGTGGAATAGGGGAGCAAAGTTCTTTCCTCTGTAAGTAAAGACCAGGTTTATGACCACCCAAGGAGCTGCATTGTACATATGGGACCCAATGAGATGAATCCTATAGTTGTGAGGGAGTTGGCTAATGTAGTTGCCAAGCCAATCTCCATAATATTTGAAAAGTCGTTGCAGTCAGGTGAAGTCCCAGGTGGCTGGAAAAGGGAACCTGTCTTTAAATTGTACCTGTCTTTAAAAAAGGTGAGAAAGGAGTAGCCTCACAGCTACTGACCTGTCAGACTCATCTCTGTGCCTGGGAAGATCATGGAACCAATCCTCCTGGAAGCTGTAGTAAGGTATATAGAGGACAGGGATGTCATTTGAAGCAACCATCACAGCTTCACCAAGGGCAAGTCCTGCCTGACTAGCCCAGTGGCCTTCTAAACTGGAGTGACTTCATCAGTGAACATTGGGAGGGCTAGGGGAGGGCTATAGGTGTTACCTATCTGGACTTCTGTAACACCTTTGACAAGGTCCTCAGTAACATCCTTTTCTCTAAACCAAAAAGAAATGGATTTGATGGGTGGAGTTTTAGATGCGTAAGGAATTGGGTGAACCACTACCCACATCCAGAGGGTAGTGGTCAATGGCTCGGAGTTATCGTGGACATCAGTGGTAAGTGGGGTCCCTGAGGGATTCATACTGGGACTAGTGTTTTTTAATATCTTCATTAATGACATAGATAAAAAGGGTCAAGTGCACCCTCAGCAAATTTGCAGGTGACACAGAGATGAGTGGTGCAATTGACACATCTGAAGGACAGGATGGTATCCAGAGGCACCTGGACAAGCTGGAGAAGTGGGCCCCTGGGAATCTCCTGAGGTTCAACAAGACCAAGTGCAAGGTGCTGCACCTGGGTCAGGGCAACTCCCGGTATCAGCACAGGTTGGGGATGAACAGATGGAGAGCAGCCCTGGGGAGAAGGACTTGGGGATATTGATGGATGAGAGGCTGAACATGACCCAGCAATGCGCACTCACAGCCCAGAAAGCCAAACATGTCCTGGAGTGCATCAAAGGAAGTGTGGCCAGCAAGGCATGGGAGGTGATCTTCCTCCTTTGCTTCACTCTTGCAGTGTACTGTGTCCAGCTTTCTCAGCACGAAACGTGTATGGATGTGTTGGAGCAAGTCCAGAGGGGGGCCGTGAAGATTATTAGAGGGATGGAGCACCTCTCCTATGAGGAAAGGCAGAGATGGTTGAGGTTGCTCAGTCTGGCGAAGAGAAGGCTCTTGGCTAACCTTATTGTCACCTTTCACTACCTGAAGGAAGCCTAAAGAAATCTGGAGGGAGACGTTTTACAGTGATAGCACAGCAGATAACGGCTTCAAAGTGAAAGACAGTAGGTTTAGATCAGATGGTAGAAAGAAATTCTTTACTGTGAGGGTGCTGAGGCACTGGAGCAGGTTCCCAGAGAAGCTGTGGATGCCGCATCCCTGGAAGTGTTCAAGGCCAGGTTGGATGGGGCTTTGAATCTAGTGGGTGGCATCCCTGCCCATGGTGGCATAGTTTGAAACAAAATGGTTTTTAACGTCCCTTCAAACCCAAAACGTTGAATGACTCATTGATTTTTGTGCCTGGAAGAAGGATAGTGGGTTGTATAGCTGTCATTAAAAAATAAACTGGGTTTTCAGTCCATTAATTTTGACTTCATGATGCCAAAAAATGGTTCATATATTTCTGGTGTGATGACTTGCTTTTATGTTTTCTATTCTAAATTTTAAAATGGAAGCTGTTCGTGATGATTTTGCATTTTACACTGCAAAAGCAAAGTCATTCAGGAAGTATTTCATTTAGAAAATTGTCTTACCATAAGAAAGTAATCACATAAGAGTCAACTGGTGCTAGAGCTTGAAAACATCTTTTTCAGTTTTTAATATGTCAATTTTAATGTGTTTATTTGGAAATAACTGAGGCAAATGATAGTAAAATATTTTTAATAACCTTGTTACACTGTAGTACTCTACTTTTTCTGTTTCATAAATAAATTCTAGAAACTAAGAGAAAATATTTTATACCTTTCATCTGGTAGCATAGACTGAAATAAGTATTTGTCTTTTAAATTAAAATTCAGTATAGATTACCCAGCAATTTTGGTACAGATGATTATTCTTTTGTAGATAAGCATCGTTGCAAAGGAAAAGTTTATGGCATTTAAAAAAAAAATTCAGGGAAGGGGGAAAAGCTGTGATTTTTTTAAAATTAAGTTTATTAGCTAAGCAGCTGTAGCTGTTTTGCAGAGTTGGAAAAAGGTTCTGTCTGCTTGAATAATCTGTTGTTCTCCAAGGAAATAGAGATAAAACATAAAAGGAAACATAGCTTTTTCTATTACGTGGGATATGCATTACTTCCACCAGTAAAACTAGATTTGCTTCTATGCAAGAGTTAAAGAGTGTCCTGTATGTGGTGTTTGTGTCCTACCTGTTGCTGTGGCTGCAGTCATCTCTCTGCGTTTTGCAAGCGGGTACCATTTGCAACGTGCCACCCCAGGTTTTCTGTTCTGAATTTAGGATTACAAGAAGACCCTGGAAAAAAACAGTCCCTACAATCCAAATGTACAACATGTATAATCATTGATGGAATACCTAATATGGTATCATGAGGACACTAATATGTCCTTGCTACAGTGGGAGGTGGGTAATACACAGTGATGTGGTCTGAGTGAGTTTCAGCTTTTTTGTGAAATTATCCCCTCCTTTTCAGTCCTGCTGCAGAATATACAGTTTTCAAACTTCACTTACACTTTTTATTACAAAGTGAATTTCATGCTTAGATTTTGAAATAGAAATAGTTGAATATATGAAAACTGAATGAATGAATGAAAGGAGTGTCCTGCTTTGTTTGGAAACTGCTGTTTTTCTGTCATGGTGTAAGATAGTGGAGACCTGCAAAGTCTAACGGCAAGTGGTTCATTGCTTTTGAAACACAGTGATTGCAGATTGTCCACACAGAACTATTGGGGACTGCTTGGAAAAGAAGATGAATGAGTATAGCTTTACAAACCTGCAGTAATTCTCATTCAAAAAACCTTTTTACATTATTTCTACAGTTTTGTTAAAATTGTGTCTCAGAGAGACTCCATAAGCTTTCCAAGTGTAAAGGGTTATTAAATGTCAGGACAGTTGAAACAATTTTTTTTTTTAGCTGTATTCATAATATTTCCACAAACATCCATTTGTGGGGTTTTGGAATACTGTTCTTAGTACAAATCTCTTAGGAATTGTATTGCTTTAATTATTTTTGCCTTGGTTATTACCATTCAATAGGAAAAGGGAAGTCTATTGGAACACTTTAAAAGAAATGGTAACCTCTGCCATTAAATATAACCCAGACACAGGCAGGCTTGGCTTTGAAGGCTTAAAAATACTGTAGGCTAACTTGAACATATATATAGAAAAAAATTCTCAGAAACAAGAGATAAAATTTCATCACATACAGACAATTCACGATTTGTAGCAGTGGGGAGACATGTTTAAATTCATGTGGACTCTTACAAAGAGCATGTTACTTTTGCTTGAATATGATCAAATATTTCTGTTTTGGACTAACAACATATAAGATAATGTGCTGGTGCATAAGTAGAGAATTTACTTCTTTTTGGTGCTGAAGCATTAATTACTTTTCTCTGTTAGAGTTGTTTCTTGCTCCAGAATACCTAAATTCCCAATGGGGATGAAATTGATCCATTTTATTTAAGCAAATTGTGTGAATTTATTTTTGTATTCTCCTGTAGGAAATTCATTATTTGACCTGTACTTTAATAATAACAACAATAACACAGAAGCCAATTCCTTCTCGTTTAAAAGAATGTCACTTTGTTTCTTTTCTTAATGTGATTAAATAAAATGCAAATGTAAGTAGTATAGCTCTTGTTAAATTGCCTAGTGTGGATTTTTTTTCCCCCAGTAAAATAAATCCTAGTTTATATATTCATGTGCAATGAGACAAGGCAAATAATCTGTCATTTGTACCTTGTTTTCATTTGTAACAGACTGGCCAACATTTACCAAGGAGCTCATAAGTGATGTATAATTACTGTTTTATGTTCTACATATTGTCCAGAATTGTAACATTTATATAAACAGTCATCGTTGTTTGATTGTCAAAAATTTTTTAGGCTTTTAGTGAAATAATTCTTGATTAACAGTTTATGTATTTATCAGTGAATAAATATAATTTCAAAAATATTTATTGCCCAGTGGGAGAAAGTTACAGTCATGGTACAGCAAATTCCTCTTTTCCCATTGTGTATGGCTTCTGCGCAGTGCTCTGGAGCTGCCATTGCCAGATGTGGACATGCTTCTTTTGAAAATAACAGTATCACTATTGTACACAAGGGTCTGGATTATTTGCTTCCCCACCAGAAGAACGTTGTGTGTGGGCGGATTATTGGCATTTCAAGGTCTCTGCAGAGTCTGGGAAGCTGGATCCTACTGTAAACAGAGAAACAGATGAGAGTGGGAGCGGGGAGGGGCATACATCTCACTGATTATTTTAAGAAGACAAGTTGCAAGAAACTCTGAACTCAGATGTAGGACAGAAAGTTAAAACAGACCTTGGAGTTTTCAGGCTAAATGTGTGCATTTTTTAAATGCAAAAACTCAGAATCTGAGCTAGTGCATAAATAACCTTTTGTTGCAGTCTATGCACTGACACAAGTACCTTCTGAATATACCTCTTAGTGGACTGATGACCTTTACACAGTAGGATTTCCATATACATCACTGGAAAATGCAAAGGTCCAGCATCTCCCTTACCTCTGGCACATTATTATGTTGGTAATGATTTTTGTTATGCCTCTGTTTGGCTTTGCAAATAATTAAGGATGGTGTAGCCTGTTTAGAGGTTGAAAACATGAGTAAGTGTGTGTGAGATGACCTGTAGATAAAAATGTCTTCATTTTTCTGCTGTGGTTCATTTACAGGTCCTTCAGCAGCTTATAAATCACTTCCGAAAAAATAAGGATAAAGTTCTTCTTTTCTCCTTTTCCACAAAGGTGAGCTCCATGTGATTTTTATCAATTAACCACAGCAGTAAGTTCTGAAGCGTGAATCACTGAAGTGACACCTTGTCAACCACATTTCCTTATTGCTGTGGGAAGTAATTATGAGGACAGTGTGCTGTATTCCACAAGCATATTGAAACCTTATCTCATGATAAAAATGGTGATGGCAAAACAAATGTAACAGTCTTTTGCCTTCCCTAGAGATTTTTAAAATAGATCTATTACTTCAGGTGCAGATAGCTGAATTCAGCTGGTATGTCTTGAGGTAGAGCACAGTATGACTGTGATATCATAAAACCTTTGTGTTAGCACTGACAGTTGTTCACTCTCCTGGCCCTGCTGACTTTTGATCATCAGCAGCAATGAAGCTTCAGTCCTGAGACTTGCTACACCAGTTGATTTGACTTTGAAACTGTCTAATTGGAGCAAGAGGTATATGTACATTTTACTTTTAAGGGACTTGATCCTTGATTTTATTTTTAGGGAATAATGTGTTTCCTGAAATAGTACACTCTATAGTATTGGGGCTTTTTATTTAAGTATTTGTAATGACAGCACTAAAAAGTATTAAAAAAATTAGTGATTTGAATGGCAGTTCAGAGTCTTAAATATTTAATTTTTTTTTTCTTTAAGAAAAAATGCAAGTTTAATGTTTAAATACAGTAGTAATGTATTCATGTGTCTTAGGCAGTGTTTTATGGTGTCTAGTACTGGACTGGTTGCTGGTGACTCCAGTCTCTTTCACTTCATGCCCCTGAAGTCTGACTGTGTACTCTGTGCTGGCTGCGGTTCTCATTTACTGTATTTCACGTAATTGCAACTTGCTAAAATGGGAGGAAGCTGTTTACATGGACTGTCTGCTTATTGGGTTGGATGAAGTGAGTGACAATAAGAGGTGTTTCAGTCAGCCAGCACTGGAGGATGGAGTGAGACCACTCAATATGAATTGATACTAATCACCTTGAGTGCTGCAGAATCACGGCTAATGAAAATCATGAATGTTGATACCAAAATGGCAGAGATTGACTCTCATTTGCAATGCGTGGTGTACTGAAAATATATTTGATAAACATGCCCCATGAGATCATGTTTAATTAAAAAATAGTATTATCTTTTAAATTTATTTTCTTTTTTTCTTCATTTTTCCACTCAGTTGCTAGATGTGCTGGAACAGTACTGCATGGCATCTGGACTAGATTACCGAAGACTTGATGGAAATACAAAATCAGAAGACAGGATCAGAATTGTAAGAGAGTTCAACAGCGTTCAAGAAATTAACATATGTCTTGTATCTACAATGTAAGAAAATTTAACTTATAGTTGGTTTCAATGTCTATCTAGTGTTCAATAAATGGGTTACTCTTCATTTTTCTTGCTGAGCTTGTAATAGGTTAACTTTTTGGGAAAGTGAGAGTAAGTGTAGACTTACTGCTTTGGTCTGAAGCTTCTTAAAATATATGGACACTTCCTCCCTCCTCCTCTCCTCTTCTTCATGAGCACTTCTATGATCTGAAAAAAGTGGGTCTTCTGGATACTAGTTTTAAATTTTCAGTTGTTGTAGGATTGAGGAAACAGTTTTAAACACCATTATTAATACATTATTATTATGTCATTATCCACAAAAGGCTTATAATTTTGTTGTATACATAGTCAATTTATTGTATTATACTAGTAGAACTAGCAAGTGAATATGAATATGAAATGCCATATTGAACTGAAAAATCTCTTGCTATTAATTAGTTGTTATATTACTATAATATATGATGTATGATATAATACATAGTTATCTATAAGAAATAACAATATCATACATCATATATCATACATCAGATAATATTTTATAATTTATTGCAAATAATTAATTACATTAATTAGCTAGCATGTCTATTTAAAATATTTCCACAAGATTCTTGGTTGTCTTTTAAAAATGTATTTACCTGTCAGATTTGCTTATCAATTTATGATGGATGGTGGATTATTTTGAAATAGATTATTATGTTCAACAAATTTATTGTTAGTACAATGACTATTTATTTGTTTTATTCAGGTTATTTCTATGCTTCATATTGGATGAAGTTTTTTACTGGGCAAGGGCAGAAAGAGAGCAAAGAGAAGCTTTGCTCCTTTTGGCTGCTGCCCAGAGGAGAAAACTCAGTGAAAATTGATGAAATATTGTTGAGTATACAATCACTTTAGTTCTTCTTTTCTGAAAGTGTGTGTGTTGGAATTAGGAGGATCCACACTGCCTCTGCTTAAACAGAAGTCAGACATCATCTTATAGGCTATTGCGAGTGGATGTCAGAGCAGTCTTCAAATACTCTGGTGCTTACGTGTAGGATTGTGAAGAGATTAGTAGTGTTGGTCATGGACATTGGTTTGTAACCTCTGTCAACCATGGAATCTGGCCATCAGCTTCTCTAAGATCTTCATGAGTCCATACCCCTTGTCTCCGAAGACAGAGGGGAATTACTGAATCTCTAGCGTTAGGAAGGACTAATTTTTTTTTGCTTCTGTCAGTCCTGTAATCATAGCCCTATCAGTTCTCTTTCATTAATTTACATAGAAATAAAAATGAGGGTCAATTTAACAGAGATGAGCTTTTTCCTCTCTTTTTTGAGAGCTTGTGAATAGAGACTAATGAGCCTTCTCTGCCTGCTGATGGTGCTGGAGAAGAGTCTTGATTGTGTTGTTTCTAGTGTTACTCATCTTGTAGAACAAATGAAAGGAACAAACCATGATGGAATTACATTCAATAAAACTTGTGTGTCATAAGCAAAATAGAAGGTGCAATTGTTTGTCTAGTTTATTACAGGTAATAGGAAGTGACCTGTTTTTTTGTTTGATACACAGTAATGGAAGCAACTTTATATTTGTAATCCTTGGGAAATTAGAAGGTGATATATCCTAGTTCCACTCTACAAGAGATTAATCTTTCCTCTCACTCAGATTTCAGGCAGATATACAATAATAATATATTTTACAGTATATGCTGTATTTTTCAATACAGAATACATTGGCAGAATTGGTTCATGCTCGTCTGCCTGTACTTTCTTGTGAAGTTTTTGGCTGAGTGTTCTGTGTAGTGAATTTATGTGTGTTCTTGAAGTCTAGTTGCTCAGAGAGCCAAATGTTGATTTTCACTGAAAATACTTGCACGGTCTTTTGGTTATGTAAGTGTATTCTGCAAAGGATGAATTCCCTGCATAGTAATTTTGAGACTGCTGTTATGTTCACTGGCACAATTAACATGCAGCTTATAAAACATAAAGCACCAGTCAGAGAATTACAGTGCAGCAATGGTGATGACTTCACTGTTAAATTTGCAGTGTTCCTGTTTTATATACCTTTTCTTTCAAAAAGCTGTTTTTACCTGAAATCATCTATCTATAGCCCATGGAGCTTTGAAAATCCTGATTTTAATTCATTGGTTAAGTTTTTTGAGAAATGGGACCTTTAAAAAGAAATTAAAATAATAAAATAATAAAGAATAAAAGATAAAAATTTGTCTGTCTGGATATTTGACCTCAAGTCGTCCAGTTAATATTGGTACCAAGCATAGTCATATGGCTATGCCTTATGTTTTTATTGGTAGCTGTGACTAATACAGCTTTATAGATAAACATATTTTATAGGTGTTGAGAGAAAATATAATGGATTTCTTCAGCGCTCGTAAATTTCATCAACCCATTAGGTATAGATCATGAATTTCAGCTTGAGCACTAGGGAAGAATAGGTGTACACCTGTTGGAACTTCTAAGTCTCATGAAGTAGTATCTCTTTGAGAATACTTCAGTGCTGCACTGGTGTTGCTGGGAAAATATGTGATTATTTAGAAGAAGAGAAGAGGATTTTTAGGCATGCTTAGAAACATTAAAATAATTGCTGGAATTGCTGTAACTTGATAGGAGAATGTCAGAGCTTTCAATTCCAATGATGCTGCTTAGCCTGAGGAAGGGAAACTGTGTTTATATGAAAGTACAAAAGTCAACACAGCTCTGTTCCATCCTAGTGTTCTGGAATAAATAAGAGCAGCAAGTATTCCTGTCTTTAAATCACTGTTTCTGGATTTTTATATGCTGGTCTTTCTCTAGATTAACTCCATCAGAATAACTGTTAATGAAAATCCATTTCTGCTTCTCAGTTTTCTTTTTATGTAAAGAGAAGTGTCTAGAGATATTTGTAGGTAGTTTTTATCATGAAAGGTTACATATCCACTTCCATTCTACCTGCAGTATTTTCTATTACTGTCCATTACTGGACTGCTGTTCATTACTTTCTACTTTTACAGGGCTTCATTTAGCTTTAATTCTTCACAGCAGTGTTTTGAGCAACTTTCAGTGCACATATGATAACATTCAAAGAACTTTCAGCCACAAAATCTCACTGAAATAGAGAACATAGAAACTATAAAAATCCTAGCTTGGTAAACAGAATGAGTTAGTCAGGGCTTTCATAGAACCTTTCCTAATGAAGTACTGTTTGGTACCTTCTGAACATTGAGGCATTAAGTTGTGCAATTTTAAATAAGATGATCATTTGAAAACTGTTCTTTTTAACAAAACTCTTTATTTAAGCGATATTATAGTAATTTGCATGGACCAAATTGCAGTAATGACTAACAGCTAGTTAAAATGGTAGGTAAAATAGAGGACATACCTTAAAGCAAACTACTACGTTTGTTCTGTCCATGAAGGATACAGGAGCCATTCTTTTCTGTTTTGGACTACCTAAATTTTTGGGTCATACCTAGAAGTGTGAAAGGTAAAATTATTATTAAGCTATCCTTTTTGTTAATTTTTATGGACAGTCTGGGTTACATCTTGACTTATGTTTCAGTTCAACTGCAGGGCTGGTTTGAGAAGATGAGAGGCTAAACTCTGTTTTCATTAAAAGGAAACTAAATTTCAAAAATACCATAATGTATTCTGAAAAAAGACCCCAACCCAAATACTGTTATCCAGTATTTCACACTTTGAGAACAAGCGTCCTCTGGAAACATCCAGTAATATTGGCAAGTTTCCATATCCTCTCCCTTTCCAGACTTAACTAATTGAAAACTATACCACACTTGGAAGGAAAAGGCCCCAACTGCATTTACATTGACATGGAGTCCGTGAAAACCAAAAGGTTGTGGGGCTCCGTACACTTTTGGTTTCTGTCTCCATTCAGTCTTGTACCTGAAAATTTACCTTTCTCGTCTGCTTCAAACAAGCACAATTTAAAGTAATCTGTTAAACCAGGTGCTTGATAAATGGGATTGAGTTTTTCAATTTTGCAGTACCTCTTTCAGGAAAGTAACACACTTGAAGTTAGTGATGCCTGAATCAATGTGAAGAATTGTTTTTTATTTAGCAAGTGCTTGTACATCTCTTTTGTACAATAGCTGGTTGAGCCAGTCAAAAAGAATTTTCAGTATTTTCTTGCTTTACAGCTGGACGAGAAGTGGTATTTTCCTCACTTTTGTTCCTCCCAAATCATTCAGTTATGATCATGCCAAAGTCCAAGTAACTGAGCAGTTTTGTAGGGTTCAGCAGTTAGCTGACTCAGATTAGACATATGCTTAAATTCTTTTCTGGTTTGTAGGTTTTACCTGAAAGCACTTGACAGCTGTTGAATGTTTTAAGATGACGTGACTCGTACCCCTGTGACTCCTAACCCCCAGAGCAGAGAATTTTCTGACAGTGACTTTTTTCCTTTTAATGACTGATATGAATGCTGCTCATATGAGCTGTGTTGCCAACTCTGTTTTTAACAGCTGAGTAACTTGCTGCACAAATACACTTAATCGTAAGCATACCTGTTAGTGCTTACGGGTATGACTTAGCTGGGATTGTGACCATATTAGTGGAAGCTGCATAGTTTTATTGTCAAAAACTCTATGTGCTGGGATTAGAGGAAGTAAAATTTCACCTGCTATTTTCCTGCTTCCATAATGTTAACTGGCATAAAAGTGATTATGAATTTCAGTATAGTGTTTGGGGGAATTGGCCTGTGTAGTACTTAATGGGAATGAAGTAGCAACTGAGATTTTTACTAAGTAATTTTATAGCAGTTGGTTATGACTCTACTATTCATACAGTCTGTAACAATCTTGATATTTACCTGAGAAGACTGCACTTTATAGCAGTGGTTATTTGAATACATGGTGATTATCAGTATAGCAGTAATACAAAGCTGTGCGGCACTCTTTTCAGTATCTTTAATGTGTTTTTTCTTTTTATTTTGGGGAAGGGTATGCCAATATGGACCAATACAGAGCAATCTAGTTTCAGTGTTTTTCTTACTGTCATATAGTTCTGTTTTTTCATTTTTATGTTTTTAGGGCTGGTGGACTGGGTCTTAATTTTGTGGGTGCCAATGTTGTTATACTGTTTGATCCTACATGGAATCCAGCAAATGATCTTCAAGCAATTGACAGGTACACTCTCAATATACAGAACTTGATCCATGTTGTTCTCTTCCTTTCGTTCTGTAATCTGATTTTCCAGCTAAAACTTTCCTGAAGTAAGAAGTTTTTTTACATAGTCTGACTCATTCACAAGGCAATAGGAAAAGTTCAGCTAAATTAGTTTTTAGCTTCTATGTGATTATTTTTAACCTTAAATTTTACAACTTATTTTCCTTTATTTCTTTGTTGTGGCAGTGGGCCAAAAGAAAAACTCAGTAAGAAACTCCCCATGGTTACTGTAACTTTTTGTGATCTCTAGAATATGTGTGTGTGCACATGACATTTTCCTTATGTTTTTCATGACAGAGTGCATTGTTGTTGACCCTAATTCAAGTGATGTTTTGAATTCCAGAACCCTGAAAGACAAGTGTTTATGTTCTCTTTTGCTTCACCATTGTGGAGATCAGTGTCTTTTTAGCACTCACTTCTATCTCTGATATTATGTTGCTGGAGTATTTCCAGTAATATAGATTTTTCTTTCAAGTTTTTTTGACTGTAGGATGTTTTCCTAGGAATCCAGGGCAGACCTTTGAGTAACTGAAGTAAAGGATATTGAAAGGCTTCAAAATTCAGTAGATTTATATTTTCATGAGCAGAAATAAACTTGTTTCTGTTATCTCATGCAATTATGTAATTCCATTTTAAGGGTCTTTCTGATTTCTAAGACTTGTTTATGTGCACCTGTTCTAGAGAAATATGTGTTTCAGAAACATGTATTGAAGACTGTCTTTAAAGAATCATTGTAAGATCACATTACTATGAATTGTTTTAGCCTCTTATGACTTCTGTGGCATATAGCCTATTAGAAGTCTCAGAATCTACCATTTGAATGGAACACTGCAAGTTCATTAGCTGTTTTCATGATGTTGTATCTTGTAAAGTGATTTGTAAAGTTAAGAAAGAACAGACTGCTCCAAGTAATCCATAAGTTAATTCCTATATAACACAAATAGGAGAATACTTGGAGCAAAAGTAGGTAGAGATAGAGAGGGTAAAAAAAACCAAAACAAACCTGAGATAAACAGAGTGGAAGATGTGTTTCCTGAAGAGAAGAAAGACAGTTCTTGTGATAGAACATGAGGAGAACTGGGTAGGCCTGGAGAGAAATATGGAATACTAAGGGTAACGGAAAAGGAAATTAATTACTGAGAAAATCTGGAAAAGTAAGGAAAACAACCCAATCACCATATGCATGATTTAGAATAGTCCTGTTTTATTAGAATGCTTTTATATATTTATTATTTTGTTTATTGTTTATTACTACCCCTAAGAGTTCTCATTTCTTAAAATGTTTCTAATGTGCCACTGTCCTTGCAGAGCTTATCGAATTGGCCAGTACCGAGCTGTTAAAGTGTTTAGACTGATATCCTTGGGAACTGTGGAAGAGATGATGTACTTGCGACAAGTTTATAAACAGGTAAAGTTGACAAACTGCTTAAATGAGGAGCGCTTCCTAGCATTGAAAGCTTGATTGAAAGCTAATCTAGCCTATAGTAAAATTGTAGTTTACCTGTAGTATATGCTGTTACCTTAACTTACTAAGCAAAGATGCATCGTTTAGCAATTGTCAAAGAATGGAACAGAGTCATATTTGTATTCAAGTTTTTCTGTAACTATTGCCAGTTTAATTATGCAATGTACATTTTATTCAGTTTATATATACGGAGAACTGCCTTTATTTGAAGACTTGTAAAGTACAACTGTGATAGTTGTAGTTAGTATCTGCAGCAGTCTGATTCAGACAGCTTTTCCTCACAAAAGTCTGGAGAAAATAAAGCAGAAATCTTGCTGGTGCTATAGAAAAGCAAGAGGCATTGTGACTTTCCTGTTTCTGGAAACTTGCTCTTAAAAGGAGAGGAAAATGTTATTGGTCCTATTATGAAGATTAGAAGTGATGCTGCTTGCTGGAACACTCAGCCTGGCTCACTTGCACTCTAGATTTTTTTACTTGCATTGATAGGCTTTGTCCTGGTTCTGGCCAGGACAGGGTTAATTTTTGGAGTACCTAGAAAGGGGCATGGCTATTGTATACCACCTCCCATCATTTTTGGTGAATGGGGGAAGTGGTCTCCCCTGGGTTGTGTAAGGCATGGAGGGAGAGGTTGGGCATTGTCAGGGCTTGCCAAGTGGTGAGCAATTGTCTGTGAGTTGTTCATCTCTCTTGTACACTCTTACTCATATTGTTACTATTATTGTTTGTTTCTTACTTCACTGATGTTTCCGGTAAATTGTTCTTCTCTCAACCCCTAATCTTCACCTTTTGAGCCTCCAATTCTCCTCTTCAGCCTGCTGCAGGGGGAAGGGGTAGAAGGAGTGAGCAGGTGGTTTATGATTTGTAATGTTTCGGTGGGAACACTAAATAGGGGAAAATCATTCCTAAACCAGAACTTCAGAACCTAAGATTTGGAAAAGAAAAGTGTGTGGTTTGAGGAACACATAATCTAGGAACTGTTTTTGATGAGATTAGAATTGAAACAAAAAATAAGCAAACTCAGACATGATCAGCAAAAAACAGGCTACAAAATAATAGGAAACTAGAAGCAATATGAACGTGTTTTTCTCAACAAAAGTTGCAAGTTGAGAAATTATTGATTTTTCAAGTTCTGATGTTATAGGCATGTAAACTTGGAGAAAGGAAGAAAACCATTGGGATACAGTTGTCCTGAAGAATGCATTGCATAGACAAGACAAAAGTAGGTCAACTCAGTGGGAGAATGATGCTATATATTTAAAAAAAAAAACTTCATCAGACTTGAGGAATTAACCTAATAATTTGATTTTTTTTCCATAAAAAGAAAAAGTCATTAATGAGTCTTCAGTGGCAAGCACTTGTAGGTGGGTTATGTACAAGGAGGAAGTTGGAGGCTGAGTGAGTAAGAAATGCAGCAGTAAAGAGATTGTCATTATTCTCCTCAGGTCTAGGTGACAAAAAAAAATAAGGTTCTAAGATCATCTGATTTCTCAGAGCAGATTGTCATAGAAAGGCAT
Source organism: Grantiella picta (assembly GCA_013397955.1). Classification (NCBI taxonomy): domain Eukaryota; kingdom Metazoa; phylum Chordata; class Aves; order Passeriformes; family Meliphagidae; genus Grantiella; species Grantiella picta. The sequence continues at coordinate 238,926 of VZRM01006403.1, read as the reverse complement.
TTATCCTCAGGAAGTTCAAATCTTGAGCTATTGTTAAGTAATGTGTATGGTTTACTTTAAAATGCTACCTTTGGAAGTGTAACAGTGACTTATCTCACTTAAAGTCTGTTTTGTGGAAGCCAAAAAGCCATTAGAGTGCTGTTCAATTTTGACAAAATTATCTAAAAAAGAGGAAACCTATGGAAAAATTAAAAGAAGTAGGTAATGGGCTGAACAGGTAATAGGGAAATTTGCAGAGATTCTGTATCGGAAGCTCAGAATTAAGGTGTTTTAGTAGTTGAAACGATATACTAGAAAGGCAAATTAAATATAATGCATGGTAAGTCCTAAAACTAAATGGACAGTAGTCTAAAAACATAGAAGCTAATAGTTTAGTTTTTTAACATATCAGGACCACAAATTGTAGTGCTCTGTAGACTTTAGTAAGGTTTAAGAGTGTTCATTGGAAAAAACAAAAAATAAACCCTTACCTTAATGTATTCTTCACAGGCACATTCATGGGAAAGCTTAGAGAGGGTCCTGCTCCAAAGTTTCTCTTGTGCAAAGTACTTCTGAGAATTCCTTTCAACAGCAAGTATCAGTAGGAGAAGTCTCAGAAAGGCTAACAAAATGAGCAATAGCAGTTCACAACCAACGATATTCACTAAAATCCTGAAGGAAGGGAGCCTGCTTCACCAAGATCTTTGGAGTTGTGATCTTGTAGAAATGGAGACCTGGATATTGTCTGTTTGGATTTCCAAAAAGCATATATGAATCTTAAAAGCCGGTATAAGTCTTGTGCTTTTTTTCTTTTTTTCTTTTTTTTTAATTGACTTGTATTTTTCAAGTTTAATAAGCAGCAATGAACAGGATAATTATAAGTCTGAGGGTTGATTTTTTTTTTGGCTGTACTTGGCTTGCTTTCCTTTAGCAAGTAAACATACTGTGCAAAGGACAGTGAAAAAAATACTAATAACTTAGTATAGAGGAAGCTGATCTGTCAAGATACAGAGGAGTGCCAGTAATTTGTATAGTAGATGTCTGATAATAGGCAACAATGCCATAAAAGACTTCAAATACTTTTTTTTTTAATCCAGTAAAGCCAAGCAGGTTCATATTAAACCATAATCTATTACACCAGCATCTGCCAGGGGAATTAAAACAAAATATCCTCTCTTAGGAATTTCTTCTTGTTCCAGCTAAAGCTGTGTATATTATGTGGATGCCAGGAAATTCTGATGTGTTGTTGTAGCAAACACTTCTGAAATCTCTTGTGTTGTTCTGTTTTAGCAACTTCACTGTGCAGTGATTGGAACTGAAAATGCCAGACGGTATTTTGAGGCAGTGCAAGGATCAAAGGAGCATCAAGGAGAGCTTTTTGGGATTCATAACCTTTTCAAACTCAGGACTCATGGGTCCTGTCTTACCAAAGACATCCTGGAGGTGTGAAGTACTACCCTTTTACTTTTGAATATTAGTTTTATATTTTTCCTTTCCTCATGAGACTTTTTGGTTATCATTTCGAATGGAAACACTATAAAACAGAATGAAATTTAATCAGTAGTTGTCTGTACAATGACTTGAATAAAATAGGTGTGCTAATTTCTCATTCTGATGCAGACCAGATAAATTTCTTTAAATCCAAGAATGGAAAAAGATTGGATTATAATTTTAATATATTTCTTAATGTATATCCTTTTTAAATAAAGACTACTTATTTTTTGATACTTTTGTGCAACTTTGTGCACGGATACCTTTTAACTCAGTAACTCAGACTGACATTTTAGACTAGAATTCTGATAATAAAAATATTTTTTATGATCACAGTAACCTCTTTATAGTACTTTTTGCAATGTCAATAACTGTTTAATAAAATGTATTTTATAATGCTGTATTTTGAGATGTTACGTGGTGGAAGAAAATAGCTGAGACTTCATCTTTTACAATTAATTTTTTAATTACTCTAAAAAGACTGTTGGCCTAATTCTATAGCGTATAGTGTAAACTGACTTTAGGTATATGCAGTATTATACCTTTTGTATGCAGCATGTTTGCTGCAGCTAGCTTGCATTTTCAAATTTACTGCAGCTTTATTCAATGTTTTTTTTCTTTCCATCCTTCCCTTTATTTTATTATTTTTCCTCTGCTAGTACTCATTTTCTTTGCTGATGGTACTTCTGGTCCTTACAGTTCTGTAGAAAGAAATAAACTCTTTCTTCTTGTGCTTGCCTTTGTATGTAATAAAAGCTGTATCTGTTTATATTAACATACTTGATTGTTTTAGAGGGAAGGGCGGGTAGAAGCAGGAGTCATGACAGCAACTACATTGCTAAAGGAAGAGAATCCTTCATGCAGCTCAGAAAAGGTGAGATGTCTTTGTGGGCTGTAGACCAGAGCATGACAGGGCTCCAGTTCTCAGTATTGCAGACGCAAATGTGGGTAATATGTTGTTAGGCTGATAATACATTTACCCTGTTGTTAAGAAGATTTTGTTTAGGGAATTGTGGAAAGGAGGACAGTTGATTTAGATGATTGAAAGTTTCAGGTTTTGTGGAACTCTAGAAGACCTGGGCTGTTTAGTTGTAGTCAGACAATCAGACAGTGATTCCCACCAAACCAGTGGTCTGTTCAATACTGTTTTATTTTTAATGTGTGTAATTATCTAACGATTTCCTTCTGGAGTAAGAGCTTATTTTTTTTTTTTTCCTGCCAAGGTCAGTTTTAATAGGAGCATTGCGTTTGTAGGAATGTTTTTGACTGAGCATGGTGTACAGGTACTGTGGGAAGCAAGCAGTTAAGTCAATAAAGTGTCCTGTAAGAGTAAAATTATCATTAGATTAGATCAGAGGGATATTACAAATTAGCCAATATCTCTAATGCCTGTTGGAGATTTCTGTGAGCAAATGTTAGTATAAATGTAATGTGTGCTCTCACATTAATCTTAATCTCATATTGATAATACATCACTGGATGGTCATGATCTCACAAATGACTTGTTGACAAACAATAACTTATAAAATTTATATTAAATAATTTTTGATGAACAGAATTAGATCAGGATTAATATATTAATTTTAAAGTGTCTGTTTGAGTACAGCATTTATTTACCATTGAGTACAACATTTATTTACCATTCTGACTTTCCATTAACATGTTGCAGTAATTCTTCTCTTGGTACTATGCAGTTCTGGAGCTGTGTTCTGGACTTCAGTATCTTAAAAATGCTTTAAGGTTGCCTGGGCATAATTTTATTTGATTACAGTAGGCCTCAACTGTAATCACTTTAATTGATTTTAGAGTGAAATTTTAGAGTGAAATGTTATGTGCTTATGACTCTTTTAATGTTAGCCCCCATATACAAGGAAGTTAACCACTGCATTTTTATTTTTTTAAATGAATGTTATTACACAATATTAAGGTTTGAATCATAAAGTCACCTTCCAAACTACCTTTGAGAGATGAAAAATAGCAATGAGATTAGTATAAATTTGAAAAATATGGATGGGGATTTTGAAGGCATGGGTTGTTTTAGCAGTGGGCAGCATATATTAAGTGTTGTTCTGCTAAAAATTTTCTGCTGCCAAAGACTTCAATAATTTCTCATTATGATTTATTTTGCATTTTGTAATACTATTTTGCATATTTTTTGCTTGAGTAACATAGTGAAAATCTACCTTTTTCACAATGCTTTGGAATTAGGTGTGCTGTGTATACTATTAATGTTAAATAATTTTGCTGTAATTTTAAAATTTTTTTAGTATGAACAGCCAGACTATAAAGAAGATGAAGATCCACAAAGAATTCAGGCACAATTAAAAAGAGAAGAAACGGATTTATGGGATGACTTCAGTGATGATGATATTCTGGAGACTTCTGTGAAAAAATGTGACAGAAAGAAGCCGTGCAGTGCAAATAATTTAATGGTAACAAAAGGACAGCTTTCCTTAATGCAGTGTGGATTCTCTAAGTTCTTGCAGAGAGAAGTTGAAACTACTAAAGAAGAGGATGATAATTATAACCCTTATCATTCAAGTTCTGATGATCACCCTTTAAGAAAAAATGTAAACAGCAAGCACAGTGATTTTCAGAACTGTCAAACCCGTGTGCCTGTCTTGGAGACTGGGAAAGCTGTTCTGTCACCAGATGGACCTGATAAACAAGATACGCACAATACAGACTGGCTTGGTTTATCAGGCTCTGAGGAGGAAGAGGATAGAAAAAATGAGAATCAAGGCATTTTGAAGCAACATGATATAGTAATGGAAACTGAAAGTAGTTCTGAAGAGGATGATGATGTCATCTTTCCTACCCAAGTTCAAGTACGCCAGCAAACCGCACTTACTAAAGAAGTTGAAATACACAGGTCAACATCTGAAAATTGTGAAGAGTTAGCAAAAGAAAAAGCTGGGTTTGTATTTAAGGGAAACAGTCGGCAATTTGGATTCCACAATACTGAGTCAAATTTCAGCAGTGCCACGTCTTTTGAAGATGTCAAGAATGACACAGATTTGAAAGGCGCAAGTGACATAAGTGATGAGTCTGATGATGTTGAACTTTCTCGTAATTCTGAATCAAGAAAGGTAGGAACATTGAGCTTTCCAAAGTGGAAGGAAAGATGTGCCCTTAAAAATCAGCTAGATAATGTCTCAAAATCTCTTCTACGAGCAAAGAAGTCTAATAGAAAAGGAAAGGAAAGTGGTTCTCAGAATATAGATGAATTCTCATCCTCTGAAGATAGCTCTCCAGCTGAGAAAATTGATGCCAGAAAGCAAAGCTATAAGTGTAAACGACTGAGAGGCAGAGTTCAGTTTGGGTCTAAAATGGTGCATCCTATTCAAGATACCTCAGTTTCACAAATGGAGTCTAGCAATTTTGCTGTACGTAGGAAATATGCAAGTAAAACTAAATTTGAGCATCAAGAGCGAAAAATGGAATCAATGGACAGATACTTAGGTAACTATTAATTTGTTTGATTTTATTTCAACTAAAGTAATAACATATGTTTAATTTACCATTGTCAGCATGTTTTAAGTTCTTGCTGTACATGGGTTTTTTTGTTACAAGATGTAATAAATGCTCTGCTAAATTATTATTTAGTAGTATCTTTCTGTATATCTGTCTTTATGTGTTAGTCTTACTTTTCTGTCTTCTGGGGTGACAGGCTGCTTTGTAATACTATGTTAAACTCTTACCATCTCTTGAAATATGTTGAGATTGAAGATTTATTCAGAATTCACTAACTAAATATTTGAATTGTAAAATCTGAAGAGTCTTGATAGGGCTGTTAAGTAAAATGTACAGGAAGAAAAAAGCTGACGTGTGAGTTTTAAACACCAAGAAGACTTGATTCTTAAAGACTGAATTTTAACCATTGATGTTGCAAACATTAAGCCAGAGATGCTTTGAAACTTCTTTGTCCATCTGAAAACAACCACACTGAAATTGAAGTAGTATTAAACTGTCTGGATAAATCCAAAAAGGTCCATGATTGTTGTTAATTTCATAGAGCTGAGAAACCTAGTGCTAAGTGAAATCATAACAAACTTTACAACTTCAATGTAATTTTTTTTTAATTACAGTATCCATCAGTGCAACTGTTTACCTTCAGAGTTTCGGAAAAACCAGCATATTTGATTGTATTTTTCTTGTCATGTATCAGATGGTGTTCAAGAAGTGGCATATATTCATTCAAATCAGACTGTGGTTGGCTCCAGCAAGGCTGAAAATCATTTGAGCCGGTGGGCGGTGCGAGACGTATTTGAGTTGAAGCAGTTTTCCCAGCTCCCTGCTAATGTAGCTGTCTGTAGTGCCAAGGTAAAGAGAAATTTTTGGAAAAGTCATTTTAACTTTTTTTTATCCTCATTTTTCATCTTAAAATGCTCTAAAAATCTTTTTTTTCTGTTAATGGCCACAGTGGATGATCAAAGACACTGAGGATGGGAGGACGAGAATGCTCAATTGGAAGTCTAATAAATTACTTTGTTTCTTGGGATGGCTTTTACATTAGCTAGCTTTAAAAGAGTTGGAAATTAAAGAGCACAGCACCCTCTGTGAGACTTTTATGTGAGAGAAATGGTGAGATTAAAGACTGGGTTTTTGAAATCAAATTCTATTGCCATGTTTTTTTAATTTGATCCTTGAAAAATCTTCAATTTGTCCTATATCCAGTTAACAAATATCCAGTTGCCACGATACATTCTGGAACCCTGTAGCATAGAAATTTAAACATAAATCAGTTTGTAGACTTTCTTGGGGAGGTGGACATATGCAATTGCCATAGTTGAGTCAAATTGTCTATGTTTAATATCTTAAACATAAAACTAGAGTTTACTGGGAGTGCTTATTTGCTGCAGCAGATGTGTTTTATGCTTTTTGTTGGTCCTGCAGCTTGTTTAATTGCACTTGGTGTACAAACAAATCTGGAATAAATTCAGGTACAGCTTCCAGATTTTTGTTCTTGTACGCAGTGTTTTTTATCTACTCTGATCATCTGAATACTTCTTGTTTGCCTTGTAATAAACATTTGCAGTTTCCTAGACTGATTTTTAAGATAAACCACAAGCAAAGAATAAGTAATTGGGGAACGCGCAGCTTAGTCTTTACAGACATGTTAGCAATCATTACAGAAATTGTAGACATACGACTGTGTTGTTCTGGGGTGTTGAACATCCTCAGTGGCTAGAAGAGTTTCTTCCAGTGCTGCTGTTGTACTGTATTTAATTAATCCATTAGCAGAGTTGCCAAGAAATTTTATACTGGGAAGATCAAACCAGGCGAACCAGTAAAAGTAAGGCCTTTTCAATTCTAACACATTTGCATTAGAATGTCCCTCATTAGCAGAAAAGTTGGTCAAAAATACTCAAGAGTACTGTAGGAAGGTACTTCTTAATTGGCATTGGCTGACAACATTATTAAAAACAAATATAAATGAAAGAAAACTTTGAAGAGAGTACTTTGACTAAATGTCTGTTGATCCACCTCTGTTCAAAACACCAAAGTTTGTGGTGTTCGTGTAACTTAGAGCTTATTATGTAGAGTTGTGGGAAGGCAAGTATTGCAAATTAACTTCTCTTGATTAACTTGTCAGTCAGTTTTTTTAAGATATGCATTTTTCACTCAGAAGCAACAGTAGTAGAACTTCTCTTGGAGATATGAGTAAGAAGAAAAATGTCAAAAATTATGGAGAAGGCTGCCTCTTTCTTAATTTCATGCTATTTCTTTTACATAAAGGCACTAATCTAGAAATAATCCCTGGATGACTGCCTATTCTTAAATGTGGCATTTTGAACTTTATGTGCTCTGCTTAGAAAAAGAGCTGCCAGAGCTTCATAGACAACCTTGAAAGGTTGTCTACTTAGAATTTTACTGCTACTATTTTTCTTCCTTCATTACTTTGTGTTTCCTTAGAAGGAATTTTGTGAAAAAACATAGTCATTGTTATGCTTCTGGCCATTAGGCATTGCTGGTCATTTTTCATTTGTTTGCCATCAATATAAGTTAGGATGTTAACCATCTGAGCAACTACTTTTTAAATCATAAAATAATGCTGCTTAGTAAAAATCTTTTCCAGTAGATTAAAGCAGTCTTGTGTAATACTAAAAATACAGCTGAGTAATTTAGATTTCCATCATTCTTTTAAGTAAATAAAATTAAGATTTTGAATATTAGAATATTAATTGGAAACTGATATTATTGAAAGAAAAACAAAGTTTTGTCAGCTGAAATTTCTCATTGATGTGGTTTTCAAGCGTCATTGGTCTAATAGTTTCTCAGGAACTGTTGTGTAGCTTTTTGTTGGCTCTGGGTATCAATGACATTAGATTCTTAATTAGAGGCTTTTTTTACAGTGTATTTAAACTGGAGCTTTATGTGATAACCTGAATAATATTTATGCTCTGACAATATCTATGTCCCTTCTTAAGCACACTTAATAGAATTGTTTTATTTCTAAGTAGAAGCAATCAAGCACGGTTATTTTCATTTCATAAATAGGTCTGATAAGGACCAAAAAGTATAATGTCCTTTGTGCTGTTAGTTTTACCTGTGCCAACTCTGTCTTCCTGCTTTACAGTTTCATCAGAAAGTAGTCTGTAATAATGCATTTCTGACTTAATAAATTTTAAATACATTTTTCAAGCAGTGACTTACGTTTCTGTGAAAGAGATTCATGAATTCTGAAAAACCAGAAGTATTCTGTTGAATTGGATGAGTTGTAAGTTGGGAAATACAAATTCCGCCAAATCTTGGTGGGAGACTGAGTGAAATTTTTTTTTTCATGCTTACATAGAAATCTGGAATGATAGGGATAATAAGCAATGTTATAATAAGCTAAAACAATGAATAAAGAAAACCCCTTGTAAGAACATGGACATGTTGATTTCTTGCTATTGATTAGCCATCTAATCACATTTTGGGTTCATTACTTCTTTTGAACTTTTAGAGCCTAGGTTAAGTTCTTTAGTTTCAGTAGCTAATTTATGGAAACTATGTGAGTGTGAGTAACAGAAAAGTTAAGTTGCTGGAAAGCCCTGTAAATGTTTTCTTCTTGGTTGTCTACCTGTAGTAGCTAAAAGTATAAATTAGATTTATTAGTGCTTCCTTTATTGTTGAATCATGGGGACTAATGAAGTTGCTTAAGTTGTAGTGACTGCTTAAAGCTGGGGCAGGCTGCAAAATCTGTGAGGTCTCTTTTTTGAGAGAGGTTGCATGGGAAGAAGATCCTTGAGAGCCAAGTTAGAAGGGGTGGGAAGCAGTGAGTCTTCTTCCTCAAAAGATAACTGAAGGTATGTAGAACATCTTTGAGAACATGAGTAACTAACAAGCTTGTATTTAAATTGGTTATTAAAAAAATGTAAGACTTGAACACCTTTTCTTACCTCAAATTTCATCTTGGTGATATTTTCTTTCCTTGAGTTTAGCTAGCTTGTGTTAGATCTGCACAGCTGGCACTAGTATAAGCCTCAGTCAAGTCTTTCTCAGCTTTTTAAACTTTATGCTTCAATCAAGCTTATTTTTTTTATCCAGTAGTAAATATTCGGTCTATCCTTAATTTTATCTGTGCCTAGTGTTCATACATCCTAGCTACCTTTTCTCTGAAAAGGTAGAACATATTCTTTTAATCTGCTACTGCTCTGTGCCTTTAAAGGCTTAAGGGAACAAAATTTTGATTCTTTTTATGAGGAATAGATTTTGCTGTTTCTTTTTTCTTGCTTTCTTTGCTCTCCAGGTTCCATAACAGTCCTGGATTCAAGACTGCAGAGCGCATTACTCTTCTTTCCCCCGAGATGACAGGGAGTGCAGTCATATTGTCTATATATAGTTTTTAAAGGAATTTTGCCAACTGACTAGTTCAGCTAGAATGTTCACATTTATAGTACTGAATGCTTGTTTAGTGTGTATTTTTATAAGTACTGTGTGATTCTGGAAAACACAGTTTGGTAACAGCAGCCAGAATATAAAGTATGCCATCAAGAAACAAAACCAGGACATCATGAGAGCTCTCTCAGATTTAAGAGCTGTGAAAGGTGAGATACAATCTAGAAGTAATAAATGTAACAGTATAAAGTATGCATTAATTGTACAAGCAAGATAATAAACCATAGTTTGATTAAATATCATTAGTCAAAATAAATCCTGTCCAGCTTCTGAACTGAAGGAAGAGAACTGTTTGAAGATAGTTTGTATATGACAATAGTAGTAGCAAACATATGTGGAAAGTAATTTTATCATATGATTCTTAAGAAAGGAAAATAAATTGTGGAATATATTCATTTTGTCACGTAAGTCCATGGGATTGCATAAAAATAGAGGAAGATGCTCTAGTTGTTAGGTGAAATGAAACAGCATTCTCAGTGAAGAAAGACATTGTCAAGTTGTTATAGAATAGGCTTTCATAGATAGTTGTCTACAGCAGTGGAGATTTATTTATAGTTTAGTTTGCAACTATGATGAGAGAGGTACTTAAAATACTAAGATGAGCTGGGTTTTTTTGACAGACATGGCATGATATCTCTTAAATGTAGAATGCTTAGAATTAGAATTATAATAAAAATACTGTAATACCAGTAGGTTCTAAATTGAATGTAATTATCCTTTGTCTGAAGATTATCTGTATTCTGACCACTGCCCACAACTGTCAGTATTGGATTGCTGTAGCTTTTGAGGAGAAAATACATAAGAACTATAGAATATAACCCTTAAATTTCTTCTAGTTCAAATTCCTTGCTATTGGCTGGGACATCTTCAACTAGGTCACGTTGCTTAGAGCCATGTCCAACCTGACCTTGAATGTTTCCAGAAATGGGGAATCCACCACCTCTCTGACAATCAGCTGCAGTGTTTTACGATCTTCCCTGTAAAAAAGCCTTCTTCCTTATGCCTAATCTAGATCAAAACCAGGCCCTGATAAAAAGCCTTTCTCCAAATTTCTTACAGACTCCTATTAAGTTCTGAATAGTTACAGTAAGTTCTCATCAGAGTCTTCTCCAGGCTAAATAACCCCACGTCTCTCAGCCTTTCCTGATAGAACAGGTGTTCCATCCCTCCTGTCATTTCTGTGGCATTCCTCTGCACTAAGAGCAGAGTAGAGGGTCAGAATCACCTGCCTTGACCTGTGGCCACACTCCTTTAAGTGCGGCACAGAACAGCATGATAATTTTCCCTCAAAGAGTTGATCTTTGTGATACTGCTTCCTATGTGGAAGGCACTGATGTGTCAATACTTAGAGGTGTTTAGAGCCTTGGTAATCAAAGCAAAGCCTGGGATTTCTGTTCCGTGCAGAAGTGTGGCAGACAGCTGTTTGTGAAGAAGTTTTGGCAATATGGATTACACTCTGTAATAGGTTAAAAGTACATCTCATTTTCGTTTATAGTTATAAACATTGCTTGCATGTCCCAAAACCTAAGTGTCACAGAAAGTAGTCAGGTGTGTCTCTGTGTGGTCTGAGATCTCATGCTACTTGTAATCTTTCCTAAGAAGTCATGAGGGTTAAAGCGTGAGTTTCATTTCTATTTGTGATGCCATGATTCAGAGAGGATCACACCAGACTATAGTATTGTAAACACCTTGAGGCAGAAAATGCATGTCATTTAGTGTGGCACGTAGCCGCTCCAGTAAAAATTTTTGAGAGCTGTTACATCACAACAAAGCACTGTTGAAGTGCTGTTTCACTGAAGATGTTCATAACTGGTGTATTATATACAAATGTGAAGGAAGAAGATTTTATTGGAAGTTAATCTACTGTTATAAATAACTTGTGTTTTCCTGGATTATTTTGTTTGGTTTAGCCTGGTTTGATGACATTGAACAATATGCGTTCCACAGTTGAGTTTGCATTCAAGTCTTTTGCAAATAGACTTGTTAAACAATCATTGTGTTTTCATTAAACAAATGCAAGATTGCTGTCTCTGTTATCACATCACTATATATTAAGAACATATCTGAAAACCAAAAAGACCTATCTTGTGTAGCCACAGAAAGAAGCATATGGAAAACAAAAGCTTCTAAAAGCAAATATGTGAAATGAACTTGTAGACTGTACATGGTGGACTTGCAAAGGCAGACTATAATTTTCAGAGCAGACCCACAGTTACTTCAGCTTTCAGAGGAAAAAAAAATCTTGAGTAATTCATGTGATATTTTGCTCAAAATTATTCTGACATTAATTCTGGGCAAAAACCAGAAGTGTTAACACACTCTCTGAGACCTTAGTCATCTACTGAGTGTTTTTAGAGGTGTTCATTTTTGTAGTCTTTGTTTTCCTGGTGGCCTCCAGGTTCGAAAGCACTTCGGGGGCACTGACTGATTTTCAGTGCAGAAGTTTTTTACTTGCTTAAGTTTTATGATAACTTGCACTGTTATTTGTGAAACTTTTCTTAGCTACCGTAAGGAAGGGAAACCTCCCAGAGGCAAGAGTTAAATATCTTCTTCTAATGTTTCTAGTCCATTCTGAATTAAATGATTGCATTCCTTAATGAATTTCCTAATTAATTTCTGTGTTAATTGGCAAGAACAGCTTATGTGAAATGTTTTGCACAGTATGGAAGTCTGGAATAGGCTTCCTCTTGTTCTTGTACAGCAGAATTTGTGTAGTATTTATTCAGTAGGAATCTGCAGGGGTGGGTGGTGGTGGGGGGAGGTCTGTGGGAGTGTGGGGAAGTCTTTGGAGAAGGCTTGGAGGTTTCACAAAAAAGACGGAAGATGGGAACAGGACATACTGAGTAATTTGAAAAACTGATGATGTCCCATGTTAGAGCTAATTTGCACTTCTTAATATGTGGAAAAGTGTTAGTTACAAGAACTTGTACTATACCTGTTGAAAATGTGGAGTCTTTTTCAGTCAACTGCGTGCTTTTAACTTAAATTTACTTAAAGTTTTACTGAAAAGAAATGTACAAAGACAGCCATTCAATTGAGGATTAATCACTATGGCAACAGAAATGTGGTGACTGAAAAGGAGGAGGATGTATTCTCCCCTCAGCTTCCTGCCAGCTGTCATATTCAACCTCTGTAGCATGAATTCAGGCCAAAATATAGACTGTGACCAGCTCTAAGAAACTTTATCTGTATTTTTATAAATTCGTACAAGAATTGCACTATAAAGGAAGACTTAATCCTCTGAATTGGATGACAGACATTTGGCACTATTACCAGTGTTTGACAGAGAAATAACGAGATGCTTTGTAGTAAAACCTGGATTAATGGTAAACCCCTCTTTATGTTATTGCAATGTGGTGTAAATGAGAAAACTAAGCATGCTGTCAGCCTTGGAAAAAACATGCCCTTTGTGTCTCCAATGCAGATTTAAGTACTGCTGAAGATACTGTAAATACAAAAGTTGTGTCATTAAGAACTCTGCTTTATCTTATTTGTATTACACTGACATTTTGTAGATTATTTAAACAGAGACTTTCTATCAGTTGTAGGAACTCTGATCGCAGTGTGTTTGCACAGATTTCAGATTCAACAAGTTTAGATAGTTGTTTACAAAGTAGACTTTCCAGAGATAAAATGCCTTTATTCTTGCTCTTCTAGGATGGAGAAATAGTCTGCTTTAGAGTAATTGTTCCCAAATGACTGGCCTGTAATGCTGCTTTGTTGAGTTTACTGGTTCAGTTTGCAATGGAATTAACCATTCCACTATTCTGCCTTTGGCTGTATTTCTTCAGTGTAGTGAGTTCATATGTGGCATTCTTTGAAGCTTGTAGTGGAGTTTTCATTATGCTGTATAGGCATGGCCTTTGGTTCTGCTACTTTCTGACGGAGGGATGGAAGGTGAAGAGTAGGTACAAGTCCAGAGGCTTCTGCTGAAATAAGCAGTTACCTTAAGCTTTGAATTTTGAGACAGGCTGGGTATCTTCTATTATTTTCAACAGTAGTAATAACTATATTGATTCAAGGTCAGCTTTTTGGTGAAAGACAGTAGTATGCCTTATAGGAATGATTTTAGCTAAAGGTTCAAAAACTTAAATAAGATTGCTCCAAGTGAAAAATTCTTGCTCTGTTACCCGATTTTAAAAGAAGCAGAATTGGAAGTAAATGTGAAATAAAGAGGATGCAATCTGTTCTCAATTGATATAATAGTCAATTCTCCACTGCCAAGCAAAAGATTGGAGTTTATGGAATGCCCTTGGTCTTAGTTTATTTATGCAGTAAAGTTACATGTGACAAATGGGAAAATGACAACATATTACTCTAAAATTTATTTAATTTTATCAGCTTTAATTTTACTGGTCTCTTGATGTTGGCAAAATATTTTGGACATGTAATCTGGATGCATAACACATCTTAACAGTTTTTGCAACTTGAAAAATATTTCTTCTGTTAGTTTGCTCTAATACATTCAAATATTAGGTACACTTGTAGTTATAGGCAACATCCTTTGTTTAACTCAGCTTGACATGAAAGTGGTTATCCTAGAGTATTCTAAAATTTTAAGGTAGGTTAGCTTCATTTTCTAAGACAATTAAGGTACTGACTGTTAGCTATACATGACTTGTAATTCTCATTCCACAATCTTACTTTGTTAGAACAGCAGACACTTTCATTCAGAGACTGCTTTTCCATAAAGAAAGCTAAATTCAAAGGGAAAACTAATGTACACATCAGAAATAATTCTGAAATATTATAAGGTTCAGGCTCAATTGAAGCTGGAATTTGTAACTCACCATAAGGCTCTGAAGTACAGTTTGTTCAGTAGTGTGTTCTCGGTAAACAGAAAAGTAATGCTGGTTTATTTAACAGTCCTGTGAAAGTAGAGGCATTTTTTGTTAACTTAGTTTATTGTCTTCACCATGTGGACCTCATTTTTAGAGAAACTGCATGAATTTTATGTGAACACTGTTATAATTTATCTTCCTTGACATGCAGAATAATTTACGAAGAAGTTCTTGTGTGACATGTATGTGTACTAGATTACCTTTAAAAGGTCCCTTCCTTCTGCTCTATGACTCTGTGTAGAAGACCAAGAATGGACAGCCATTTCTGGGTACTTTGTGTATGTTCTGACAGCAGATAAACATAGGTAAAATAAAAATAGTATGTAGGAATAGCGTCTGTTCAAGAAAAGCATTTCAAAAGGTCACACTAATTAATACATATATATAAATATATATAATCAGAAAAGCTTCCAGGAAACAACAAAAACCCTCAAACCAAAAAACCCAAGGAAAACTGCAAAGGGGAAAAAGATTAGTTGAAATAATTTAGAATTTTAGTTTGGTTAGATAAAAGCACTGGAATGGAGTATCAAATAAATTAATGACGATCATCCAAAAGCAACTTCAACTCACAATGTATTGGGAAAGTCATGTGTTTTCTCAGGTTTTGAGGAAAGTGGAAAAATATAAAGTAGGATATGGTGTAAGGGTTTATTATTTGCTTTAAGATGTGTTTTAAGAGGTCAGTCATACTGAATTCACTGTGTTTCATGCTTTTGTACCATTTGGGTGACTGCAAGGCAAGTAGACATTTTAGACGACTATTCTTTTTTATTTTAGAAATGTAAACAAATAAACTGTGCAGTGAGAAGTATCCTGGATATCTGACAGGAGTGGTTTCATGCACATCTAAGGAGAAAAGTCTTGTAACGCTGGGGGCAAGTCAGAGGGATTACTGCTGACTGGAAATCAATATCTGGCAAGATAGCTACTGTAGGGATATTTTGGGTAACTAGGCAGTAAAAGAGAGGAAGGTGCTCAAACACTGTGCAACAATGGCTGAAGAATAATATGCAAACATTTTCAGAGTCAGGCTTCTAAAGGAGGTTCATTTTCCTTCATTTCTGATTTCTTAACAAATAGTCACACATGAGACAGCTTGAAAAATGAGTATCCCTGAATCTCTGTTTCTGCTTTTTCTCTGCTCATATTACTCCCAGCTTCTGCCCACTTACTCTCCCATACTTTTTCATCTTGTTATATTTATAAAGGTGAAACTTTGTTGTACGTTGCCTTGCTTGAAGGGACTAAGGAAAAGGAAGGGAAGTGACTGGCTTAAGGCGACCAATCATCTCTGTCATGTCTGATGGTGCTTTATACATGGACGAACATTCATTGGTCCAGAGTATAGAACTGCCTCTTTATGCCTGTCACAGGAAGGAGAGATACTGTAGTTTTGTACTGTCAAAGATAGAAAAAACTTGGTTTGATAAATATATACTGTTTTTAAATGACTGCTGTAACTAGGCAGCTGGAGACAGATTGTCATACGGAGGTAATGGATCCAAGAGTTGTAGATTCAAGATGGAATCTTGAAGTAGAAGTTAGTGCTGCATTGTAACACTTTAATTTTTGCTTGATGCCTATCTTCATTTTTTTTAAGAGTGTTGCCTTTAAATGTGGTGTGTGACACTAAATGTGCAAATACTACCATTTTTGCTACACTCTTGATTGCTGCATCCTGTTAGGTAATAGATAACTCAAAAACATCAAAACTCATTATTGGTGTCCAAAGCTTGATATGTACTTTTAAGAGTATGAGATATACATAATAAAAGAAGAAGGGATTGAAGCCATCATAGACTAAATGGAACATGAAATATCTCAATAAATGCTTTCTTTGAAGTATATTTTGGCTGTAGTAAGAATCCCTGGGTTTTCTGAATACTTTAGAAACCATTTTCAGCACAACTACTTAACAATCCCTCTTCTTTCCCATTACAATATATAAAAAGTGTCTTAAGAGTAAATGTAGTAGATCAAGGGTAAATAGGAGAAGAAAACAAGAATAAGACAGGAAGGACTGGCTGCAATTTTACGGGGTTTTCCCTAGTTCACAATAGCACTTCATAATTTCATTTAATTGTGCTTTCATTCACTGTTTTTCTGCATTTATTGGGATATTTCTGGAGTGTAACTTTTTCTCATTTAATTTTTTCAATTAAGAACCACTGCCTTATACTAAACCACTTGCATGGTCTTTGTCTTTCATGTATGCCTTTGAAAGTAAATAAAGTGTGCATTCTTTTGAACTTGCTGTGAGGGTTTTCTTGACAAATGGAAGTGCATGAAGATTAATAAAGCAGTGAAAACATTGCATTCAGTAATACAATTGAAATTTTTTATCTTTGATGTCAATGTAATTATTTTGGTGCACCTTCTATCTCTCCCCCCCAAAATTTGTGAAAACAGAAATGTATAATGATGTTACAGATAATTCAATGTAGACAAAATTAATTTATCAGATAACCAATAAGTATGTGGTCAAGTTTAGGTGAAACTTTTTCACTTTTTTAAGTAGAAATTTTATAACATGCACTGAAAGGCATATTGGTGTTTAATGTATTTAAATATTTACTAAAGGCTAACTGCTTTTCTGATTGCTGTCAATATTATTCTAACATATATATAGCAGACATTGTATGCTATAGCATACAGGGAAGGATTTTTGTTTCCTTTATTATTCCATTCTTTTGTTCATACGATTTATTGATTTGTAAAGGTGTGATGTTCAATAATGTAAACAGATAAAAAATGCTCGGGTCAGTAGAAGAACAAGAGTCAGAGGCTCATAGCTGAATCAAGTTGTCTTAATTTACGTCTTGCTTTGTGAGATTGTCTTAGGCATGTGATAAGTGTGATAATTCATGTGATCGCATCAGCATTATACAGTCAACATGGCATTTCATGTAGAAGCGAGGAGTGTGCACACTAGTTAGTTAGGGAAACAGGAAATACAGAAAGCTGTTGAAAAGAAGTTTTCATTACAAGATCAGTGATTTAGAGGGAAAATATTGAAAGATAATTGGAAAGATACTGGCCAGGAGAGGAATAAATTAAGGAGGGTAATACAGGAAGTGATATTCAAAAGAAAGCAAAATAATGTAGAATGTTGACAGTGCTGGAATATTGACTGAAGTTTTAACGTTCGTAATGGTAATGCTAATAGAAAGATAGAATATTTTCATCTCAATTTGCAAATCTTACTTTTACGTAGACCCTGTCATCCGGTATATCACTCAGAGTAACAAATACCAGATTTGACCTTTAACAAACATGAAGATATCTAAAAAAACTAAGTGTTTGAAATTTATTTTTAATTTTTTTAAAGAAGTTACTGGATTTGGGAGCTGGATGCTGGGCATTTCTAAAACATTCACCACTTCAGCAGAGCCAGTTGTGTTTCAGCCTAACTGGGTATAATTTAACCATTTGCCTTTGCTCCAGGGAGTTGGGAAGTTTTTCAGGAGTAACTTACAGTGGCTGCAAACTTGCACTGGAATTAGCTCCTGCAGCTCTTGCGGTAACTTTTTTTACAGTAACTTTTTTTACAGTAACTTTTTTTACCTTGAATTAAAAAGAACACCTTTGAGCAACATATTTAGGTAAAAGAAGAGATGCTCTTTGTATGTATATGGTGGTATTTTGATGTTGTTCTTTGGGGTGGGGCAATGTGGGTCACTGTACCTAAAATTTTGTGCTTCCAGAACTAAATATGCCTTTTGTGCATTTATATGCAATTAGCAATACCTCTAAACATTAAATGTGGTTCTTTGCGAAGACAAGCAATTTTACGACTTTCAGTGTGTTTACAACATTTGGCTTTTTTCCCAAAGATATTAAAAATCTTCTGTGTTTGAACAGATGTGTAAACCAAAGTATTACTGCCTCTTATACTTTGGTCATGTTTAATAAGAGGTAGATTGATGCACATTTATTGGGGTTTAAAATAACTTTAAGACAGGCATTGACATGTTTAGTCGTGCATTCTATTCAAGTTATACTTTCTTGAATTAAATTATACAGCCCTGATTTCCTAACAGAGTGAAAAATATGCTAAGTCTTATAATAGTGAAATCTGAATACTATGAATACTTTTCATGCGTAATATCCATAAGAATAAATATTTTTTAAAACTATGATTGCTTTCTTCTTTTAAAATACATTTTCCAAGTAAAGTTTTGTATTATCCATGCATACTTTAAAGAAATTAAAAATATTAATTACTGTATTCAGAACCAGCAAAAGAATTGTAAAATATTTATGCTGTAGGTAATATCTATTAATTCAACCTTAATTTTGTTACTAGTATTATACTTTTATTGGGGGAATAGGGTTTTTATCTTAATTGGGGTGGGGTTTCAGTTTTGTGTAATTTATAATGGTGAAGTAAAATTTTAATCTTTGGAGCTTTAAATTTGTCTTGAAGTGATAATATATGCCTGTAGGTTCCATAATATTAACATCTCTGTATGCTATTTTGAGGTTACTTACCAAACTAATGGGGTGAGAACACATGTGAGATCCTAAAGCTCAAGAGTACTGTGAACAACCCATGAAAATAAAGGAAATGGACACTGATCAAATAGAAACACATTGGGAAGAAACAGTGTAGATCTGAAACCAAATTTTGAACAGCAGATGACAAGGTGTGAATACAATTTATGATTTCATCTCTAAAGTAGTGTTATAGGGAGACTGAGGACAGTGTAAGCAGTTACTCTTTTCTGTTACCTCATTTGAGCAAACAAAACAAGCAAACAAAAACAGAACCAAAAAAAAAGGGCAGAAAACCCACCAAACCAACAACAAAAAAACCCCAACAAAATACTTAGTTGCTTTTTTTAATGTGGGTTTTTCATCTGTTTTTCCATGCTCTTGAAGCACATTCTTGAATTTTCTGATTTCCTTTGACTGGCCTTTTGGCAAAGGGGAAATTTTTATGAGAATTTGTAGGAATTTCAGAAAAATAACTCAGATGTAAATAGGATCATATTTTTGTCCAAGATGTCAGAGAGCCAAAACTTCCCTTCAGTGTCTCTGGAAGTTCATGACTGAGTAGGGAGTCTGCATATCAGCTCTGAATCCCAATCCTGTGAATCCAACTACCAGTGACAGAATTGGATGCAGTAGAATGCATTGCTATGTCAGTGACACAGCTGTTCTAATGATTTCAATTTCTCATCTTGCTAGAAAAATGACGAAAGCCCAGAAGACAGTACTTCAGAGGAGAAAGATGTTAAGGCAAGGCAACAAATGTTGACGAACAGTAGGCAACATCATCTGTATGTTATGCATCCTGTGACCCAGAGAAACAAAAGAATACACAGAGTAGGTTCAACCACCTTCTTGATTGGAAGGACACCCAAAGGAATACGCAGGTGAGGCTGTTTTGGACTGGTTTTTTGGAAGTAAAATTCTAAGGTTGAAACAAACTTCCCTTTGGGTAGCTGCATTTGTCTTTGTTTCAACCGTACTCAGGGAATAGTTACTTTCTATGGCAAGAGTGGACCTAGTGGGAAACTTTGACTCACACTACACTATGAGTACTGTAATTGATTAATAAAATTAAGTTAACCCACAAATTACTTGAACGTGTTGATTTAATGGTCATATATTATGTAACTGTGTAATGTCATCACCATGATTGTTTGTGGTATGTGCATCATGGACTACTGTAAAACAGCATTTAAACTGTATAGAAACAAGATATTTTGTAATGTTATCTTCTTACTGCCTACTGATTTTGCCTAGATGTCATCACTTTCATTGAAAGACTGTTAAAAAAACTAGGCTTCATGTTCCTTTTTTGGTATGGGCCTCAATATTTTTTGATACCTCTTTTAAGGCTTTTCTCCCTCTTCCCCGACTCCCAGTTTTAGGATGGATAATAATTTTTTGGTTTCCTTCTTTTCCCTTTTTCCCAAATGATAGCTATTATTAATATGAATTTTAAATTCCATTGTCATATAGATAGAAGTTCAATAAAAATAGCCAGGAATAGTTTGGGGAAATGGAAAGTAGAAAGCTGTAGGTAGCTAAGCAAACCTATAGAATAGGTATTTGGTGTATATCTTTAATTTGCCTTGAGACAATTAGATTACTGTATGAAAGTTGGTATCTAGGTAATGCCTGTAGGCATTCAGAAGCTGGCATATCATTAGCTGGCCTCAGCCATCCCAACTTCAACAACTGTTGAAGTTCCAGGTTTACTATTATAGATACGGAAAATTATAAATATTTATGAGGCAAGTAAAGAGAACCCTTCATTCTAAAAATGTTCAAAATTGTAATCATAGTTACCAATAATTTGTTGAGGTAAAATTTTCAAAGGCGGTGAAATGAGTGAGGCTGTTACTCCAAGATCCTAAAGCTGTGTCTAGCAAAAAGCCTAAACAAAGCACTTTTGAGCATTAAGCAGGTTATCTGTTAGCACCCAGCATGCCATTAGACTTTGTGGTACATCTCGACGTGCCATGGAGTGAATGAGGAGGATTACCTGCCTCAGTTTGTTGTAACTGTAGGCAGAGTGGGAAGCTGTCTGCAGTCACCACACTCAGATAATTGGAGCTAGCCAGTAAAGTGGTATTTGAGGCAAACAGGGTTAAATATTACTGTATTTTGGAGCCCTCATACAAAAAAGGTTACACGTTTCATATCCTTTGTCTGACATGGGAGTGTAAACCCACCTCTCCAGCCTTCCAGTAAGTTTTCCTGACCCCAGACCAGGACTAATATAACTAGAGTGATCACTTTTAATTGGATCTTGACTTTTTAGCAGAAACAAATAGTCTATAACTTACTGGGTAGGATGATGTGGGCAATGCTTGTCTCCTGTGCATGCATTTATCCAATTTTTGTTTAGCAAGTCTTCCTTAAAAGGACTTGGAGCAACTATTTCTTCCCTCTGTTTCCTCCCTCCCTCCCTCAAGGAAAGAAACCCAGACATTATACCATCTGTCCATCTACATCTTTTTGGTAGCTAAATACCTTCTGAAACCTGGCCCTTTGGTATGGTATCTTACCTACGCTGACAGTCAGTAAGTCTTTGAATCGTAACCTAAGGAAATGAAAATGTAGCTTGGGATTCAAAAGTTACCTCAGTTTTCTAAAGTCATTATTATTTCTTCTCTTTTCTAATAAAAAGAAACAGTACTCCTAATAGGGAAGTTACCTTTAATGGTTACTTTCTGGATTGTGTGAATTAGGTGAATTGAAAGAATTTCTTGAAAGCTGCTTTTGTTTGTAGTTAAAGGCGTCAGCATAATGCGTTTTTCCTTCTTGATAATTACAGGAGACAGTTTGAGGAAATGGTATCCCACTTTAATATGGGATCAGTGAAAGATCTTGCAGAACATATTGCAAAAGCAACATCAGAAACCAGGCAGAAGATGTTGAAGGAATTCTATGTTTCCAAGCATCCAGAGATAGAGTCTTTCTTCTCAGTTGAAATACCAGCACAAGCTTCACGTGACTGTGAGGAAAGAGAACTGGGTACAACACACTCCAGAAAAAGAAAATCCATTGTTAATTTTGTAATATCTAAGTCTAGACCTTCATCGGCTGAAAAACTACTTCTGCATGGAGCTACAGAAACACAGACCCAGGAGAGCTGTAAAGGAGAAACAGAGCAGCTTCAAAATGACTCCTACTTGCAAGATGTGTTTGTTGATGCAAAATATAAACAATCACCTACTGTTGCTATTCAACATATCGAAAGAAGAAACAGTCAGGCATTCAAGGACTTTATGGCATCTGGCTCATTAAGCAGTAAATCAAAAATAACTGAGGTGCTGCCTGTAAAAAGTTGTGAAAGACACCAAGACTCCGAAGGAACACAGCTGCTAAAAAAAAGATCCCTGTCTCAGTCAGAAGAAGGAGAGAGAAAAACTCAGATTTGCAAGAAAAATTCTTTTGTGGACTTACTTGGAGATACCTCTATTCTCGATGACATTTTCAGAAATGATGGAAATGGGTCTACAGGGTTACCAAGGAGATTCTCTTCAGGACGAGCAGAAAAATCAAAGGGGAGACCAAAAGATTTCTGGTATATGCTGAATGAGCAGAATGAGGAGAGCCTCAGAAAGCTCACAGACATAGCAGTCATAGAGAAGCTTTGTGAAAGAGCCCCTCATTCAACAGTGACAGAAGAGAGAGAAGTGTGTGAAAGTTCTCTTTGGAAAAAAAATGAAAATTTTCTATGGAAAAAATTCTGTGCAGATGATTGAGATGAGCCATCCACTTCTAAATCTTGTAATGTAGTAAAATGAAAGTTTTCTATTTAAGTTGCACTGTAACTATTTTATTTGAACATTGACAGCATTATGGAACAAAATGTGATAATTCCATTAAATTAAAAAGGCAAAATGATGAATTAATATGTATAGTGATACAGAATTACATTTTACAAGTGTGAATATACAGTGTATAGTACATATGTACATGGTAGTGCATGTCTACTATATATTGTAACCTATGATATATAATGATTTTATATTAAACTTGTTTAGAATTTTCTGGGTGCACTTTGCTTTCTTTAATTCTGATTATATTCCTAGGCTTAATAGCCATAATAAGTAATTTTTTCCCTTTATTTAAATTTGGACATTGTCACTCATCTCAACACAATTTAAAAATAACAGGATTTGACAGTGATAGTGCATATATTTTCTGAGGTGCTAGAGACTGGAGGACTTCGTGAGACAGGCAACATGTCTTTGTGTCTGATAAAAAGCTTTTGATGTATTCCCATCCTCCATGAATCTGCTCAAATTTCATCTCATTACACTTTCATCTCCCTTTTTTTATTTTTATAGACTTCTGTCATGTCTTTGTCAAGGAGTATGCAGTACAGTGTATATGCAGTAAGGAATTTCAGTGTCTTGGCGGGTTATCATCTTACTTGTGGAATGCTGGATATAGTAAAACTTTCAAATGAAAACTATTCTTCACAGACAGAAAGGGTGGTTATAAGATACACAATCCTGTATCTCATTTGTCAGGTAGTCTGTCGCATTTTTCAGTGCTATGGAATCATGTGAAGAGTACCTTGTAACACGTGACCAGAGGAGGCCAGCAGGGCTTCATGTTGATCTGGAAACCTTAACCCTAATCTTCGATTTTTGTAAACATTAGTATAGGGGTTTACATTGAGTATACTGTATAAATTGTTTTATGTGAAGGGTAAAATGCTATGAAATTTTAAAACCTTGGACACTGAACCTGCACAGCAGCAGTCTGAGTGGTCATAGATTTTGTGGTCTGGAAGACTGCCCCCTGGAAAATAAGCTTGCATTTGATCTGGAGCAGCTTCTACTTTGGGTCATGGGAAGCTGTTGTAGGCTGCACTCTGTGTTAACCATTTTGTGCGTACTAGAAGTGGGAACTGTCTGAAATCCTGATTGTGAAATCTGGCTTAACTACCTGGAACAAGGGGCTCAATATTTAACATAAATGTTAAGTAATAAAAGCCTTGGGCTTTACAGGTAGCTAACATAAGTAAGATTAATGTGTTCCCTGACTTTTTCTTACTCTGAATCTATGCTGTTACTTTATTATAACAAATTATATAGTGGTCGATTAGAACAGCTTTTAAAGAAGTTTTTTCTTTTTAAAGAAAATAAAAGACGAAGCTGCAAACTGTTAGTTATTGGTACATTTGAATTATGTACAGCTAAAGGAAGTCAGCTTAAGTTAGGGAATATCTACACCCTCATCAATGTTAATAAATATGACATAAATTGAGACCTTTTGTTCATGGCATCAGTATTGATTTTTGTTACAGGTTAGAGTTCTTATACTTAAAAAGGCAAACTGCTCCTTAGGTAAGAAAGAAAAGATTTGGTGGAATAAAGAATATAGTCATCAAATACATAAAAATATCACTGCATAGAGGAAGGGAATAATGCCTTTGTAGCTACAGCAAAAAGAGGAGTTAAGTGGCTTTAACTGCAACAAAGATAATGGAAGTTTGATAATAGGGAGGGAAACTCGATAGGGAGCCAGTAGGTTGTCTAGTGCCAGTATTGAACATAATCAAGAGTAGGAGAGAAAAGTACCTGTTAAAAGTTGCATAGATAAACCTGTCCTCTTTTTAAGCCAGAAGGAGGGACTGATAACCTCCATCTGAGGGCCAGAAGGGGCTAGATAACCTTGTTGATTTCAGCTGATGCTTGTGTACTGAAGAGAGGCTTCATCTTAGCACTCTGTTGGTCAGTCATGGTCTGAATCAGTAGATATTAGAGAGGGCAAAATGTGAGGTAGGTAAGATTTTTATTGATTCCCAAGTATGAAGCTGTCATCAATTTCCTGAAGTAATCAGGAAATTATGTTTCTCTTATAAGGTGATGGTGTGCATAAATCAAAACTTCCATAGATATGCATGTTTTATGTACATGTATGCCAAATACTGGCAGTATATTTGTGGAGATCTATTTGATATATGCAATTGAGTTGAGCTATGGGAAGATGTCCTGAAGTAAGGTTTATGTCACTCTGTAGCTTCCTGTGCAAGTTTAATGTATTTTACAAGGAAATATCGCCTAAGCCATAAATACTGCAACTTGGTGCCCTAGGGATCTGTCTATAAGATACTTTTGTCATGAAGAAGATGTCTGTGTGATTTTAAAAAAAGAATCTGAAAAAATTGAAAAAAAAATTTTTACCTAAAGTTGAAAGCATAGTCTTCAAATATTAAAACTGAAGAGGTCAGTTCTGTCTTCTTAGTAATCTGTGATTATCATTTTTTTTCAGCTTTAAAAACAAGAATGATAGTGTGGAGTTCATACTTCCATGTACAGGTTTCTGCACACTTACAGAGAGGCATGGACTACAGGAAAATGAACAGCCACCTGGCATAAGGAAATAGCTTCATGGTAGTTGTCACCTGATCTGAATATAAATCATTCAGGAGCAGAAAGATGTCATTACTTTCACATGGAAATGGCTTGGTAGGTTTTTACTGTTCCTTATTGCAGTTCCCTTGTTCTTTTACTCAGTGTAGTTCCTATGGGCCTTGCTGTGGGTCCCTGACTTTGCAGGTGGTACCCGTATTTCCTGTTGCCTTCAATGGAAATTCTTTGACTGGAAAAAAATTGGCTTTCCAGTGAAATAGTAAAAAATCTGGCCCTGTCTATGCTAACAAATGCAGCTATCTCAACAACCAGCTTACAAGTCCTAAAGATACTTTGTTCTGAGTCTGATCTGCCGTGTAATTTGGATCTTGTTTTACAGACTGGGCTGTACTTAGAACAGCACTTGGCAGTAGCTATGTGAAACACAGATTTCATATTTGATCTGGGGGAGGGAGACTGAATAATTTCAGGTAATGAATATGTTTGAGAAAGGGTGTGGTTGCGGACATTCGTCAACACATCAAGGCAGTTTGAAAGGATTATTTGCATAGCGTTAGCAGGTCTTGACTTTGAGCGCCGGAAGGCAGACTGATGCCAGTGCCGTGGCTTCAGCACAGTGAGTAAAACCAGCAGTAAGAACAGGAAAAGTAGCATAATCAAAATATCACAGGATAATTCAAAGGTGGTAATATAGTTACTATGTAAGAAAAAGATGACTTAAGTCACTTCCTTAGAAATCTCAGCTGCAGAAAGAGGATTTTGTTCTTCCAAGGGAAGCATTTAACTGCCCTTGCTGCTATGTGTTTTTCCATTCCTGCAGTGTCCTGCTTATCATATTCACTGCATACCCTCGGTCTTATGCAACAAATGAGGTAATACTGTTACAAAAACTCTCCTCGTGTTTGCATGTTCCCTGATTCAGTACATCTTGACTTGACCCATTCTATAGAAAAAGAGTAATGACCACTTAAATACATGTTGTGCCAGAATCTACCTTCCTGATAAGGGTACCTGAAAAGTAGATAATTGGCTAGGGATGACTAAGGAGGTGCAATTTCTGCTGTTGAAACTGGATGTTTGGATTGCAGATGCGAGAGGTAGACAGTGATTCAGAACATTTAAGTGGCATGCCTCTGGTCCTGTAGATGTGTGGATCATAGCAATGTCCTTGTGAGTCTCTGTCGTGTGTGATTCTGCTGGCTAATTCTGAAAGAGGAAGAAAGCACATCTAAATGGATGATTTGAGGGCTTTAGAGTTACTTGCTTTGTTTAGTTGACATCCAAAAAGCTGAATTTCCTTTTCAAATACCAAGAAAAGATTGTGCTCTAAAATAAAAGATGTAATTGAATGTAAGCATGACGTGTATGCATGATGCTTGAGGACAGGTTGTCTCAGTTGTTCTCTGAGTTTGTCTGAGCTGAGAGGATGGAATTGAGTGGTCAGAACCTGACCTAGTATCTGTGTCAACACACAGTATGACTGAATTGAGATTGCAAACATAACTTGCACAAGCTGGAGTATAAACAGGCCCACTGCACTAAAGCATTATTTTCTGAAAATGCACAGAGGTGGCATAGTTACATTACAATTTGCATTGGTCTGTTGTAGCATGTTACAAGGGCTGAATGTTGTTTGTATCTTTGATAGCAGCATTCTCAGTCCATAACACTGCATCCAGTGAAGACAATGAAAAATCAGTGGGGATAGCTGGGATGCTAAACAAATACCTGCAAAACTCAGAGTGAATCTGTTTTTTTCTTCAGCAGAACTGTTTATACTAGAGGGATTTTATTTCCCTTTTGCTTGATATTGAGTTGTTTCCATAAAATGAATGCTCATGGAAACATGATCTCCCATATCATCTTGAAAATCATTCTATGCTAGTTACTTTAAAAACAAATACCAGATGTCTATTTATGTTGTTTGAGGTAAGTGCTCATAACTACCGCCAGCACTTGCCTCTCCGTGATTTAGACTACGATGGAGCTTCTGTCACAGTTTCTGCTTGTTCTGGTTTATAATTGGCAAGGAAAACGTTCATACTCTGCTCTAATTGAGAATGTAGTTTAAGTACCTCTGAGAAGGCTGTTTTCTTAAAACATCTCTTTTATGCTTTGGTCTCTTCACCTCCACAGCAGACTCAGGGATTAGCTTGGCTTGGTCCCTCTGTATGTATTTACTGTAATAGCAGAGGATAATAGAGGAATTTGTGCTCTTCTTGCCTCTCTCTCTGCCCCCACTGTTCTGTAGTTGTGGTTATATATATATTGCAGTAATTACATTATGCTAATTCTAATTCAAGAGTCGTATACTTGGAGGGAATATTGAGAAATATCTTCTCATTAGTCAAATGTTGAGGTTCTATTCTACTTCTGATACATCACTCTGCAGTATTTAGGAAAAACAGAACCCACGTTCCTTGTAGTGGATATTACTTTACATTACTATGTGCCCTAATCATTAGAGCTAGATATATATACTTACATATGTTCTCTCTATGTGTTATATACTATACATATCTATGTATATATAAATTAGAATTATATTTTAAATTATCTATACAATGTAATCAACTTCTTGCATACAGTAAGAGAAATTATGATTGTATGAAATACGTATTTTGTGCCTGAGGCATAAGAGATATTAGGTATTTTACTTTCATACTTGACGTACTGCTGTTTGAACCTTGGGAACATAGGGTAATTTCATGGTTTAGAATTTCCTGGTTCTATCAAATTGTGGTAACTGGGTAGTTTACCATCTAATAGTCCTTTATGTCAAACTCATAAACCTTAGGCAGAGGAGAAACCAATGAAAAAAAT
Source organism: Grantiella picta (assembly GCA_013397955.1). Classification (NCBI taxonomy): domain Eukaryota; kingdom Metazoa; phylum Chordata; class Aves; order Passeriformes; family Meliphagidae; genus Grantiella; species Grantiella picta. The sequence continues at coordinate 211,055 of VZRM01006403.1, read as the reverse complement.
TTAGCATCAGAAATACCTGGGTTCAGTGCCATTTATCTCTTTGATTCTTTGTAAGTTGCACAAAAGAGAATGTGCAGATTCCCATTTAGTTTGAAAAGTAACTAAATAGGAAAGTGTGCTTGGACTAAACTATGGTATTTCTCTTGAAACATTTCTGGATATATATTAAGGAATTCTCTTCATAAATTTCATTTTACTAAAAGGAATAGAAGCTGTAGGAAGCTGCTTTAAAAGTGAAAGTTGGACTTACTATTGCTTATGTATGAAAAAGTTAAAATGGTAATTTAATATTTAATAATTAAATAATCCTCTTTAGTAATGAGAAAAGCTGTTTAAAATGGGAGTTTTTGAAAATGCGTTTAGTTCAGTCACTGTACATACTAGCATTCATGAATTCCAGTAAAAGGAATAACATAACTAGTGACTGAAAAAGGCAAAGACATGGAACCTGTTTGCATCTGGAGACCCTGATATCCAGTGTCAAAACTGTTCTGCCACCCTTACCCCAAAAAAGGTAAAGGTTTAGGCCTTTTGCAATGCTGCAGTGTTTACTCTGCATGGTTAGTTATTTAGGCTGTGGTGGTAAGTTGAATGTGGTTCCAGTTTTTCATCTCGTACATGAAGTCTTAGTTTCAACCATGAGAAGAGACAGTTGTGACGTGGTAGTCTTGAGGATGATGTCTCTGAAAATAAAAAATTCTGGTAAGATAATAATGTAAGAAATTTCAAGGGAGTACAAAATAGAACAAGACACTTTTATTTTACTTTCCTCACCATGGAAATCCCAAGTCATATTAGAAAATGTTGTGTTTAAGACTCAGAGTGAACAATAAAACCTTCTGCAATTGAGTTGCTATACTTTATACATGTCACTAGTTTATCTTTTGTTGTTTCATTCCTTCAGAGATGAGAAGTGGGTGTTCAAAACCTCTGGGAAGCTGCAGTGAGTCTGTTTTTCCTAGCAGAAGAGAACATTCATTTTTAACCATGCAGGATTACAGCACAACAGATAGGAAGTCTGTGATATGTGTCTGGCTTTGTCTTTTGTTTTCATTCAGGCAGGGAACTGGAAACTAACTGGAAAAGATTATAGCTACCCAGTAGCTTGGTTTGGATGCACTGAGATGGTAGCCCACAGTGCAGCTGTGCTTCACAGCTGCAGAGGCTGCAGCTGATCTGTGGTGCAACCTGGGATTTCTTCATTCTTGGCATTGCGTTGAGACAGTGAGAGGGGAGAAACTATAAATCTTAAAGGGAAAGAAATAAAGAGATCTCTTTAGAAATGTGGTGATCTGCAGAGAAGGAGTGTGATGTCCCTGGGAAACGTTAATATCAATAGGCATACAGTGGAAGACTACAACAGAATGCATGACCATTTGTAATGCTGCCATTTTCTAGCTTCTAAGTGTTTTTACAACTTTATTACTTCTAGCGCAATTTTGACAAGGTGCTGCTTGAAAACTTCCAAAGAAAATCATTAAGAGAAAGGTATTCCTTTACTCAGAAGGGGTTGATTCCCACATGGCTCATTATGAAAATTTGGAATCACAATTTCAATTACTTGACCAATTGGAGTGGTTAATAACAGTAGATTACAGTCTCTTTGTGGACTACCCAGTTAGGGGAAGAAAGGATGTAGTTGTTAGTAGATGTCACAGAAACTAGTTGAAAACAAGAGAGTGCAGGCATCTGTGAAATCTTGGTTCTATTCTGCAGTCTGGAGACAGTGTTTGTGTATTTAACACAATGGATCATTATGCCCTGGCTATGTTGCATCTGTCTCTTGAAGCCTGCTCTGCTCTTCCTATTTCTTTCTTGTTAGCCCAAGCTCTTCAGCTTGTTTACAAGTTAATGAGCTTCCTCAAGTGTACCTTTTGGGCACCATCAATGAGTATTGATGGAACAATGGGCAGGATTTCTCAGATCTCAGTTCTAGTGCTACAGCAGCTTCTGGGGGCCAGTACCATAAATTGCATGAAAAGACCCAAAATGCTCTATAAATCCTTTTGTAATTGTGGAGTCACTCAATTAATCTGTGTGAAGGATGTGCACATAGTCTGGTGATCGAGAAAGTGTATGAGGTCAAGGTAGTCTTCTGTTTTAGTAGAGTGTTCAGAAAATAATGGTGCTTCTCTCTAGGAGATTTGTATGGAGCATGGATAAACCACAGTGTTTAGAACTTGGCCAAAATTTGGCAGGTTTTCAGAAGGCTAGTATTGGGCATGACCCTGACATTCTGATTGCTTACAGTAAGGCTCTTGCCACCCACATGCAGACAAAACAGATTCTCAGTGAAATGGCTATAGAAAAAACATGAGGGAAAGTGAGACTGATCCCCTTTAGCCCCCTTTTCAGAACAGCTGTTTTCGTTGAAACTAACCAGAAAAATTCAGCCTGATGGAGACATGCAGCAGGAAAGATTTCAGCTTGAGTACGTGGAGTTTGATGAAGTTATAAACAGCTGAATTAGGGTCCTATAACAGAAAGTGTCATGCAGACTTAACTATGGATGGAAGTATCACCAGTGTGTATGATGTGAGTATAGATGTACCTTTGTATGCTTAAGCAGGTAGTTTTAATGGCTCAGCTGTGTGATGGTATTACTGATCAGGTACAAAGCAATGGAAGAGGCACGGGAGTCAGTCCACCAAGCACTTTTGCTTGTCCATTTTAAGCTTTGCAGGGCAGTTCAACAGTGGTGCTACAACTGTAATGCGGGAGAACTCCTTACCTGCTCAAGGCAATAAAGCTACTTTTTTTAGTCCAGCGTGAAGGAAATATTCCAGGGGAGCTGAGCAGGGGTCCGGCTGCTGTGTCATTGTTGAAGTGCCCTCATACAGTGTGAGGCTGTGTAAAATTAAGCTTAGGAGGGGATATTGAAGCCATGGAGTAACAGCTCTGGAAAAGTTTGCCCCTTGCCTCTTCTGTGTGTAGTTTGCTCTCAACAGCCCTACAGTACAGTTCCTCTGCTTAGGAGAGGAAAGGGTGTGAGTTTTTAATATGCAATAAACTTATCTTCCTGTTTTACTTCTCTGGATTATAATGGAAAATAATGTTTGAAACACTCAGTGATTTTAGCTTAACAAAACAAGTAGTGACAGAACTAACATTAGTCTCTAGGAAAATTGTGAGAAGGACTTTTCCTCCTCCCTATGCAGTAAAAATAGCTTTAATATGTTTGCATCAGCAGTTTCTCCTCTTGGAAGTATTTAGATGGCGCAGGCTTTTTGCTATTTCTCTTTGGCATGGTAAGCACATACTGTAGTAATCCATTTTTTTTATCAGCGTGTTGCTAATAATGAGCCACCTAAGCTCTGAAAATCTCCCTCCACTCTTAGCTGTAAAAGAATGCTTAAAGGATTTAGGGATGTCAGTCATCATCTGGGTTTTTAGCAGGGGTGTGTGTATGTGTGCACAGGAACGAGGGGAAGACAGCCCAAGCTGGAGTTCAGAAATTACACTCCGTGTGTGGTCTGAGGTTATTTCTTGTTTCATGAAATGCATGCCTCATTCCTGGCTCAGACAAACTTGCACGTCATTGAATAAGTCCCTTATCCAGTTTCCTAAACACTGAAGAGATTTGAAAGGGCTCTGTGGGTGGACTGCTACTATCAGCAAAAGCAAATAAGCTAACCTATTTAGTTAAGCATTTTTTAATACTTAAGCAGAATAACCTTCAGCAACACTTGAACAGTTGTGGCCAGCCAAGANGGAAGCACACAAGTTTAAGCAGTCATACATTAATTAACATCTAAGGCTGCATTATAGTTCCTGGTGTGGGAAGGTGCTGTCTGATCGGGCCAGCAAGAACACTAGGGAATGAGTAAATGAACTGCCTGGCTAGGAGTCCCCTGTGGTCTGGTGTTCAGAGTTTATTCAGCATTTCACCTTCCTTTAATCAAAAATGGTGTAAAATTATTATAGTAACCCCCAAAAAGATGAATCCAAAGAATCCTTGTATCAAGCTAGTTTGGTGTCCAAAATAAGTAAATGGCTTTACCCTGGAATACTACAAATGTTCAGCAGCAAAGCATTATTGTAGAAAATTCTAGCTCCGTGATGAATCTTAGTATCCAAAATAAACGATGGTTTATTTTATGACAGAAAGAAAATACAACAAGCAAACAAAATGTTACTATTCATTCAATTTGAAATTATTTGGCCAGAATACTCCAAATCCTGTTTTCAGTCCAGTATTCAGTGATCAGAATATCTCTGATCTTGATACATTGACTCCAAACGAGAGCTGTAGCCAACTCTGCAACTCCCGTGTATTTACAGGATTAACTTCATTATAGCTCTGAACAAGATCAAGATAAAAGAATCTCTTTCAAAGTGAGTCTCAGACAGAAATCTTGTATCCTGAGAGATCAGGACCTGTGGTAGCCCAGGCAGGGCAAAGTATGGTAACATAATTTGATGAAAGCTTTCTGTGACAGGTATGCAACCATGGTCTCCTTGTCCTGGGTAGCACAGCCTGGGTCCACACCTCTCAGAGATCTAGCAGAGTGCAGGGCTAAAGGTCTTTGCCCGAGGAGTGAAGTTCCTGCTTCCTTGTGGCATGAGAGAGGAAATCATCAGGTTGTAGATCGGGGGTTTTGCTGAAACCTTTGCAAGCCAGAATGTAGCTTCAAATACTTCTCACTTCCCAGTGCCAATGTTAAATTAGGTCCCAAGGGTCCTACGTTCTGAATAAACAGTAGAGAAATGAACATTGCCAAGAGGCTGTTGAATCACAAGGAAGAAGCAAGACAGTGTGATGGTTTTGTTTCCTTCATAACATTAGCAACTCTTACTTGCCTAGTGCAGGCCAAAGACAGATGAATTGCCAAGCCATGTTGCTTGTTGTCCTTTTAGGATGCATGGATCCAGAAAGAACTGGTGACTCTGTGCAGTTCTCTGTGTTCGCAGGCCACTGCCACAGGTCGACTCCATCACATCTTCAGTGTGGGAAAGAGGGGGTAGGTTTACCCTTCCCTTTGCTGTTAGATCTGCATCTGTCCCTTGTTTCCCTCTCCCCACAGGGAAAGTGAGGCATGAGGCAGGAAAACTGCATGTGCAAAAACTCTATGATGGACTCAGGTTGACACAGACCTGAGCTGTGAAACTGTTCTTTCTTTCTTAGATTGTGTAGTGTGTGATCTGCCTCCAGGAAGTTTCCTGCTGTGCTGCTTGACAGATCTGCTAAACAGTAAGCCCTGGAGGGAGTTGTGACATGAAGCACATTCAAGAGTGAATGGCATAGAAATCCCTAAAGCATGTGCAGTTTCTGTCTGGACAGGTGAGACAACATAGACCCTGAAAAGATAAATTTGTTAGGGCATCCATAACTAAAAGTTAAGGGTAAAAAAATCTGGACAGTGAAACAAGTTAGCTAATAGGGAAAGGTGGCATTTGAAAAAAAATTTAGAGTTTAACTAGGGACATGTCACAAAAGGTCCAGAGGGATTTGAGTAATGGAATATTAGTTCAATGCCAGTCATTTTATGTTTTCCCTGCCCTTGGATGACAGCAGTTGATGGTGAATATTTTCACATTTTCACCAGCCCCAAAGCTGAAATGTGCTGTGTTGTTGTTTATTTAGTCTGACTAGTTCTGGACAAGGTGTTAGCCCTTCATTCCTTTGTGCTTAAAGCAGAGCAGCAAGTCCAGCTGCTGAGTATGGGGCTTTTCTCAGCAGTTGTCTGCATTAGTGTCTGGCTACTAAGACCAAACTATGCTGCCAGACTTCCACAACACTGTCCAGACAAGGCTTTCCCAGAGTTAGATGAGCCTAGGAAATAAACCCACCAAACCCAAAACCTGCTTGGAGAAATCCATGGCATTTTCAAATACCACGCTTTAAAGAGCTTCTGCTTGCAAAGCTAGCAATCAGAAAACCTCTGTCTGGAAGAGGGCTCTGAACCAACTCCTATTATAGGACCTGACGCTGAGTTCTTGGTGGTAAATGACCACATTACTCTTTGGGGCCTGTGGCTGTCAAAGAAAAGACGCATGTGAGAAAAGTCACTAGCTGAAAGCATGGACATGTTTTGAACACTGGAGGTAGTTTAGTAGCCTGAGCCTGTTTCTGATTAAAATAAGAGTCCTTCAGATGAATGGAATGTAAACCACATACCAATTATTGGAATCCCATAAAGGAAACTCCCTTTTCCGTCTGTCTATCCTTCCGTCCGCCCACCCACAAAAGTACAGTGTCTCAGAAATATCCCTCGGCAGAAATGATGGAAAAACTCAGTGCTTGCTTCCTTTTTCCTTACCGCCCAGGTGCTGGATGACAGCTAAAGAGATGAAATTGCAGTGCAGCCACTTAAACAGTTATCAAAGAAATGGACTTGCTAATTAAAAGGATAATATTTCCTGGCACCAAGAGAAAACACACAAAGTCAAATCTTGGGGCTTTCCTCAAGCAGACTTCTGTGGGAATGTGATTGTGTGAGGGCTGCAGGAACAAGCCTTAGAATAAGACCTGCTCAAAGTCAAAGCATTAGATCAGTGCACTAATTAGAAAGAAGTGCTAAGGCATGCATATACCTGTTTCATTTGGCAAATCTCTCACTCCTTCGCGTTCCCATTGCACATTTAACTGAGGCTTTTCCATGTAATTGATTGCAGTAATTAATGTTTCCATCACTTCTATGAGGCAGGAGGTGTTTCTCCCAGGTCAGCTTTGCATTTTAAGTGTTACAGTATCTGTTTTACAGATGGCAAAACTAAGATGCGAAGTTCAGAAACAGCAAATCAGTGTCGGAGTATGTTAGAGTCCCATTTCTGTCTCTGACCACAACAAACACTGCTTCTTCTAAGTATGCACTAATCTCAACCACTCTGCTTAAATGAGATCTTCCCTATATGAATGAAGACAATAGATCTGTTTTATGAGCACTCTGAGATCCCTGACACCACATTAAGAAATCTAGATCTATGGTAAAGGTAATTCTATAAAATGCTTCTTTGCATTCCCGCTGTAATTAGAGGAAAGTTCAGTCTCATTGCAAGAGGCAGCCTTTGGACAGCTGGAAGAAGTTTTAAATGTTAATAGTTTGGGCCAGATTTGGGTCTACAGTAGTATTATGGTGTAGTTCATGGTAATTGTTTTTTGATACTCTGCTGGCCTCTAGAGGGATAATTTATACAGGCTGACGCAGTAACCAAGGGATTTTAAGCAATACTGCCTGATCGTCAATCTTCTTGCCAGGTAGTTCTTTTCTATTTGGCAAGGCTTTTAAGTAATGAGGCTTTGTAGCTCTTTGAAAACACTTTCTCTTTTAACCTCCATGATTTTCCTTCTGTCTGGGCAATTCATATAAGGTACGTTTCTTCTGCTTGAATAAATAGGGGTAGAAGATCCTGATAATAAACACCTTTCAACCACTGGAATGAGAAATTCTGAGGAAAATGTGCCAAAGGGGCAAGTGAGAGAAAGAAATGCAGAAAAGAGAAGAAGCATTTTGTGTATAACATTTATCCATCATTTAAAAGTCCTCAAATGCTAAGAATTCTTCTCACAAATCCTATAATGTTTACTGAAAATAATAACTCCATTGTAAAAAAAAAAATAATATCTTTGAAATTCCCAATAGCCAGCAGATCTTTCTTTGCTTTTTCTGCTTTCTTCTTTACTCACTGCAAGGATTTGCTGTATTCTCCCACTCATTCCCAGACTCTATCTTCATTTTTTTCCACTATGTGTGTATTAAATGTGAGGAAAACACTGAACAGAAAAGGTGAAAATTTACTGCAGAGAGCAGATAATAGTCTGTAAGCAGTAACTGCTTTCAGGAAATATTTTCAACGTTAAGTACATGTAATCTTAATGCCTAAAGTGAGGCATTAACTTCACAACATAACAGCATAACTTCACAGCATAACAGGCGTCTTGGTACATCTGAAGGCCTGAGTTATTGTTTCAAAGTCATTTATACCCTTTATCCAACAGCATACATCCTTTCAGGTCCTCAGTTCTATCCTGGCCCTTTGCCTCGATTTGCTATGGCCACTCTCACCTAACTGAAATGTTTCTTGTCTCCTCAGGATATTCCCATTACCAGCTTACTGACAGTTTTCCAGCTGGAGTGAGGTTGGCTTGCTGGACCCCAATGCAAAGCAATTTTAAATTCATCTATGCCTAATGATATGATCATTGTAGGATATGTTTCTATTAACTTCTCCTTTTCTCTTTCAGGTGGCTATTGGCAACTTCCAGTGTAGGGAGGAGCCTTGTCTAGAGATCATCCTGATGTCAAATGCTATTTTAATGTTTAGGTAGACATATGTGTTGACTAGTTTCTCTCACAAAGTCCTTATATTATTGACAGCAAAATGGCAAGTAAGGCCTTTGTGATAGGATACTCATCTGTCATGGGATTTGTTTCTAGCCTTATTCTAGTAAAATACTGAAGGAAGCAAAATGCTGAAATAACCAAGATTTTTGGCTGTGATCTGCAACAAAACTTATGTTGCCTTCCAGTCTTGTGTGGAAAAACGAAAGATTCTACACCTGTGAACCTGTCTTTCCTCTTATTCCTTCCCTGTGGTGGTGTTCTGCAGCTATGTCATCGAAGTGCAACAAACTGAGTTACTTATCAAAATTTACATATGCTCTTCAACTTATACAGGAGGGTATCACGTCAAAAGAGTGCAATGTGCTGGAGTGACAGGTAAAGATTTCGTGAAAAGTTTTTAAGTTATCTGAATAAATACTGATGCTTGCTGCATGCTATTTGAGAAGCCAGACAACTTAGTCTGTATAAAACGCTCTTCATGTGGCTTCGTATTTAGTAAGTACAACTGTCAAAGTTCATGGTGAATCTATGTAGTTTGCATGTGCTATTAGTAAAAAATGTGCTTCCAAATGGAGAACAAATGAAACAAAGGAAATTCTGACTGTTTGATCCAATTAAGAACATTAAGAGCTGTGTAGAGCTGCAAAGTTTAATGTTGTTTTGCAACCTATATGAAAGGAGGCAATCAAAAAGCAGTGATTGGCTGACGTGGCCCTAAAGTGTATACTAGAAATTACTGGATTCGTATCGATGGTAACTACAGATGGCGAGGAACTGCAACAGCAACATGTCATCTGTGCAGCAAATAACTCAGGTCAAAGAGAAAGCTCAAAGACAACATTCAGAAACTCTGTCCTTTTGTTGTGGGAAACAGCCTCAAATGCAAATGCTTTTTGGTTTGAACGTACCTTGAAGAAGCTGCTGGAAAATTAAAACATATTCAAAAAATACACAGGTCAGTGTGAGCCTTTCAGGAAAAAATTTTAAGGTGTTCTGGAATCATCAAATTGCAGATAACAGCACAGAACTGGCTGAAAATGTTGCAATTCTGCAGCTGCTCTGTGGCACAACAATAATCAACATGTTGTCAAATGAGAGTTAAAACAGAGCTTGATATAACCTCTGTGCTTTCTCTAGTGTCACAGATGACCTAGAGCGATGAATATGCAAAAAAATCTAGATGCTATGAGCAACTTAAACAGAGAAAATCCATCTCACTTTTGGGTATTGTTACAGTGAAGTTCTCATGTAGTTGTAAAAAGCTGACATTAAAACTCTGTCTTATGAAGTGCAGGAGTGTTGAGATCTTTGGCAGAGAGCAGAAAAAGGATATTCATCTGATCTGCAGAAGTACAGAATATCCAGGCAGCTTACTATGGAACCTATATTATATGCCGAATCTCACCACCTTCCCTCACTCAAGCTTTGGTCTGAATCACTCATTATCCTCTTGAATTTGGAGGCTGTAGCAGGCATGCAGTGTTAGTGAATATGGCCAAAGTGCCTGAGGACATAGAAAGAAGGAGGAAAAAGAGTAATTCTTGCCTAAATAAAAATGGAGTTTCAGTTTCAGTTGTGTCAGTGCTGGATCAAAACTTCTGGGAAGCCTGAGAAGCTCATGGTAGTTTATCCACATGGAGTAAATTCATACCATGTGCAGGAAGATCTTTCCACTCCTTACATTTCAGTCTTCCACATCAGCAAAATGTCACAGTGCTTGACAGAGGAACCTAGCAGCTGCTAAGGGTTGCTGAGTAGGAAATTATTTTCTCATATTGCAAATAACCAATTTCTAAATCTTGCTCTAGGAGCACATGTGAAGGTCTTATGAGAATGACAGAAAAATGTGGTCATTTATGACACCAGCTATTTTGATACTCATTTCAAACTGTCAGTCAAGTTACAAGTGTTGGTTGTTTACCAGTGGAAGAAGGAATTAGCAGTAATGACAAGGAGCTGGTGACAATTGTTTTGTGTCATAGTCTAATATGATGGGGTGAGTTCTAATACAATTCCACACTGGCTAAGCAGTTATGGCAAAAGGATTGACTCAGATATAGGAACAGCTGCTCGTTGCATTCTTTACTTGAAAACAAGTTAGAGTAGCTAATTTGTTTTTCAGGTGATTGTTCCCATGAATTGTGGGTCTTCTATGCTTCAAGTAACATCAGGTTCTTGGGAAGCTGCTGAATCACAAGTCTCTGAGACCTGTTACCAGATACTCATATACTAGGAGGGAAAACACCCTTATAACATTTTAGTATCTTCTTATAGATTCGTAAGAGTTTGAAACCAGAAGGCACCATTAGCCTCTTTCACAACCAGTGAATTTCATTTGCTCTGTGTTAGGTCATTAAGCATGCCACAGTACAGGTATGTTAAACAGCCTTCAGTAACCTTTATACAGAGTATAAATATATGTCTATAAATATATAAATATATACAAAATATATGTTCTGTATAAAGGTCAGCCAGAGCAATATGTGCATAAATAGCCTTCAGATGTTCATTATAATTAGCAAATCTTAGTATCTGAAAGCCAACCAATATTTCCCCATTATTTTGCTGATTCAAGAACACAAGATATGTGTAGAGCCATCCCATCAGACATTCTTATTTGTTGGCCTACAGTGTCAAAACTAAAAAAACCTGATTTCCAGTAAACGTTAATTTTTGGTTGGTTGGCTTTCTTTTTTGGAAACAGAGTACAGGGATCCATGATGGCTTTGTATTTTCCAGACTCCATCTCACTGCCTTGCTTGGGTTTGAAATTGCTGAATAGCATTTCCAATGGGAGCTCTAACATGGAGTACACCTTTCATGAATGGATAGTTTTTCCGCAGTGAGATTTTAGAAACTTTCCAAGAGAGGGAAGAAACCCATTGGATTATTAGAAGAAAACTGCTACCTTCAGTTTGGAGTTTGAGACTTTTTTTGGCAACCATCCTGAGCAGGCCAGTTCAGCACACTGAATGCAATTACACTGGAGTCAATAATAGAGTACTTTGTTATCTGGAGCAGTTTTTCTAGCCCTTATTATTGAGGAAACTGGAAGATGTTTACTGACTCAGGGATAGGTCAGATGATAAAATGCTGTCACTGGCAACTGAATTCTCTCTCTCTGAACGCCTTTAATGTGCATCATATTGTCAAGAGTTTAGCAGATTATTGCTCACTGCAGAACTGCAGAGCACTCTCAAGAGCCATGAAAGTCAATGGAAGGGTCATCTGGAAAATGTAAAGTGCCTGCTAATTCCAAAAAGTTGGAAATAACCAAAATCTAGGAACCTCACTTTAGACACCCTGAAGAGGTGGTCCTCTTGGATATTAATCTGTTGTGCTTCAATTTTGATCTCATATAGTAGTCCCTCACTTCATAGGCTTGTTATAAATGCAGTCTGTGAAGCACTCAAGTATTGTAACAAGAAGGGAAACAGAGAGACATGCAGGAAAGTCAGCACTTCTGTCTTCAAAGTTGTCTCTGAAAGGCAGAAGACACATGCTGAACACTGGGGATGGGACACAGTGATGACTAGCAGCCCAGTCTGTAAGTCCTCACTGTATCCTAAGACACATACAAAAGTGACCCCACGTTCTGACATTCTTCATTTTAAAGAACTGAATCTCTGACTTCACTGTGGATTTTTAGTCCTACATGTGTGCACCACACACACAGAACAATACATCCCTAATAGCTTTCCTTTTCATCATCCTTATAGTCCTAACCCTAACTGGAGTTTCCTAAAATATTCCTTATATTTCTAGGCTTCTCTTTTACTAGAAAACTGCTTGTGGGTTTTCTACATCATACCATCTTTTATGTCTGAACCAGAAAATCAGTATTTGTTTGTCCACAATATACCCACCCTCCCTCCAATATCAGAAAGAAAATCTAGGTCTTTGCATCCCATAGGATTGCCCTGTCCTTACCTGCTCTGGTTCTCACTTCTGTAAGTGGTCATTTATGGAAAAGGGCTTTTCACCCAGAGGGTGTTTGGGCACTGGAACAGGCTCCCCAGGGAAGTGGTTACCAGTTTGACAGAGCTCAAAAAGCATTTGGACAATACTGTCATGCACATGGTATGACTCTTAGGAACGGTCCTGTGCAGAGCCAGGACTCGATGATCCTCGTGGGTCCCTTCCAATTCAGCTTATTCTACGATTCTATGATCCAGCTGACAATTATTTGGCATATGCTTTGTTTCAACCTCCTTAATCCCTACACTGTCCTTTTCTGAGGATGTTTTGTCTGGTGAAAAAATTTCTCTGATAATATTAGTATTCACAAAAATTGCCTTGTACAATGTACAGGACAGTACATTCTTTTCCCAACACAGTATGAGTTACATTCTCCTCTTTTTGTGTAGGTGGTACTTAAATTTGCTTTGTATCTCACTTTGGGTCTGTAAAATACTACAGGGCTTTGTCTTCTACCAGTAAAGGAAGCCTTATAAAATTTTCATGGCTATTTTTCAGTATATTTCTTACTTCAAAGGCACCCCTATGACCTTACTGGAATTTCCCTTCTTGAAGATATATCTGTCAAAATTGTCATTACTTATAATCATCACTGCAAAAATTAAGAGGCTGTCTAGATACAGTATACATTTACAGTAACTGGGATGTGGCTGAGAGATCACACTTAGGGATGTAAGCCTCAGGGTGCAAGATCCTCTTCCAAATGTCTATCCGTAAAACAAAGGAATTTTGCAGTGTGCTGCTCTCACAGCCCAAGTCAGTAGGATATTTCTCATTGATTACATGTAAAATAGATTAATTTGTAATGAAGCCAACAAACCTCTATCACATGCATATGCCATGTTTGACATTCTATGCTTTGTTTTGTACCTGTTCTTTATCTAGTTCATAGAAACCAAATATGGTGTCCTTGGGTGAAACATTAGACCAGGGGACTGCTAGGTTCTTCAGGATTTGCAGCTTCCAGATGTTTTTACACAACTGTTCGAAACTGAGATGTTGAGTGTATGGCTTTCATTTGGTTTTTCTGCGTTGTGCGCTTTTGCTCCTTTGTCCCACTTCCTTTGTGTGGTATTTGAGATGGTTTAAGGTAAGGGTGTATATTGGCTATCCGTTTTTATTGGGGCTCTGGATCCAATCAGTGCTGCTAGTCATTAAATGAACTTCACCATCTACTAGTTTTTTATAAGCTTCTTTACACTATCTGAATTACTGTCTTTCTTTGGCAAAAATGTTTGACACTGTAGATTGAACGAAACAGAAATTTTCAAATTAATTTGTGAACTCTGCTAATGAAAAGAAGTAATGTGAAAAAATAAATCACTGCTTTGAAAAGATCTCTATGTTGTGTCTCATAAAACCGCCTTCAGATGTTTTTTAGTATGAACTGTATTTATTTTTATTACTCTTGCTAATATCTAATAAGGAAACCTTGTATTTATGTGCTTCATCTTCAAAGTGCTTTGAAAACATTTGTTATCTGAACATCTGCAGGATGGGATGTCCTTCTGCTACACGAAATAGTCTTAAATGAGACTGATTTTGGGAGGATGCCAGATTTTGGGAGGATGATTTTGCTTCAGCCTTAACTACCATTTGCCCAAAGGTTAACAATATATTTTAGACATTCTTGGCTGTAAATTCAAACATGCTATAGCAAAAGAAGACATTTCTCTAGGACACAAAAACTGAGTTTGTTTCTTTTGCATCTGGAGTTTTCTAATATATGCTACTTAGTAGCCTTAATCTCAGAATCCTGTGAAATTCTAATACAACACAAATGTGTTCTGAAATGCTCCATTCCATCTGAATTTATTTACCATGTTCTTCCTTCACTATGACAAATTTGCAGTTTTACTGTTGGTTTAGTTGTTCCATGACACTCCAGTTATGAGAATTTAATGCATTTCCTGTTGTGTGATCTGGTCAAATTAATATCTTCTACAAGAGTCAGACTTTGCTGTATGGTGTTGGAGCGGAATTTCAAGCAAGGTAAGTGAGCACAGCTGATCGACTTGTAAAATGTTCCCTACCCAGACCAAGACTGCAGTGTCTACAGCTGCAGTGGAAATGTTTAGCATCTAACAGGGCTACTGCCTGCCACCATTTGTGATTAGCCCATGATTATCACATCCCAGCTCCAGAGACAGAATGATAACAGAGTGCTTCTTGATTCCCTGCCAGCAGAGCTGGCTATAACCTAGCAGTCACTTAGGTTGATTTTCTGTAATTTGTAACTAATAAGAAAGTATTATCAGGAAGCAAAGCAGCTCAAGTCCATAGACTTCTCCATAGCATTTCCCATGGATCCCTGTACAGCAGTAGAGCTCAAGAGTAGCCTTTTGTATCAGTAAGATCACACTGCTGAAGAAAAAAAAAAGAGTTAATTGAACTGATAATCAAGTGAACACTTGATCTTGGACTTTGTATTCATTGGGATCTCACATAAATTTTGTATGGGATGTGAGTCTAATTTGTTCAGTGAAACAAACAGTAAAAACTCCTTCAAAACCTCAATTTTACCCAGACTTTTCAAATAAGAGTATAATAATATGGCAAACTGAAATTTGGAGCTGAACTTTCATCTCCTGCTCCTAAACAGTCATTTAGGGCCTATTTACCCTGCTTGAACCTATTTATTTTTTCTTTTTTTCACTTGGGTCCTTTGGTAGTTGAGATTGGGAAATGGCAGATGAATGTGCTTTATGGGAAAGTTTAAAGGAAGGAGTTCATGTGCAGCATGTTATCAATCATGTCTTGTAAATATGATTACAGCATTTACACTGCTTCACATCAAAAGCTAAATGTTTTGTGACGTCTCCACCATAGTAAATTGTAAGGAAGCTTTTTTAAAGCATAACAATCTATCTCTGACACTGGATGCCTGCTGTCAGCAGTGAAACAGCAGCGCTCTGATCTAAAAGAGCTGCTAGCAGAGGGTGCAGATGCCAAGCTGATGGTCAGTCAGTCCCTAATAATCTCTGGTTATTTAGGAATAACCAGAGATTTCCCTTTAGCTCCTCCAGTTGCAGTGAGGAAGTTGGCATCTCTCCACCTGTGCTTGTAATGGAATCAGTATGGGTGTCTTGCTACAGCATCTGTAGAGTCACCTGTCTTTAACCATTGTCCCCCACTATCCTAGCAAGGCCAACTTTGGTTAATCTCCTTGGGTGTTTTGGTTATAGAATTTGTTTTCATTTTACTCAAATTTTTCAGTGATTGCATTTTTTGGTTTTTTTTAATATTTGTATCAGAACAGAGCAAAAGTAAGTTTTTTTCACATTGTGGCTGGGGACATGGATGTGAACAGAAAGACTGGGTCTGAATTTTTTACTTGTTATTGAGGTGAATTTAAGTGCAACTATTTCTGGTTTACATTTTTATCTAGTGTTACTGTCACCCATTGTGTACACCTGGCCAATAATTTCTATGCAAGAAAAAGATCTTAGAGGAACACAGTGGCTGAGCACAATTTACTCTTCAACCATTAACTACTCACCAACTCCCCTGTCACAGATTCTGGGTAGTGTAGTCCACAGGGACTCTCCTTGGGATAAACAGTGCTAGGTGGTTAATGTTTGTGCTGCAAGAGTATTCGACAAAGAGCCCTAGGCACAGGAACCTAACACAATACAATTGCTCTCCAAAGAGTGGGCTGTGTGCCTGTGCTGTCTGAAGAGGCTGAGCCTGAAAGAGAGAGCCTATGAGACTACACAGCAGGACTTGTGAGCATGGGGAGGTGGAACAAGGACATACACTGGAAAAGACATTTAGCCTCTGGGTGCTGGGATCTGGGATGCAGAAACAATGGGAACAAAAATGGTTGGTGACTGGGATTTCTGTTCTAGAGGAAATTCCGATGGTTTCAGACAAAGCTTATTCCAAAACAGAATAAAATACTAACATGTTCCCATTAAACAAAAGTCTGACAGGGTTTGATTACTGTGGTAGTATTAAAAAAATGGTTTCAATATTAGTGTTGTAGTTCTATGGAACTTTGAAAATTAAATTCGCTTATATTACACATAATGTCTGTAGTATGTAACAATTTAGCATTATCTGTATATAGATTACAGTGTTGTATAAACTTTGTCCCAGTCTGAGCAACTAAAGGTTAACTAAAGTGGAGAAATAAAAGTTCTGTATTCCAAAATCTTCCTGATGAGCTTGTAGGAGCCAACCCATTCCCATAAAGCTTTCTCATACTGACAAACTGGATATTTTAACTCATCTAAGTGGGGACGTTGGCATTTATATTACAGTTGTGACCTAATTGAAGCAGTTCCTTTGCTACCTTCTGTAGGAGGTCAAGAGTTGTTCTAATAGCCTCATCCAGCACTGTTGTGCTAAGTCCAGATATTCAAGTTTATAGACCAGGATTTAGCATATTAGCAGTTTTTGTATGAATTTGCTTCTTCACTTCAAAGTTTGCAAAACCAACATCATGAGTTCCTAGGCAGTTTCTGTGGCATTGCTGCCTGATCAGACATCTGCTTCAGCACTTCATCACATCAGGGAGCAGTGGCCTTTTGTGATCTGCATGCTCCTCAGTACAACCAGTGTTAGACTTGTAGGCAGCACCAACATTGTCACAGGTAAAACAAAGTATTGTAACTGTTAGATTTTGGAAAACCTCTGGAATAGCAATTTAGTTGACCATGATAGATTTTCAAATGTTGTTGCACAATTATTGATGAGACTTTCTCATAAAGCATAGTTCTTCCTTGATTTGCTCAGGGACACCTTAGTGCATCTCTTTAGAAACCAGCAGCTGAATCCAGCAGTACAAAAATTATAATCATAGGTCTGTGTAACCTCATATTTGTGGGGCCATGATGCTTTGGCCTCCTGACTTCTAGAAAATTGGCTAGTTTGCATTCCCAACCAGCAGTAGTGGAGACCTATGCATCTGTCCTAATCTTTGAACTAAACAGAAAGAACAGAGATGGGGATAAATGATTAAAATAGCTTTTAGCATAGTCTGTACTGGATTAAGATAGTAAATCAGGATAACAGTGATTTCATCAACCAGATGTTGATGAAGAAAAGAGAAGGTAGCATGGATGTGCAATTGGTGCTCATGTTTGTGCTAGTAATTACAAATCTGACGTCATTTTTTAGAGGGGTGTATGCTAAACATGGCTCTAGTCTCCCGCTGGAAGTCACAAGGTATCACTGAGGTGAACGATTTCTCTATTGACAAAATGTGTGAATTGCCACAGCTCTTTACACAATGTCTTACCATGTCCTGCTCCATGTCTGTCCGGCACCTCTCTGAGACACATCACATTCAGACTGGTCTGCACACTTTGGGCAACTTTCTGTCTCTCTCATCACTCAACTATTCTACATACTGCTGATGACCGAAAAATGAGGCTAAAGCTGACGTAGGTGTAATGGCACAAGAGAACTTTTCAAAATGTTCAGTAACTTTAGCTGCTAGTAGATATGCAGGGCATTTTGTAGCTTGAGAGTTCATCTAGATTTGTCACTGCTTTGTTGTAGTCAGGAAACAATGGCTGAAATATAGTATCTTCTGGTTCCTTATGTTGCTGTACTTTTTGTTTAAATCCTCTTTTCCTTTTGTTTGACGCCATATGAGTAATTCAGCTGTTCAAATGTGGATGTCTAGAATCATTTTAGGTGCCATTGTGAACCATGCCTTACCATCAGCTGTGGTGGTAGATGGCTACAGAGCTCCCACAAGCATTTTATGTGGGTTTCAGGTGTCCAAAGTAGCCTCCTGCCCTGATGCTATTTCAGTTGCTGCTGCAGTTTGTCAATGTCTCCCATGAGGTACCATAGTAACACTGCTACTATGTTGTGGAGTAAAAAAGCTCTGGCTTTTTACCAGTCCCAAGCATTTACTAGGAAAAAGAAATTGTTTTGTTATTGCAAAGGATGAAAAAAACAACAAAGTGGTATGGTTCCTTGTACTTTCAGCTGATATTTCAAGAATAAATTACTTCAAAGCATTTCACATGGAGCTTGCTCATCCTTGAGCTCCAAATAGTTACTGTTCACCTTTCTGAGGTCCAGAATGCTTAATCCCACTGCAGACTTCATCAGCCACCTCAGTGAAAGCCCACTGTACTCCTCAGTAGAAAAGGGGCCCATGGAAGTGGCAGCCCTCTGCAGATCCATTGAGGTCTCCTGGGCAAGGTCCCAGCCTACAGTACACCCATCCTGCCCAGTGCTATCAGCCCTGATCTTCTGCTTGCCAGAAATTGCAATGAATCGGATTTGGGAGGATGCCACCAGCCAGGTTCCTGTGTAGCCAGATTTGTGCACATGCTGCTGTCTCCCTCCATACTTCCTGTGAAATCAGCTCTGCACCATGGTTGTGATCTCTCTGTGCTTGGCACAAAGCTGGGCTCTCCCAGCTGAGAACACAAAGCAAAACAAAGTCCTCTGCCACCCCTGGCTGAGTTTTTTCACTTTGTTACTAAGCCAAAAGCTGTCACTTGTAAATTCAGCGTCCTTCTGTAAGTAAACTTAGAATAGTAATCTATTTACAATGAAAACATAAAAAAAGTTTCAATCAAACCTTCAAAACTCAGCAAGTGAACTTATCAGTAAGCATTTAAATAAAGACCACCAGACATATTTTCTCCTTCTTTGGGAATTAAAACTCTCCTTCACCTGAAAGGAGACCTTTACCTCATAGTGTCTTTCTAGTTCCTTTAAATCCATCACTTCAGACAATGTTTACTCTTTTCTCACCATTTCTGTCTTGAACTGTTGTCATCTGCTATGCCTTCTGTTTGTCATGCTTGATTTAGACCTAAATTCTTTGCAACAGTGAAAATATCTGTATTTGCAAAATGCCCAGTAAACTTATGGTGCTGTATAATTTATGATTGTAAGTGCAGGACATATTTCAGTTTGACATTCCAACTTACATTTTCAAAGCCATAAATAAAGTATTTATGAGCAAGATCTTGAACAATTTATTTTTAACACATTATATTTGAATATTTAATTCAAGGATGGATAAATATTGAAGGTATGGGACAGAACATAGGTCTCAATTTCTCCTTTTTCAGGCGATATTGAGGGGACAATACCCCCTTTATTGCCAGAAAAGGGATATTATACTGCTTATGACGATCCAGTGTACTGTGTGTCACCAGGAAGAGTGAGCAATGATGGCTCCAGCTAAAAATGGGTTTTGAAAGGACAAAAAATGCCCCCTTTTTAAAAGCACTTGTAAACTAAGCTGATATACAGAAATATTATTTTGATATAGCACAGAGTGAGTATGAATGTGCATTACTTAAGAAAATATTTGAGTGCAGCTGTTGCCCTTTTGTCCCATATGGTTATGCTTTTCAGCATGGTTTGAACTTGAAGCATTTTCCATTCAGGAAAAAAAAAATTCTTTAACAAAATCTTTTTTCAAAAAATAATATTCACATGTAAGTCTCTGATGCTGATATTTTTCCAATCAGTTAATCTCTTGTTCTCAGTTCCCTTGCCCTCTTCCTCTGTTCCATATGCATTTTAAACTCACAGTTCTGAAATCTTCATAACTGGTTTGAGGGTGTGGAAGGGTTAGACTGCCTTGCTTTTGCTCCAGAGGATCTGAAGTTACCGGCTATGACAGTGTGTAAAGTCTCACAGACCAGGTGTGCCACCTGTTTGTTACAGACTTGAACCCATCCTCTCTGTTAATGTGCTCAGTGACAGTTTCCTGCTGCATTTGCCTCTGTGAGAGTGTTCTAAGCTCAGCCCTGGGCTGAGGATGGACACTGAGGTCATGCATCACATCATTACGAAGAAGAAAGATCCCTTTAAAAATGGAAATATGTTCATGCAATGTACTCTGGGCCACCTGGCGAGGTAGCTGAGGCTGTATGCTGGGAGCTTGGCTTATTTCTGCACTGACAGGGCTGCAGGCAGGTCGTCTTCTTCTGGAGGTGACATCCTGCAGGGCAGGTTAAACAGACATCCTTTAAGTCTCACTGTCACAGCCATGGACTAGAATGTTTGTTTATTGAATGTCTGTTTTTGAGCATCGCATTATTTTAATGAAAGTCTTGAACATAAAAGCAGTTTTTCTTTCCATGTGTAATCTATTACTGGCTTAACCATAAAGACACATGCTCTTTCCTCATCTACTTCTGTGGTAAATTTTTATAAGGGAGATGAGAACATAACAATCTATTAATCTATTCCATGTAACTGGGAAAGTGAAATGGCTATAACACATGACTGATAAATTAAAATATATTTTGAATTAGCCAATTTCTGCTGTGCAAGAAGTGCACCCATGGTTAAATTAGATACTCGATTCTATTGTTCCCTGAACATCCTGTATGGATTGTCTGTGGTGGTTTAATAAACCCAAATTAGTACATCTGTAACCTGTCACCGTCCACTGCTCTTAACCTTTGCATTCCATGTATGACCTTGAGAGATGATGGCACTTGGAGTCTCATTATAACATTTCTCCTTTACAGAACTTTGGCATAAAAATGGCTGGCTAATGCAAATTACTGTGGTTTGTTGTTTGGAATTTTGTTTTGGTTTTGTTTGTTTGTTTGTTTGGGGTTTTTTGTTTGGTTGGTTTGGTTTGGTTTTTAGGTGGGTTTTTTGGCCTGTTTTTGTTCGTTTGGTCGGTTTGTTTTTGTTTGGTTTTTTTTCTTCTCCTTTTGCAAGTCTGTGCACTGGTTAACACTGGTGAATTCCAAATTGCATGTGTATTGTTATACCACCCTTTCACCCACAGCTTCTACTGATTGCATGACAGAGCTAGGAGGTGGCATTCACTATCCAATTTGAAAGCCACCTTGAGAAGATGTGAAGAGAAACAAATGCTTAATATTAGCAAAAAAGACTCTTAGTGATGTTATTTAGAATGAGTATTTAGGGAGCACTTGAGACTAGTATTGCTGAAGACTAAGACAGCAGTTTAGGGAACAAATTATGGGTTCTGCCAGTTCCAAAAATCAAATGAAAATTAATCAAGCCCTGAAAGTTTGTGAAACTGCATTACATCAAAAGTTGAAAATATATCATAGTGAAAGTCACAGTCTTTTTCTTTCTTTAGGGTTTATGGGTGCACCTCTATTTTCAAAGTCTTATTTAAGTAGTTCAGACACAACTTGTATCTCTTGATTCAGCAAGTTTGCTTCTCCAGGTTTAACAAAAAAGTTACATGTATCCTGAGGATCTGGATAAAATAATGTGTCAACAGCTCTAAAAAGATAAAAACAAGCTTTAAAGTACCTGAAAAGATATCAATGATCCAATTAATTTAATAACAATTATGCAGTCTTTGGATAATTATTTTTTTAAAAGGACAATGTCTCTGTTCTTACCAGTCTTTGTTTGTGTTCCAGCACCTGCTGGAGTCATTGGAACAATAGGAGAATGATTCCCTTCAACCTCAGAAGAGCTTTCAATAAAGTCTTCAACAAGGAAGATGAGAAGGGTGGAGCACAACCAAGTAAGCTGCAGAACGTGAGGAAACACAGGGCATTTAGGGTAATTTTTGTGTGTTATTCCTATGCATCCTGCAACTGATTCACAGGTGGTGTTCAGCTAGAGAAGTGAGCTCTTGTTTCAAATCGGGGACCATTTAGACCTTGTACTTTCACCATGCTTTAGTCAGAAGGAGAGTAAATGTTTGAAGGGTTTAGTATTTACTTGCCTTCAAGCACTAAGTACAAAATTAAGTCATATAGAACACTTCTCCAACTGAAAAACTCTATAATTTAAGGCTGAAAAGCTAGATTTAAAATGTAACACTGGAAGGTCAGGAACAATATATAACTGAAAAATAAAATAATAAAAAATTGGTATATATATGAACCTCCAGTATTCAATTCTATATGATAAAGGTCCAGTGACAGGATTTTATCCTAGAAATTTCACTCTCACTGATTAACAGCGAACTTCCATGCATACTATATGCTCCCAAATGGTTCCTTCAGCTTCCTTGGGCCTAAGCAGGTGTTAAAGTTTTTTCCTATGCATGAGGACTTTCCTGAGTTTGCACTGAGCAAGGCTGTTCCCTGTCACTGACAGATGGACTGAGACCCCACTGATGTGTCTGAGCACTGTTCAGTCTGTAGATGACCAATTTGTGCCTCTTATCTCTGCAGAAAATTTTTTTGCTTAACTAGCTGGCAGGACAAATAGTGACCAGAGTGCCCAGGTTGCTGCAGATGGAGCTACCCACACATACTCCAGTTCCATCTAAGTGGGCAATTTTCTTCCCACAGTTGTCATTGGAAGGCAGCTCATGAAATGGATGCTTAGCTCCTGGTCTTGAAAATTCTAAATTTCTGAAATATGAATCACAGCAAACCCGTGATAAAATCCTGTGGATATTATCAAAATATCCATAAGAACTAGGACTACATAGTCATGGTCTACAGACCACCATAATATTCTTTATCTTTCCAAATACCATGTGCCAATGTTTTACCAGTGTAGTTCCCTGCTATTCTTAATTTTGATCAGTGTTGGGAACAATGATTACATATATCTTCAAATCTGTTTAAAATTAGCATCAATTATGTTGGTTTTGTTGTTTTTTTTTTTAAATCCCTCTGTCTATCATTGTTTCTCTCGTCTCCTTTTTTCTGCTTTCTTGTCTGGCCCCTGATTGCTCAGCTATGATAACTGTATGTAATGTGTTTTTAAGTGTCCAGGAAAACAGAAGTTTGTACCCTCAGGAGTAGTCAATGTATTTCTGAAGAAGCATTATTTAATTGATGCATATACTTCCCTGAATTTTGAATTTATATATTTGGGTCTTTATAATCTCTGTAAGAATTATATCTGTGAAACTAACTGAGTTACTCTGTTGCTATTTGGTCAGATTCCAACTGAATCTAATTCTGGTTGTCTGTGAATCTCTGGCGTTTGCTGACTGCAAATATTGGATGTTCAAGCTTCAGAAGAATAACTTCCTACCACTTTGTGAGAGGGAGGAAAAGAATTTTAAGTAAGTGCTTGAATGCTTATGGAATAAAAGGTCTTATATGCACTTGGCTGTAGTGTGTGCAAATCAAGACTCCTTCTCACCAGCGCTAAAAGGATTCACCTTGATTTTAAATATGGAGGGTTTGGGTAAAGCCCTGTGTGAAAGTGCCATACAAAATAGTTGCAATCCCAGGCAACAGAGTACTCATGGACCAAGGCGTTGCTTTTTCAAACTGTGCTGATGTTTAACTGGGATGGTGAATATCACCTCAAACAAGGAGTTTGTACAATGAAAACCCTGCTACCTGCCCCTGCTTGTCATCAGAGAGCACCTGAGCTTGCTTCAAAGTCAGCAGAAGTACAAGGTATTCAGTGCCTTGATGCTGAGCATGGAAGGGTGTGTGAGTGAAGAGCTGCCCATGTTTGCCATCGTTTGCTCTCTGTAAGTGCTGGCTCAGAGGCTCTAGGGTTGGCTGACCACAGACCATGAGTGCTGTCCACAAAGGCTTCACAAACAGCCCTGGCAGAGCCAAGAAGCGTAGGCAAAGTCATCAGGGATTCCTTCAACCCCACTTCCCTCCCTCTTTTTGTGATTCCTTACAGGCCTTCCAGATATAACAGCAACCATAAAAAATTAGACTTCTTAAAAGAGAGGAAAAATCACAGACTTGGATTCTTTCTTGAGC
The DNA here is from genome assembly GCA_013397955.1 of Grantiella picta. Lineage (NCBI taxonomy): Eukaryota > Metazoa > Chordata > Aves > Passeriformes > Meliphagidae > Grantiella > Grantiella picta. Next base: position 187,171 of record VZRM01006403.1, on the reverse strand, counting down.
TCACCCAACAACAGCCATCATCTGCCTAACCATTGCCATGCAATGAGTAACTTAGGTCAAAAAGAGAGCTTTATTTACTGTCCTCTCACAAAAAAGCAGAGTAAGAAAGCTGTTTATGTACCACTAAAGCCAAAGCAGTACAAAGATAATTTAATCTAACATCAGAAGAAATCTGCCAGGGAAAAAATTCCACTCTCAGAGAAGGCTTATTATCGTTTTTCCTAGTTGAAAGTCCAGGAACCCTAATGTATTTCAGCAGCTAATAAAATTACTCTTCGGGATTTTTTGAATTTTCAATTCATTGTGCTTATGCATTCCAGGGATGAAAAGGACGAATGCATCAATGCTCTGAGGAGATGCTGTCTGAAATGCAGTCATTCCACCTGACAATAAATTAACGGCAATATTACAAATACCTAGCTGTGGTACAGTAGACACTGAGGTGGTTCGCAAAGAAGTCATTATACAGGTGGGGCAATTGCAGCAGAGTCTTGGGGAGTGGCTGATGAAGGTCACCCCACACAAACCTGCTTTAAGAAGATTACAGCAGGGACATGTTCCCAGCAATGCATACCCAGGCTGGTTCAGGCATGCAAGTCTGCTTTGTTGCTCAAGTAGAGTGGGTAGTGATGAACACGAAGCAACACCTGAGCATCCAGCCAGGGTTTCTAAGACTCAGCTGTTAGGCTAATGAAAAATACAAGATTAAATCCAAGTCTCCTGAGCCTGTCTTATACATCAGCATATAATCTGCGCCCCTATTCTCAGTAAATCCGTTGAGTAGTGGAAAAGAGCATACATTGCTTACTTTGCAAGAAATATGTGATGGAACTTTTGAGATAACACATGATCTTCTGGTGTGAAACTCTTGCAAAAACAGCAGATGAACTCTGCAGGCTAGTAACAGAAGAGGAAGAGGCAAACTGAACAGAGGAAGGCAGGGCACTGAGGTGCACTTTCTGAAATAAAGACCTGAAAATACCAGTGGTTCAACAGCATGCCTCTGTGCTCCCTGCTGAGCTGCCTGAAGTAGGCAGGTCACAATTTGTGTGATGCTGCTTGGATTGGAGGAAGGCAGGTGGTCCTTTATTTTTGTGTAATTTTTTGTGTGTCTTGTTTGAGATTTCCAGATGGTGTGGCTCAGGGATCCCAGTAGCTGCTGTCCTAGCAGACCAGGAGTGTGGAAGTGATGAGGAGTCACCAATTTCTTTTCAACTGCTGTCTTGGTAGCGTGGCCTCTTTTCTGTACTTAACCCCTGCTTGCCCCTGCTTCCTTACTCCTACATTTGTCCATGTTGAGCCAATACAACATACCTAGAGACAGGGACTCATCTCTCAGAAACTCTATTTCACCTTAACACATAACCATTGCTCCTGCAGCTGTTATTGCCTCCATCTTCTGCTACACTGAATAATAAATAATAAGCACCAGGGAGCAGAAAGGACCTTCTTACAGCTACATATTTTGGTCACACTGTAATGAGATGAACAGGAGAAATGTCTGACTACTGAGCACTGCAGGTGTTAGCAGCAGGATGGCTGCTGTTGTTTCTCTTGGTGTTGCTACAGCTGTTGTTCCCCTACAAGGATCTAATATTTTAACTCCATCACTTACACAGGTCTCATTTCCTCTCAGAAGGTACATACATGTGTTTACACATATAACTATGTAGTTCCCAAAGTTCTCCTTTCCTCATGCCCCTCCTCAAATCCTGTGATACCTTACCTGGCTGTAGCTTGCTTTGTTGCTCCCCAGGTTATCAACAGCATATGTGGAGGGCAGATTTCTAGCTGGCCTGGGGAGTAACTTGCCCTCAGAGGAGCTGCCACACCCACGGTGGATAAACTGTCCATGCTGCCCTCCTCCTGTGCCCACTCACTGGACTTGGGCTCCAGTTCCTCTGCAAAGGGGAGATATAAACTGCTGAGGGAAAGGAGGACAATGAGCAGCACAGCTTTCAGTTTCATATCTAGCTAACTCTTGAAATGTAGCGGTGTGCAATGAGCAGTGAGATTCAAAATTTAGCATGGCGGGGCAGTGCAAATGTGGCACAACTGAAGAACAAATCAAGAGGAAAACACACCACCAAAGCTTCCTTCACACCCCAACTATTTTTTTTTGGTTAATTACGTTGTGTTTCATAATTTTTTTGCAGAGAGCTTTAACATGGAGTCACTACATGAATTATTGTTCACGTGACCATAATAGCACTTTGTAAATTATTAAGATTTAGTAATGCAGTAATGCTTCTTTTTCTTGCTATTTTTTAAAAACTTTTAAAGCTTTGCTACCTATTATGCTTTTTCTCTTTTTCGTATGAATAGCACCACATAAATATACCACAACCAGCCTGGCAAGAGCTGTAATTCACTAACTGAATGTAAAATCATATTCAAATTGAGAGCAATCCCCTTTTGCAACCCCCCTTTAGATTGCCTCTTCATGCTCATTGGAATTTTGCTTTGACTGCGAACCAGAGGCTGATGAAAAAGTCTTCACTTCTCGTGTTTGCATCCTGCAAATGTTGTCTTAAATCCCTCTTTTTTTCCACATGACTTCATGTGCTAGCAATTTGACTTAATGAGCAGCTACAATAAATGTACAGTATGGAAATATTGTTGTAAGTCTGCTAGAACATTCCCATGCTTAAACAAAGTGTTGCGTTGAAAGAGATGTAAAATATATAATTACGCTCAAGCCTTGAACAAAATCCTGCTTCGTATTTAATTCTTACCCTTTTTTGGGCAATGTGAGTAGTCCTTGTTTATGCCTTCTGTTTGAACAATATTGCTGAACTTCTAGGCATCAGAGCTTTGCTTTCCCTATCATCATCCATGGATGCTACTAAAATGAATGGGTTTCCTTGTGTATTGTTTGTTTTATTTGAAGGTCTGCCAAATTCCTTATGTACTGATGTCATTTTAAAAAGTCTCAGATATGCCCATTGGTAATTTTATCTGGGAATTGAGTTTACTGGAGGCAACAAACAGAGCCTAGAATTAAAGGTAACGAGATTTCTTCTCTGGTATATTTACAAATATTAGACAAGTTAAATCTTCCTTCTCTGCTTCATTGCCATCCTGCTCTGGTTTTGCTTGCCTGCAAGGACACAAGTTGTGGGTGCAAATGTGCGTTCTACACATAATGATTGAAATTTATTTTCTGATTTTTTTTGGTTCTTTGCAAGCCACATCTTTCAAAGATTAAGGAAATAAGTTAGTGCTGACTTATAGACTAAACAGATCCAGTCTGTCTTTTTCCCAGCCTCCAGGCTTTGGAGAAGTGTGTGTGTTTGCTGCATTTCAGGGAGTACCTGAGTGTCATTTGCAGGTCTCTGCCTGAGGTTTGGTGAGCTGCCTTGATCATGCTCTGCATTTTCCACTGACCTGCCAGAGCTAGCAAAGACTTCTCACTTGAACATAGCCTCTCTCTGTGAGCCCTGTTTTCTCTCCTGCATCCCAGCCTTCTTTCTTTCAAGACACAGGGTAAGCTTGAAAAATCCTTGGCTGTAGTGTGTCACAGGAGACTGAACATGGCTGGGGAGTCCTGCCCTATGAGACAGCTGCCCTTCAGCCCTCATGCTGTCAACAGCATGACTAAAATGGGAATACTTCCTGTTGACGCATGTGTTTTGGTTTGTCAGGCAGACATTTCCATTATTTCTAATGGAAATTTAACGTTTTCTGCTGGAAGCAGACTTTTTTTGGTTGAGACTTCATTCTTCCTCCAAGAAGGCTTTGATTAGAAGTCCTCTGAGCTATCACTGCTCTGCTCCCTCACCTAGTTAGTTTTAGATACTGCTCTTGAGGTTTGTGCTAAACTACCATTTCTATCTCTGGGCTGGAGAGCTCATATCTGCTTTTATCATTGTTTACATCGTAGTATGCTTCAGGGAAATGTTTCCTTTCAACATTAATGTTGCAGGGAGGCCTGGGCAGCCTACAAAAAGCAAGATGGGACATTTTGCGTCAGTGCTCAAAACCAGTTAGTTAAATGGTCCTTGCTCTTGATGCCCATCTTTGTAAAACTGAGATAACAGTTGTTCTTACAAGATGTCTGTTTTCTGTTATTCCAGGAGATGAGAAAGGACTGAAAATCCCACAGGAAAGCCCCAGCCTGGTGCTGGTCCAGCCTGCAATGAGGAATGCAGCATTGCACTGGGTCCTGGCTCATGAATACCTCTCCTGAGCAGACATATGCTGCTCTGAGCTCTCCTGCTTGCTTTATATGACTCGGCACCACAGACTCTCCCTCCTGAGCAGCTCCTGAGAATATTTTGAAAAACTTATTCAAAATAGTATTTTAAGCAGTTTGTAGCACCCGCACAATAATAGCACTATCACACTGTTTTACAAGGCCGTAATTTGGTTCTCTCCCTGGCATGAACCAGAAGAACTTTAGTCTGGTAGTTTCTCCACTTGGTGACTGGCTTACTGCCTTGTAAAACAGCACGATGGGACTATTACTACTGGAGGAAGGGACAGGCACCAGGAGAGCCGATTGGTTGACACCTCTTTTTCATTTAGCATAATATTTTTCTTCTTGGAAGTAGCATATAAACCAAAATGTTTGCAACTGTAACACCTCATAACTTACTTTTGCTTTGCAATGCAAAATCAATTTTAATGTAGTTTTCTTAATTTATAACCAACCTAGCTATACTATTATTCATTGTTTATACAGCACTGTAAACAAGGAGGACATGGCCACCACGCACAGCAGGGGAGGACAAGGTGGCCATGCCACCAGACTGTGAGCAGCAGCACTTGCATCAGATGGAGCAGTGGCTGGTGGGAGGGCTGCAGCTCCCAGCTTCTTCCTGAAAGTCTGCACTGGCTGGAAAGGCACGGGACATTTCATGTCACTGGCAGTGTTTTTCTAAATACCCTCATGGGTCCTTCTGAAAAATTTGTTCACTTACCCCTGCAAGGCTTCTATGTGGTAGGGAAATACAGTCCCTGTTTGTTTGACATATCAGCATTTTCGGCAGAGAGGGGCAAAATGCACTGGTTGGCATTTGGCCACCAGCATCAGTAAAGATTCCACGGACCAGCCCTCTGCTCTCGATTCTGCTTTGTCCCCATCCCAGACAGCACATGGGTTCTTTTCCATATGATGCCCCACCTGCCAGAGAGAACCCAGGATGCTGCAAACAGCTCTCAGCATTAAAAGAGTTGGGCTGTAATGCCTGGACAGAGAGAGGAGGGCTGTGCTACAGCTGTAGCACAAGTACTTTCACAACACCTTTACTTCCTTTAAACCTAGATGTATTTTATGATAAAAGGCCTCTTAAAAAAATAATTAATTGCTTTCAGGAACTGAGAGCCAGTGCTTATGTGTGTGTAAAATTTCTCGTTATTCTCTTCTTTACACTGTTTAACACAGTCAGCTTGGACCAATGAATTGTCAACCCAAAGCTGATCTATGTGTAGGGAAAAAAGTCTCCTCTGGAGTAATGCCACCTAGCCTTAGTTCCTGGCTAATCTGATCCTGATTAGCTTTGACTCCTCATACCAAACCAGACCCAGTCTCTGTAGAGGACATAAGGAGCAGCACTATTGCCAAGAACAAATTTTGCTGAACTACCACTTGGCAACTTTTTTTAATTTTAGTTTCATGCTAATTGGATTTTCTTCAATCCAAATTCTGAGAGCACCTGCCCAGCACAAAGTCAGGGTAGTGCTGCTACTGCTCAGATAGTAGCAGTTATTCTCAGGAGCTTTCTCAGGACCTGAATGGTGTGGAAATCCCCTGCAGATGTGAAGGTTGTTAATTAAGTTTCATTTCCTACTTTCATGCATCCTCTGACACAAGAGACCTTTAGGGGATAGGTCAATATTATTTCAACACAAGGGCATTCTCCAGTACTACCTGGCTAGTGTAGGACTCAGAAGGCTATGGGGAGCAGTAACAAAACAGAAAGTCTGCAGCCTGATAAAAGCTTTGCTAGGACTAGGCCAAATCAGGTAATTAGCTTCTTTTTTCCCCCACCCTTAACTTCACCTTGTACAGCCAATAAATAATACTTCTAAACATCATACATCCTGATGAAGAGCATTTGCTCTTCTAACCATGCAATTGCACATCTCCTTGCAAACTTGCCAAATTTCTTGCTAGCTTCAGTTGCTCCCTGAACTGTTCTCAAATGATTGCTTTCAGTTTCTCTTATTCCACTGAGCTGCCTAAAATTTGCCTTGAAGCCGTGTTCGGCCACACGTGTGAAGGCCTGTCATGCGAGTGGGCTCAATTTCATCAGTTCTCCTTTTTGCATCTACATCTCTCGTTTGAGTTGCTCAGGAGCATTATTGCACTGACCAGCGACTGCCTCTGATGCAGGCTCTGCCCTGCCTCTCCTGCCCAGCCTGCTGTGCCCTGGTTGTTGCTCCCTTGCCTGATTTTGCCATAGCAGGACATGTCTTGGCTGAGACCCCGTGTCTCACTTGCCTGCTGCCATTCCTGCTGCGAAGGGGCAGAGTGAGCTGTGTGAGCCACTGCGGTTCACATCCCACCATCCAAATGGGGTCCGAACCCAATTAATGAGCTTATTGCAGTGAACACCAACAGGTGGACTGCAAATGATGGCAGCAGGGAAGCAGGTTAGATCATCCAGAGAAGCTGGTTAGATCATCCAGACCGATCTCAGCTGCAGGGGTAGTAACCTGCAGCTTGGAGCAGTAACCAGAGCTAATTCCCATGATCTTGAGTCAGATCCCTTTAAGGGACTGCGTGCTAATGCACTTCAAGCAGACCAAGACAAATGTATCAGAAAAAACCCGTGTGCATTCAGTCTTGAAAAAGCCCTGATAGCTGTGCAGCAGTATTTTAAATCCCTTCCAAATCCCACCAGTAATTTCCCTGCTAAACCTGACCCGCCCAACATCTCTGCTTTTCGAACCGGCTGAAGACATGCAAAGTGCGATCCACACCGTGGGCCTTGAGGTGGCAAGGAAAAGCTTCCCGCTGTGCTGTTCCCATCCTGCGGCAGCAGACTGGCAGCCTGGAGTGCCTCCGTGCAGTGAGTGTCCTCCTGTCCCCGGGGTGCTGCCAGGCTGTGGCCACAGCAATGCCTGTCCTGCCAGCCGCGGGGCAGCCAGAGGGGGCTTGTGGCAGGATTCTGGGTGATGTTGTCAATTTTTACTAGAAAATGGAACTTCTTAAATTTAAATTGTGGAATTCATGTCTCTGAGGAAAAACATGGAAAAAATTACATAAGCTCACAGATCAAAATCTAACGAGTTTATTCAAATTTCAGATCACTTCTTTTTACTACTTGTTTTTTTTCGTCCAGTTGGAGAAAACATTTTGTACTGAAAGGACAGTCTAGTTCCCACTTGTTAATGTTCCCAATGCGCTGCCTGCATCTTGGCTGTATCTCAGAGAGTGCTGCTGACAGGATTTAAAGCTCACCAGTGCTGCTGGGCTGAGTTTAAAGCCTGAGCTTTAAAGCCAGCAGTCGTGGGGGCTGTCTGTGTTTGCATGCATAGTTAATCAGACATCGATTAACTTCTTTAGCACAACAAATCCCTGTTGATCACAATTTAATGGATCCATTCTGGGTCAGAGGCATAGTTCAGTCCACTTGAGATCCCAGAAAACTAGCTTCTGACTGTGAAGTGGGATTGTTTCTTGTCATATCCTCAGCACTTCAGACAATATTCCTGCTCTTGTAAACACATTTGAGAGAGGGACCTTTTATTTACCGACCAGTTTCCTCCTCATTCCCCCTCCCTGATGCAAATGCTGTTAACAATTTTTTCCTTTTCTTTCTTTTTCTTCTGAACTTTCAGTTAAAACCACAAGTGATCATTTTGTTGGCCCAGTGTTCCTACTCTGAGACCTTGCACACCTGGAGATTTTTACAGGAGTTTAGTTTTGGTCTCATTCCCACAGGGTTTCGTACCCCTCTCTTAACAAGAATCAGAATAGCTTACATTCCTGCACCGTGCTTTTCCTCCCAAAGGACCCTAAAACCATTTACAAACTATTAAAGCTGCTTTTTCTCTAAACAGAAATCACTTTACCCATCAGTGAAGTGCAGCCACCTGGAGGGGAGGGAGAGTCGAGAGCAGCAGCTGCTTAAAAACTCCCAATATTGTTACATTTTAAGCTGAAAAAGTGATAAGTACTAATATTCAGCTGAATGTACGGCTGGCATTTCAAAAGATAGGATGTAATTTTTCAAACTGTAATTTGACCTAGAGAACATACCCAGCTCTTGCCCCAAGTGCAAAGAGGCATTTAATTCTAGCATGCAGTCAAACAAGCAACTTACGACTTATTTAAAGAAAACCAGGACCTCTGGAAGGAAATTATCCTAAAGCTATGTAGAAAGGAAGAAAAGAACCAAGTGGATAATCAGCTCCCAAGCACAACTCTGTAGTATTACTTCATGAAGGACTAAGTGCTGAGCAATCTCAGGCTGTTTATTTTTCAAGTCTCAGAAAATTACAGCCCGGGGGGATAGGCTGCAACAATGCCTTAGATGGCACGCATCAAAAACGTCTGTCTCATCATTGTCAGAATATACTAACAATGGCTGTAATGATGATGATGATGATGATGATGATGATGATGATGATGATGATGATGGCAGCAACAGCAATAGCAATAATAATAATAAAACCCCAACAACTAACCTTCATGATACAAGTTAAATCCAGTTCACCTGAGCAGGTTTGGGGCTGATTTTCTTTATTTTCGAAGAGATTACTTTTTGATGACTCAGAACTACTAAGCTCTAGTACAGTGGGTTGTGTACGTGGGAACATGTACATGAAAAGTACAGAAAAATCACCCTAAGTCTGAGTTACATGTGCATGTTACCCAGTTACGGATGATGTGCCAAGGGAGAAATCCATATGCATTTTAAAATCCTGTGACAAGAGTAAAGATTTTAAATTAGCACCCTACTGAACAGGAGTTTCACAGAAGACATTTACAGCTACTGAGACTGAAGTTGTATGGCTGCCACAGCAAGAATAATTACTGCTTATTTAAAAATCCTCTGGTGTTTCCCAGTGATCCTGAGGGACTGCAAGAGAGACAAACGTCTCTTACTCCCATCAAAGTGATAAAAAGGCACCATTCCTCTTTTAATGGAAAGATTCAGATTTTTTTAAACTCAGACTGCTGAAGGACAGGCTGTCACAGACCAGGCAATTCCCAAGAGTCGCTCCCTTTACTGAGCCTGGTGCTCAGACTTGCTCTACAAAGAGGCATTACTTTTGTAGACCATAGGACACAAAGGAGTGTACACCTCTTTCCTTAGTAATATTTTCTTTGTTTTCCTGAAACAAAAAGGTGTTAAAGCACTGTCATCTAGTGAACAACATAATAAACAGAAAGCACGAGGGAAGAGCTGAGAAAGGACTGAGATGGCATGTGGGCAAAAATGACCTAACCCCAAAATGAGAGAATGAACCTGTGTTAAATGACAGAATGAACCTGTGTTATTCCCTGTGCGTTTGTCCCGGAAATATCTGCACTCCACATATGACTCCTGTGTCATGCTGCAAATCAAACCTGCATCTTCCCCCACTGTCTTCTGTAGTATCCATTTGAAATGACAGTGTTAATACACTACAATCAGAGTGCTCTTTGCTATTCTGGAATGCTCTTATCAGGCTATGAGGAAAATGACACATTTTCGAACAGATAGAAGATTTTCATGGGCAAAATAAAACAGGATAAATTCTTATTGGATATCTTATAATATCCTAAATAACAGAAGTGAAAAAAAATTTAAGACACTAAGTTTCCTGCGTAGCTCATTTTTGTTTTTCTTATGCTGGTGAAATCCAAACTGAGGTCAGAGTAGTATCATCATAACAAAACACCTACAGCCAAACACCTAGCAAGTGGATTTTCTGCAGCTTGATTCTTCTTGACCTAGATTTTGTTGCTTAGTTAATATCGTCTCTATAAATACGTACTTTTGTTCACAGGTAAATTACGTTTTTCTAACTACAATGACTTCTTCAAAAGAAGGTATGCTAAATGGTAAAGTTAGAGTTAAGGCAGGTTTACTGCAGCAATTGGTGTGTTTTTCTTTTATTAGCATTAATTGAATATAAATCTTTTTATTCCATTTGCTTTCCATATGCTGTTTCCATATTAGAAGGTCATTCACAAGGCAGAAGTCATAATTGGGTTCACTTAATGGAAAGACAGAGCATGTAATTCTTGCAAGGAGATCAACTGATATTCCATCCCTCAGAGATAAGAGTCCACAACAGAATGAAGATAACATCAGGGTCATTGAAGGAAAGAGTAACTGTACCTGAAAAATACATGATGATCAAACCTGTAAAGTATGTCTGCAAGAAACCTTAGAAGGTCTCAATGCTTTTATCAACCCTATCTTTTAAAGTACTGAAGTGATATAAAAGCAGGGGGAAATGATTATAGAATTTCAATTTCTTTACAGTATTTATTTCAAAGGCCACAGGTCAAGTAAAAATACAACAGAAATAACCCTGGTCAAATTTGTTTGAAAAGTGTAAGTGCAATCAAAGCCTGGGAAGCTTTGGAGACCCATTATTTTAAGTATGAAGTGTAAGTTTCTTATCCAACATTTATGCACAATCTGATTTTGAGTGTCTCCCATCAAGGGCAACAAAACTTCACAATTTTAAGCACTGTTCAGTATGTAAAGGAATTTTTTCTCTCTACTTCAGCTCTGTTCAGCAGATCATATTTTTTGTATACATAGAGAAGCTCATTATGCTCTGAGAAACCTGCCTAAAAGTTTTATTAATTTCTATAATGGAGAATAAAGAATTTGTACCTTGGACGCTTGAGTGAAATATATGTATAAGGTGTACTCTAATATGAGGGGAATCACATTTTTGTAGTGGAGGAATAAAAGTCTCACAATGAATCTAGCCATTAGCCTGCAGTTTTTGTGAACTAGGTAGAGGAAACCCTCGGGCAGTTAGTGTTCATATTATCAAAGATTTTTTCTGAATATATCTGAAAAATTACCTTTTGGCAACCATATAACCTGGATTAAATTACAGTATTAGCATAGATAATTGTGGCATAGATAAACCACTATGGCAGTGGATAGAGTTTGTAAACGTGCATCTAAGTTTTATAGCAAGGGGGTAAAAACAGCCAAAGTGGACTGTTTTCCTAGGTAGAAATCTCTGGCATCTGTCACTTATTTTTTTCTGCTAAATATGAAAGGAGGTTTGTGGATACGATAAAAAGCTTTGGCTTTGTTAGTAAGCTTGCTCAAAGAGTAATAATAAAACGTATTTAGCTTACAATTTGGGAAGGTAGCATTTATTGTGCAAGTACGTCTTCTCTTATAACTTTAATATGTGTGTGATTGTTCAGTGGGATGTACCAAATGAAAGGGATATTTAGCAGGTCTGGTTTTATCACTGCATCTACCTAATACCTACTACACATGCATACCATATGGAAGATGTGAGGACAAATAGACAGACTTGGAGCAGGTATAGGACTGTATTTTAGGCAAAACTGGAACTTGGGTTCAGAGGTAGGCTCAAGGTCAGCCTGAAATCACCTTTTCTTCTCTTGTAAAATTTCACATTGGCATGGTAGGCAAAAGGCATGAGAGGACTGGTTTTGTCACTAATACAGAAAATTTCACTTGCCAGCTGCTGTGCTTGTGACTGTCGGCTGCTTGTCCCCAAAATTTCAGAAGTAAAGATATCTTCAGTAAATTCTGCTTGCATTTTTTTCCTGTTCAGAAGAAGAAGAACTTTTAGGTCCCATATGTTCTCCAAACCTGTGGAGGAATTCCTGCTCTGAGCAATCACCCAACTCTTTCCCCTGATCCTTATGACTGAAATTATTTTTTGTGCTGAGTATGACCTTGGCTCTGTAGTAAAGTGATATGATTGTCAGGAAAGCAATAATAACCTTTCATAAGGCTCCTGCTTTTCCCTATTCTGTAACAAGGACATAATCCCCTATTACTCCTATTACAGGGTAATCCAGAAAAGACTCTGGATTTTATGGGACTTTTCAATGAAGATGTGTTCTCTTTCTTCTTTTCCCTGGCAGAAATGCAGTATGACTTCAAACTGAGTCCATCCCTCAAATCATTGAAAATGAAGCGGATGAGCTGCATGACCTGCAGTGCTGTACTGTACCTTCTTTCAAACCTGGAGGAAATAGCAAGCCTTTCCCAAAAGGCAAGCTTTTCTCACAGTCATCACAGCGCTTTAAAGGGTTTTAAATCCTCATCCAAGGTGACTAATGCCCCTTACAGAAACAAGTGGATCCCTTTTCATTTGGGCAAATATCAGCTCGTAGGAAAGTGTAAGACTTGAACACTACTTCCAGTAGTATTTCTTTCATGGTAAATTCCAGGGAGTCACACTGATCAGGAAATGACAGTATTCATGCTGTATCCTATACAACAGGCAAGTTCCTACACCTAATTGAAAGTTTCATCCATCAGCTGAACCTTTTAAAGGCACATGAAGAACGAAGAGGATTTTTTTTTGTATGTCTAACATGAGCTGTCTGATTAAAATTTGATACTGTAGATGTAATATAGTTACTGAATTTTCCTACCTCTTTTTACATTATGGAGCAAAAATTTTCCCTGTTATTTTCCAGGGGAAATTCTTGCAGTTTCTTCTTAGGAGCCCAAGTGTGTATTTTTCATGCCTTATTGGTGCTTTGCATAATTTTAAATAGATCTGAGTTAACAGAATTCTATGAAGTCTAAACCAGATTTTCCAGTGACTAGTGGAAAGGTATCAGGGCAAATTCTCATAGGGACTGGGATCATCATTAACCAGACCCAGACCTCAGAATTGAATATGCAGAGCTACAAAGATTGCTTGAATGCCAACGTGGTTTTGGGGTGGTATTGAGTTGGCTTGGAGGCTCTTGTTGGATTCTACTTCTCTGCTGTTTGCAGCAGGAAGAAAGCGCCAGACAGGATCTGTCCTTTACCAATTTGTGGGTATGGTTTTAATTCCTCAGGGCTGAGAGCTGTAGCTGGCATTAGGTTGCTCTGAGTATAGGAAATCAGAATGTAACTGAAACAGGAAAGGGATTAGAAGGATGGAAAAAAAAGGAAGGGACAGAACCACAACCCTAAAACAGTTCCTACTGCATGCAATTCAACCCATGCCTATTGTGTTTAGCTGCCTTTTCCCATGCACTTGTTTTTGATCTACAGCACACGCGACGGTGGTAACTACTAAAACCTAGGGAACATTTGCAAGCTATCAAAGGAGGTGGAGTCACTCAGGCAACTGGAAAGGGAAACTCTGCTATTTCTCAGGATATTTATAGAAGGGTACCCCCACTGCCATTTGTGCTTCAGGGAGGTCCTTCCCTTGATTACTGGTAGTGTGTACTTTAGCCATGTGTGGTGTAGCAGATTGGGCTCAGCACTGTGAGCCACAGTTCCCCTTTCCCAGAGATTCCTTTGAACTTTGCAGCCCTATGAAATAAACTTATGTGTGGTGCAAGCCTGGCCCACCCAGAAGCGAGATATTTCTTGGAAGCTGTCTTGCACTTCCCTATGGCAAGCTACTGTGAAAATGCTATGGTAAGACCTCTGTGTCAACACTGCTTCTCCCTCCCCTCCTTGCTCCAGCCTGCCCACTGCAGGCAAACCAGGACCATCCCAGCTGGACCAGCACCTTTTGCTCAGCACTGTTTCTGATTTGAAACCTTTCATTACTGTCCCACTCCATGTGGACTGCTGGCAAAGCAGGATGTTCACTGACAACATCGCATTTGCCCAAAGCTATTGTTTCAGCTTTTGTTTTTAATTGCAGCATTCTCAATAGCTGACCTCTTTTCCTCTTTTTTGATTATGAAACAGGGCTATGTTCCATGTGTTTCATTATTGGTGGTGCTGTTCCAATCTCTGGCCCATTCTCAAAAGGACAGTTGGAAAATACTTTTCAGGTCCCTCTCCCCAATAACAGCTGGTGCATTTTCAAAGACTTTGGTTTAAGATGAGAGAAGGGAAGGGAGTACCAGAAGGGCTAAGCAAGCCCGACAGCTCTCTTATCCAAACACACTGTCATTCCCATGATTGATGGAGTCCTTGGCCAAACTCTGGAAGGCTTTCAAACACACTGTTCTGGGGTGGTGTGAGTTTCAGAGGGTCATTCTGGCAGGTGTGACTAAACGCAAATTAAGTGTTAGCTCCCCAAATAAATACTGAGTCCAGGAAGATAACAAGCACAATTTTCACAACTCACTACCTTTAAGCGAAACAAATTGTCTTAGAACTTAGAGATATTAATGAAAAACACGGAGAACCTTACAGTTGACTAGGCACTGAGCATTAAGTTTAATAAGTTAATGTTTCTGCCAACAAATGTATGTTTTACAAACAAAAATGTGAATGTATGTTTTTATTCTGTGGCTTTCTAAAATAACAACAACAACAACAAAAACAATTAAAAAATACAAAACAAAATTAAAAAAAAAAAATTTAAAAACCAACAACAAAAAACAAAGAAAAACCAACCAAACCAAAAAACCCAACAAAAAAACCCCAAACCCAAAACAACAAAAACCCCCCACAATAAAAAACCCAACCCCAAAAAACCTCCACCAACTCCTCCATTCTCCCAAGCCTCCAAACCCTCACCATATATTAAAAGTAAAATTTTAGTCTGGTATCCAGAAAAGTGTCCAGTTTACTCAAAACATCTTCAAGGACTAGTTTATCAGTAGGAAGAGGCTTGTGATAGAGCAATCTTTTCACTGAGAAGTAAAAAACCCTAAATTTAAATGCCTTCAAAGAATCCCAGTCTGTAAGGGAAGCAGTCTTATATCCTTATATGTATTGTTCATATCCTTATGATATATGTTGATACCCTTATCCTGATGTCCTTATATGTATTGTTGATACAAGACAAGTATTTAATACAATACAAAGCTAATTGCAAATGTGATTCAATTTGACAATTTCAAGAGCACTCTCTAAATATGAAGGTCAAATAAATATGCGCATCATTTAAATGGAGCTCTTGGTTTTAATATCCATATACTAGAAAGACCTTTTTCTAGTGTTTTCTTCTACTGCGAGTTATGACTAAGAGTGTCTATCAGCCTGTAAATGCCTTGCCCCAACACCATTTCAATGTCAAATAACTGAATCACCACCTTTTTTCTATTATTATTAATACTTTGCACATAGAATACCTTCCACCAAATTTCCAGGATTGGGAAAAGTGTCCCTATGCTTTTTGGAGACTGGAAAGTGTGAAGTGAGGATGAGAGTTAGCTTTCCAGTGAGGTAAAAGTCAGAGCAGATGTAATCTGCAGATGCAATCAATTCCAGTTCATCCCTCTGCTAATGTATTTTTGTAACTATTAAACCTTACTCTCATCATATTAATAGCTGTACATCAGTGGAGTGTTACCTGTCCAACATGTGGATCTTTTTCTGTGTTTTCCCAGAGTTCTCCAGAGAGCCGTAGATTTATACTTTTTCTTCGGATTGGCATACACAGGATAAAAGAGGAAACGCTCAAAACTGTACGATATTCATGTGTCTATACAATTGATGAGGCTCTTGGTTTTTCCAGCAGGCAAATGGGTAGAAATCAAAGACTATTCCATCACTGTATGGGCTTTGCAGTTGCTTCTGGATGAATTAGTCTGGGAATTTGCTTTTAAACTGGAAAATGCTGGAATTAATTTTGCTTTTACAATTGCACTAACTTTGGTCAGTGCTTCATCCCCTGTCACTGAAGGACAAGAGAAGCTTTCAGCCATGGATGCGTCAGATTTGCCATGTGCAAAAATCTTCCTCTTGGCAGATCTTCATAATCAAGCCCATTTCTTTCTATCATCAATGCTGCTGTGTGGTTTTCTCTTTTTGCCAGCAGCGTCAGATCCCTGCCCCTCTAAAAGTCCCACTAACTTGTCTTAGGGCCCAAACTCTTGCACATGTCTAAGACTGCATTTTAGCACTTTGCATCCTACTCGAATTGGATCACTGTGCATGTGCCTTCCAGTCTGCCCTGGCAAGTGAATCAACCTTTAAATGAGAAATCTTATTTACCATTACACCACTTTAAGGCTATAAAGGCAACTAGATATTTCATTTACAACTGGGTTCTGAATACTGTCCTTGAGGATTTCATTCTGCTTTTAATTTCTTGGATACTTTTGTTTTGAATATGTTGTCAGTGATTGAAAGCTTATACAGGGTGGGAAGGGGAAAGAGAGCAGAGGAGTCACCACATTACATAGCTTGTGAAAGGCTGGAACAGGATGGCTGCCATAGAACAATGCACATTAGGAAAGACACAGAGCCTGTGCTGGCAACTTTAGGCAGCTTTAAAGTAATGTGAATATAATATGTCCCCAGCATGAGACTGCACAACTCTGCCAGAGTGCTACAATGAGAAGCACTGCCAAAGGGTAAATGCAGAGAAGTTCCCACTGTGTCACAGAATAGAGAAGCTATGGAAAGCAGTCATGGAAGATGCTTTGTTGTTGCAAGTACAGGAGTGCAAGGGCTTCCATCATCTCTGTCCCCATCTGTGTTGGCAGTGTTGTCTCTGCAGTACTTTTACAGACAATGGATATGAATCTGCAGGTAATACTAGGCTAGTGATTTTATGGCTATGGGCTATAAAAAACTGGAGTGACTAGATCATAGGGAGTTATCAACATTTATAAGCCTTGCCTGACTGTAGTTAGACAGACACAATCCCACCCAAAACAACTCAGTGCTTCAAGGACACCTTCCAATACTGCTTCACAAACCTCTTAACCTTCTCGAGTCTTTCTGTGGAGAGAGCCTTTGGTGCCAGCATGGCAAATAGTATTTGTATTGCTTGATTGCTTGAGATATTTGAGCTGGGCTCCATGGCCTTTCCATAGATCTTCATGAACAGATACCCTAGTGTCAGAGATTGAATGTTTTGAGAAAAACATTTTGAATGAATGAGAAAAATATTTTATAGAATACACACACATATACATACACATACACACACACCCACACATACACACATATCTACAGATATGTAGACAAAAAGTGAAGGGTTTTGTTCTGAGCTTGGAAAAAGGGATGTATTTGTGTAGGCACTTGGTTAATAAGGGTTCATTTAACCCTTACTAGACTTTATGGTTGTAATTACCTGGGGTAGGTGGCACAGTGTTAGCCCTACATGATAACACATGGATGCAGTGTGAGTCAAGGGTCACAAAAAACAAGAAGAGCAGATTCACACTCTGTGCCATACACGCAAAATTAATAAAACTGAGGAGCTGCTTCTTGTCACTTTACATATATGACTACCAATTTCCTGCTATACTAGTTCCTTATGTGAAACATAATGCTTTCTGACACTGAATATTATTTGGTCATGAGTTACCATTTTAGAGTTCATCATGCTGTATTTTAAGCACTTGTTAATTTACTTTAAAGCACTATTATCTTATACTCCTACTTTTATTAAAAAAAAACAAAGAGAACCACCAACTGAACAAATAACCCAAATCAAAACAAAACAGAAAAAATCATCCCCTGCCCC
Source organism: Grantiella picta (assembly GCA_013397955.1). NCBI lineage: Eukaryota > Metazoa > Chordata > Aves > Passeriformes > Meliphagidae > Grantiella > Grantiella picta. The sequence continues at coordinate 169,663 of VZRM01006403.1, read as the reverse complement.
CAAAAAACCCCAAACAAACAGGAATGTGCAAATCCAATTGATTAGTTATTAAAAAAATCAATTGAGTGATAGCAGCACTACAGATATTCTTTTCTTAGATGTTGTGAAGTTGACTACCAGATTGGACTACTCGGAAGGTTGTTTCCAAATATTGCTTTTGATCTGTTGCAGATAAACAAACTAAACTTCTAGTTGTTTCTAATAATGTATTCCTACAGTGATTACTTAAATCAGGGAAATATGTTACCTAAACTTGTTATGCTCTCCAGAGCTAAGCTGAAGTCTGCAAAAGATAAAAGGGGTCGATCCTCCATTAATTTCCTTCAACACTCTGCTTAATTTTCTTCATCAGAGTAGACCCTCAATATACTAGAAGTAGGGTGGTTATTTTTCATAAAATGTGTTATTATTTTAAACATTTTATTCACCAAAGTGCACAAGGAAAGGGGATAAAGCAAACAACAGTTTCTGAGGAGGAAATCCCACAGAGAATTGATGTTAGAAATAATGAAGTTAGGTGGAGAAACATTTCCCAGCATTCCCATAGTAGACCAAAATATCTGAGCCTCAAGGAGAGGTGTGAGGAGCAAAGGGGACACAGAGGAAGGAAACACATAAGCAGGAGAAACAGGCTGTTTGGAAGGTTGTTATTTTTAAATGGCCTCAATGCTATGCTTCAAAGAACAATTTGATCTTACTTTAAAATAAAGGAATAAAACCACACAGAGAGTGAGCAATTAGGGTGAGAATACTTTCTTCTTGCTCTTCTCACTTGTGTGCATTTACTTCTGTGAAACACCTACTTCCTCCTTTACTTAAAAATGAAAGTCTGCCATGACAGGCATGTAACAATGAATTTATTCTTAAGCCTAGGCAGATACCTAAATAGATGTTAATAATTGTTATGGCTTTAGTGAAAACTCTTACTGTTTAGATCCCATACAAATAAAAGCATTTCTATCACCTGTCATAATACTCTGTATTGTTGGAGGTTAAGATAGAAGTCCATTAGAGTGATTGGCTGACTCACAGCAAGGATTCAAAGGCTGTTTATCTCGATTAATTAAAGACCTGTAATTACACCGGTTTGACCTCGAGGACGGCAATTACTCCACAAAAGCTCTCTACAGGAAACCAGACATTAGCCTTGGCTGATTAGCTTGACATTCACAAGCTGCCTGTATCAGAATGCAGATGGTTTGGCAACACCAGCATGCAAACAGCACCTACAAATGCTGCAAGAGCAGCCCCCAGAAAAAGCAACTGCCTGTCAATGACGGCTAGGAGTGAAATTATTTTCTTGATGGCTTTTACAATTTGCATTTAGAAAAATCCTTTTTTCTCAGAGACAATTTCTCATGGAGAAAAATAGAAGGGGATGGCAGCCTGTGAGATTGTCTCAATTTATTATGGGAAAAAGTAGAGGAGTCTGGTTCTGTAAACTTTTCCTGGTCCTCCTGACAGTGATTAGTCTTCTCATGCCTATTGGCACATTGTTCAATCCTTCCTCTTGTCAATGTCTTTAGGGTTTATATTTAGGATGGTGTAGGCTCCCTAATTATGGTCAAAATCCAGTGCAGCAACAGTCAAAGCAGAAAATTATCATTCAATTTACACTAAAACTTGCATCATTTGCACACAAAATAAAATGGAGTTTTGGTTTGGATTTACAATTCCAACTTCCGTAGATGTTTGAATAATGATTCAATTAGTCCCATAGAGATGTTTTAACACATGTTCAGCATGTAACTCAAGCTGTGAGCTCACACTTTTAAAGAAAATTTAGAATTATTTATTTCCTTATGTTCTTCCCAAGTGACGGTCAAATTCAACCTATATTTCAATTTTTTTCTTCAACATAGATTTCTACTGTGTGTTTTTGATGTTATAGGTTTGGAGTAATTTATACAATGAAATAAAAAATCTGGCATTTGTGAGCATGGGTCTAGACACTGAAATGCTGAACTTCTTTATATTTCTCTAAAAACTACAGAACGAGGGGTTTATCTGTTATGAATGAGTGTTTCAGCAAATGATCAACCTGTGAATTTGGGTGGCAGCCCAATAATCCAGATGCCTTTGCCCTTCTCTGGAGGCATGACGCGAGAGACGGGAGTGCCACTTGCTCCTCTCCATATTCAGAGTGCCCACCACAATGCTGGGGTGTCCACCTGTGGTGGCAACAGATCCTGCCAAATAGAGATCACAGTGGCACAAGGGCTGGCACAGAGCACACATACTCTTACATCGTGTCTCAGATTTATGACTTGGCAGGTGTCCAGGTGAGAAGCAAGATAATAGCTACATATAAATAATAGAGACACACCTGCTTTTCGTTTTTCATTGTTCATACTAAAAATGCTTTCGGTAACATCAGAATATCTTTCTCAAATGCAAATTTAAATAAAAAATATTAAGAAGTCAATTTGTTCTTCCTGCCACAGACATCTTTTTATGAAGGAAGACATCTTTGCAAATGAAGAAAGTATCCAAAAGGAGGATGAATCAGAAAAACTGAGTTATTGAAGTGCTAGTAGATGGTTCATGGTTGTTGCCAGGGAACATTTCCACCTGCTCGGAACATTACAGTGTTTAGCTTTCAATCAGCTAAATCACTCCTGGTATGCCTTCTGGAATTGTCCATAAACTTAATAGAAGAAAGGACTAGATTATCTTGGAACTTTTATGGGAAGTGTATGAAATGGAGAACAGGGAAGAAGAAACCCCCCTGTGGACTTAAGTATGTCTGTAGTCCTGTATTGTCTAGCTTTTTATGCTCTGCAAATATGAGATGGATTAGGAATTTACATTAACAAATATACTTCTCATGAGTTTATTTGTAATTCACTTCTTTTCCAGCCTCAGCGTAAGCAGAGTTTTACCGCTCAACTAACTGCGTAATGTCTACATGTGTCAAGTAATATTTGAATGTTCCTGAAATTAAAAAAAGAAAAAAAATACAAAGGGCATTTTTATTGCAGTGAAAAATATCAACTAGCCCTGTGGAACAATGTGCTAATCAAAAATTCGTCAATTTGGAGGGAATCATTTTACAGTCAGAAGGAACGTTCCTCCTTTCACCATTTCCAACACCTACTCCTGCCCCAGATTTGCCCCTCTGTTACATTGATGAATCCTTACAAATGTCATTAAGTTGTCCATTATTTTCACAGACATTAACAGCACATCTCAAGCCTGATGCTTTTGCAGATAGGTCCAGAATCTGCAGAAGCACAGTTACTCCAGCTCCATGTCAAGCTATGGAAATGCAGCCAAGAATCTGGTCCTTGTCTCAGGTAGCATCAGTTTTCTGCTGAAATAATTAGTCATCACTGAACATGGTTCTGATGGTGTTACACTGTCAGCACTATCAGAGCTAGCTGGTGTAAACATGTCTCAGGTTTGTCTCATGATGTTCAAACTAATTTTCTGGTTATAGCACAGATCAATCTCAACGAGAGGGTAAAGACTGTAAAATGGTTAAATTTTGACAAAAACCCACCCTTTTCACAATCCCTCTCAACCACCCCTTTTGGGGGCATAGGAGAGAAAAGGTAGAGTAGGCCCTCAAACACCAAGTGGTGCATTCCTCCTAGCATGAAGCAGTTCAGGAAATTGAAGGTGTACCAGAAGCTGTAGAGCCTCAGGGCTACAAGGGACAGTCTTGTATGGACTCCTGATCTTATAGGTAGCACTGCCACCTCTTATGCTTCCTTCATTTGGTGTTTTAATCACATAGTTCATGACACATCCAGAATCAGAAATGACACCTTTGCAAACATGCAGCTGTCAGTTTAGTGCATGGCACTAAAAATGCACAGAGCAGAAATTAAAAATTGCAGTGTGTGCCAGCACAGAAAATGAACATTCTTGTGAAGGTGCCTTTTCTGGTTTCTTTGTTTTGTTGTGTTCCATGAAATTTCACAGGACTGCCTCCATTCAAGCTGCCTCCAAGGCGTAATGGACGGTATTACAATGAAGTGAGGAAAAGATATATATCTACCTTCCCTCTCCATGCAGCCATATCTATTTTCATGCTCCAGCCCATGAAAAATAGGAGGAAAAAGAAGCTGCTGCTTTGCAAACCCCTTCAGTCCTTATTCTCAATCTTTGCACAAAAGGCTATCAAATACAGTGGCAAAGCATGAGAGAAAAGTTGGATATTGCTATTTTTCCCTCATGAAACAGGCTAAATCCCAACAAAGCCACTGAAACCAAACCAGTGACCCTGCATGTGCCTCCCAAGTCAGCGTTTGGAAAGGTAACTTGTTATGCATATGGGATGAAAAACTATATTCTGGAAAAACACAGAAAGTAAATATTTAAAGAAAAAGAAACACAGTGAAACAAATGCCTTGTGTTTATATTTCCATGGAGCAGTGCCAAGTATCTCTCAGCCTGTTACCCAGCTAATGTTTAGTGTACCAAATGTCTTTTAAACTAGTGGATTACTCTCCTCCACAGTTGTGGAAAACATCAATATATTTGTTCTGGACTTCTTCTTCCTGAGTTCGTTGTTAATTTACAAGTTTCTCACATCTCTCTGACAATTTCTGTCTGTTTGTTTACATGTTTTAGATTTCTGATGGAATGTATACATTGCTCTTACCATCACTCAGGATCTGTTGCCCATTATGCCCAGGAAGATAAAATATCACTCAGCCACTTTTAGTGGACATTTGAGAGCACAGGCCAGGAGTATCTCTGGTGTCTTTTCAGCCCCAAGTTCCTTGATGCCTACTCAGAGCATCACCTCTCTCCAAGGAGAAGGTCTGACACCTCTCTGTCAGGTCTCAACCTCTGCTTAAATCTCTGGAAAGGTCTTAATCTGAATTATTTGAATGATGAAGAATGAAAACCACAGACTCCTAACTTAGCCTCTCCCACAGCTATACTGTACTTCACCTTGAGACATTTGATGGTGAATCATGAGGTCAGAAACCAGCTACAGAGCTGTATTTTTGCACGTTGTGATTTTGCACATCTCTGTGTAGCCACAGATGCACATCTCTCCTCAGTCTGAGAAGCTCAGCTCTCAAAGCCACAACCAGCAATGCCACCCATTTTCCCTCCTTTCAGATTTCTGATCAAAGCTTAGGGAGCTTGGTATGAAGTAAAAGCATTCTTCTGTGTGGTTTCAACTTTCCCTAGAAAGTTATCAGAAAATAATAAGTATAGACAGAAATAAAGAGTAAGGAGAACAACAGGATCATCAAACATCACAAATTTTTGGCTCCAGGAGCCTGCATGGTAAAGTTGGTAAAGAGCAGTCACTTCCATCCCTAAGAAAACAGCGTCGTCCATATGTTTCTCACACAGTTGCAGGTGTATAGCACAGGGATGTTTGATCACTTTCACTCACAGATGTGGCTGGATACCTCATGATGAAACAGAGCCCCAGCTAGTCCATGCGATGCCAGGAACTCATTCCTTAACCCTGGGAAAATCAATGAGGCTGCTGCTTTAAACCATGGCAGCAATCTCTTTTAGTGTTAGACCATGGGCAAGAGCTCACTTCAGATGTGAGGACAAACAGTGAGCTGAGTCTAAATATTCTGAAAATGAATTCATTTATTTGAAAAGAAAAGCCCTGTCTCAGCTTATGCAATGTGATAAATGTTTGGTTGTCTTATTACCTAGGCTGGAAAAGTCTGCTTCTCTTGCTGGAAACCAAGGCAATGGGAAAAATGACAAAAATGTAATGTTTCAAATATGAAAACAATGTGAAAACCTTCTCACAGATTGTGGCTGGGAAGAATATTAACTGGTGCTGCTCAGCTATTTGCAAGGACTTAGTACCAAACTTCCATTCCATTAACTTCAATGGCTGTTTCCTGTGGGGATTAGACTGTGGGTTTTTTTGCTTTTTTTTTTTTGTTTGGTTGTTTTAAATTTTGTTTTGTTTTGTTTTTTTTAGGGATTGGCCTTTTTTTTTGCTGCTGCCTGCCAGAAATGACTGGGCGTGTTTCTGCAACTTCAGTAAAAATATAGTCAAAGATGATTGTCAAGTCTCAGTGATGTGTCAGGGCCTAGCTCCCATTGTTTCCAGAGCAAACAGCAGTCCACATGCCCCTGCTGACTTGTTCTGCTCAGTCTGGATTGTTGCTTTTTATCAGATAGATGAGAACCGTGGAGGAAACCATATTGTTCAGACCACATCAAGCTCAAAGGCCAGTACTGTCTGATTTAGGCTCTTCTTTCTTCCCTTTGTCTTTGATCCCCTTTTGCATGCCTACTGTTATTAAAAGCTATAGCAGCACGGATCCTTTTGGGGAGGACAGTCTACACATGAGGCCAGATCTTGCTCTGCACTCCAGAGTCGCATAAAAGATCTTGATGATCACTGGATGCAGCAGTTTTAGAGCAGATTCAGCACCATAGCACTCAGCAGAACAAGGTCTCCATTCTGTGTGACATTGTTCTTCTAAATAATCTTCTCTTTGTGTCCATCACAGATCATTGCAAGAGATATTTGTACCTGATTTCAAGAAAGCATTTGCAATGGTGTGGTTGGTGTCATTGCAATGCTCTGGCATGGATCGTTGGTGGGGTGATGATGGAAATTCCTAGCACTGAAGGGCTTAAGAATTAACTTTGTCGAAAGCCAGTGAGGGATAACATAATTTTGTGAGTTATCTGGGTCTTACCAAACATATCTGCCTATTACCGAGCTTTTCAGAAAAAAGCCAAATAGTCTTTCCAGCTATGCAAGGAAGGACCCAGGACCTTTGAGGGAGGATGAATAACCTCTAATCACCAGACAACAAATCCTCCCAGCCTCATGCCAACTTCCAGTATCTTCTGAGCCCAGCTCCCAGTGCTGTTGGAGCAGACACAGAAGCCAGACTGCTGCAGCTTGTGCAGAGGTCCCAGGGCTCTGCCTCCTGCATTGCCCACATGTGTCTGCAGCACCACTGCTGCAGTTCTCCCTGGCTCTAGCCCCAGCAATGCCCTGTCTTATCAGTAATCCACATATTTTGTGCATTTAAGGAAAAAAAAATGTACCTTCAGTCTAGACAGTGCCCAAAACTTCCTGACAACCTCCTCTCATGTTGGGTCTGGGCTCTCTCCTAAGAGGGAGAGTGTGTGGAGACTGCGGATTCCTATCTCAGTCCAAGCACACGTACACAAACCTGTCCCAAGGAAGTTTGCAGCTGGACTATTAGACTCTCCCTGACTCCAAGCCTATGGCATTGGACCCCCAGGCAAGAAAATTGCTGAGAGGTTGCAGTGGAGTGTTTTTTTGTGGTACGTGGGAAGGGACTCATTGTGTGCTTCTGCATAGAAATACAGCCTATGTCCTGAGAACACAAGTGTTGCCATCTTCTTTACAAAACAGCCACAGGAATGTAAAAGTTGATCAAAACTAGATAGGCAATGTCTGTTCAAAGTGCTGTCCAGAGAAATGGCAGGTGTTTGTTCTCATGGGACCTCTTCATGTCACAGCTCGTCTGAATATTAAGAGGGATCATTTGTATGTGAAGGGGTAAAGAGGGGTCAGGGCCGCATTGTTCTTTGCTCTCTTTGTTTGTTAGAACAAAGAAAGGAGTCAAATTTGAATTCACAGAGTAGAGGGACAGCCAAACAGCATGCTTGGGAACCTGTTTGCATTTGTAACAAGCACAGTGTTAATTAAGTCGAAATGGATTCACAGGCATAGTTTCCATGCTAGTTTGTTTTTCTCTAAAACTTTGTTTCAAGGGTATGAGGGAAAGAGGAGAGACAGTCCTTTTGTGTGTGCATGAGACAATTTAAGCACAGTTACTTAACACTCCAATCTTCTCTGTGTGCATGGTGGATATCACAAAAACACAATTTGCAGGATATTATTATAGTTCTCATAGTAACCATACTTTGGCCTTGATTTTTCACAAGAAATTGTACAAAGAGGAAAATGGGATAGTTACACTGTCAGTCCAACTTGGGGTTTAGCTAATTTAAAATGTATGATTCCTATGAACAATAGTTCCAAATTGCGACTGGGATTAACATACATGTTATCTCATTAGTATTCAGCATCACCACTAAAGCTTTCAATTGCAGCTTCTTCTATAAACTGCCCATATGAACACAGCATTTTACAGTCTCTGTGTTTCTGAATCAATCTGTATCAAGTTAGTTCAGTGGCGCACACACAGAACAGACTTTTTGCCTGGTTTGCTATCAGTCTGTTGCTTGAGGCCAAGAGATATACACGGCACATTTGACTTCAATCTGTGAGACACACAATAAGCACATTTCCATTTTAAAGTAATTTTCCAAAGTAGGCTGAACCTGATAAAAAACCCCAAACATGTAGTTGCTGAAAAAGAAATTAAAAAGTAAGTATGTTGCTTTATTAAGGACAGAGATGACATTTGGAGAACTAGCACTGCTGCATTTATTAGAATGCCCTTCATGTCTGATTCAGCTAGGAGGAGGGCTGTGTAGCATCATAGGACTTATGCTGCTCTGAAGTGTTCACAGCAAAAGCCAAGGCTCACACAGCAGGTCAGAAAGGCTGGGTCCAGAGCCACTGTCTTGCCTGTCACCAAAGCCACAGACCAGCTAGGTCACCGAATAGTTCTGACTGCACCCTACCAGGAGGAGCTGACAGGTGCTGCAGGACCTGGCCTGTGGGAAGCGACAAGGGCTTCTGCCCCTTGCTGAGTCTCCAAATCAGGTGGAGAAGGGATGTCCCCATGCTTGATTAGGAGAGAAAGTCCCCTGTGCCATGAACACAGCAAGGGCCAAGAGTAGGAACCAGGAGCATTTGCCATTTCTACAGTAAGGACTTGGCCTCTGGTAGCAGAGGTGTCTCCCTACTTGGAAGGGGCTGCGGAATGGGTATGAATGACCAGCTGTATCCTGCAGTTCCCAGGCTCACTGTCTGCTGAAGCCTTGTATAAAATACAGAGCAAAACTGGCTGGAAAACATGTTGAATCCAGTTATTCATAATCAAAGCTGTGGAAGCCTGACTACTGCAGCCTTTATGATTCTGAAAGCTTTAAAATGCTTTTGGTCATATTATTTGGTATGCTTTCACTGTTTACACTCCTTTAATTATGGCAGTAGTGGCTTAATTTGATGATGTTTTCCTGCATGAGAGAATCTGAGCGCTAAGATTTTCTTTCTGCCTTTCATTAGAATTTTGAAGCTCTGTATTAAATGTACTTTTTTTCTCTAGTGAATCCTTTCTGTTGTCTTTGTTTGGTTGGTGGTTTTGTTCACTTGATTAGTTGGTTTGGTTTTTTGTTTTTTTGTTTGATTTGCTTATTTCAATGAAAATGAATGCAACTGAAAAATTAAACTTTGCTTGATATGGAGGAAAGGAGGCAGGAGAAATGAGATCTCAAGGAATACCTTTATTTCTTCATGAAAGCAATAGGATATTTCTTCCTATGATTTCAAAGCTTGCCTAGAATTCAATGAAATGGTTGTCAAATATGGGATTTTCTTTGGTCTCCAAATAGAATATACAGCTATGATTTTGCAAAGTTGGCGGCAGGCCCCCAGGAGCTGCTAAATATGGTGGTACCAAGCACTCATGACTGTTGTCAGTTTCTGTGCTTACACACAGCATGCCCTAAATTTGGCTTTAGACCAATTTTCTTTTATATTGCCTATTTCTAGAAGTGAAACCCACCTCCTTGGTGACAAGACCCCCTGTTGAGGACTGCGTGAAATTAAAAAAGATTGAATGGAAGAATAGAAATTAATCTTATTTCTAAGGGCTGGGGTTTGGGGGTGGATTGGTTTTGCTTTTAATATGAGTTTCAGATGCAAACTGATGGAGTTCGTGTGGTGGCAAATGCTGACAAATCAGGAGAAACTCAGATATAAAAATTTCCCTTTACGTTTTGGATCTTTGTTATTATGGGAACAGGAGACACAAGTAGTATGATGAAACACAGTGTGGTTTGCCAGGGCCTGGGTTCAGACAGATTTCCAGTAACCTGTCTGTGCTTACTGGTGCCTCTCTTGACAGATTTCGGGGGCTGAGATCTCCCAGCCTATGGGCTTCGCTCTCTTGCCCTACTCGTCTAATTGAAAGGTGCTGATAACTGTGAGAAGTGTCTTTTTTAGATTATTTACGAACAATTTTATTGAGAGACTAGGAAAATCAGTGAAAGATCACCACATCTCCCTGTGACTAACTCACAGTTTATGACATGTTCACCAAATAGAGCACTTCTGGAAGCCAGTTTTACTAAGCCAGTTTTACTAGGCGTCCCTACAAAAATGTTCGCTTTAGCCATTCTGCATTTGCAGCGTGCAGCTGGGGCTCTTCTATGCCTTAACTCTTAATGTGGTTGATGTTCATCAATCCAATCTGAAAACAGGTGAAGGTGTTTGTGGAGGAAAGCACAACCAATAGAGAAAACCCTTACGATCTGTCACCTTTCTGTACTTTCCCCTTAATTAATTTTTTTTCAAACAATTTCTCCAGAAGCAATGTTTCAGTGGCAAGCTCTGCTCCCAGGTAGATGATAGGCACAATGACTTATGTGTGAAGAAATAATTTAATTTATTAAATTACTTGAACTTGGTAGATCAGCAGCAGAGAGGCAGTGGAGGGGAAAAAGGAAGACAGAAGCAAATCAGGTGATTTCAAAAAGAAGTTACTGGAACTATTCTGATTATTGTGAGTTGACCTGGGCTTTTTTCTCACTGACTACATATGGAATTGAGAGTGGATGGCCACATGATTTAATGAAGTTTCTACATTTGGCTGATGGGAATAATACCCACCAAGAGAAGAATATGAAAATCTACACACTGCCCTAGCCATTGTGGAAAATTTCTATTAATGCTAAGGACAATTTGTATTGTAGCAGACATCTGTTTTCCCTGCTATATTTTAGCATCAAGATAGAAAAAAGAGGCAGTGAAGATGCAGTAAAACAAAAATTAGGCCTGTTTGCAATCTTGCTTGTGCATCTTTGACAAAACAGAGGCAGTTTCATGATTTTGCATCTCCCTTCTTTACCACATACATTCCCTAGCCTAGGAAGGAGGCAAGCTGACAATCGGGCTTCAAAAATTATTACTTTAGTTTTGCAGTTGACCAGTGTCTGGGAAGTTGAAAGGTACATTTGGAAGAAACAAGGAAAACCAAAATATTCTGTGATAGCCATTTCCCAGAATCTTCTTTCTGAAAGAGACAGGAAATATGGTTTCGAAATCGCCTCCACCACGGACTTCCATCAGAAGGCTGAGTGCTGACAGGATGTTGGGGCCTCTAATGACACCATTTGGTCACTGATTATTTGTAGGTTGGGGCTTAGTGGGTGGCATCAAGCTCCCTGTGAACTTTTTTCATCTTCTTGTTGCTTTTGGCTGTTTTTTTCTTCTTTTCTTTTCTTCTTCTTTCTTTTTTTTCTCCTGTCCCCTGGAGTGGCCGGGAAAGGGTGGTGGTGGGAGGACACAGCATTCACAGCTAGCCTGAGACACAAGCCAGTTTATTTACTTAAACAACAAACATCCAGCATGCCAGGAGAGCAGTGACAGAGGGCAGTTCCTGAATGGGATGAGACAGTATGTCTTCTAAAGCGCCCACCCACGTTGCCTGAAAGGGTTTAGCAGTGCTGATTCCTTGTGAGGAAATAACAGCTTGTGTGTTCAGAAACGTCACAGGCAACCAGCAATGTGTGTGATGTGAGGATCTCACAAGCTGTCTGGAAATGACCAGAGGCAAAACTCTGCTTATTTTCCCTTCATTTCCTTCCCTGCTCTGTGCACCCCTCCCCCGGCCCTCTTTTTGGGGCTGTCACTCTCCTCATCATCCTGTGTGCAGCTGGCATTAAGCAGCAGAGCACATTCTCCATCAGACGGACAGAGAAGGGGGTTATATAAACAAACAGAACAACAAGAACATTTCTAGGAGCAACATCAAACCTGACCTTTTGTTTTATGGCAAAAAGTAACAAAGATGTTCTTGGGAAAACAGCTTAGCTGGGAGAGAAAAAACACGAACCCTTGAACTGTTGTGCCTGTGAGGAGCTGACCAAGCTGTGATTTGCTTTCTTACCAGGGCTCTGAACTCTGCTGGACTATAAAAATGTACATTGTCGTTGTCATTCTGTAAAGGTTGGTAACCTCAGAACTCAGCTGAAATGAAGCAAAACAAACCTTTTGCTATCTGTTGTTTTTCTAGCAATCCTTGAGTCGGATTTTTGCTGACAACTCCTCAGCATGGCAACGTGTGACACCAGCGCTCTGTGATCTCTGCTGCTTGCCTGCTGCTTTTCCATACTGATGCAAAGGTGTTGACTTTGACCTACAAAGCCCTTGATGGCTTTGGACTTTCCTACTAGATATTATCTCTCTGAAAGCTATGACCAACAGAGGGGCCCCAGATGCTGTGTTTAAAAGAGAGTTATGAGACCGGTTTCTCATTCATCATCACAAGGATGCCTTGTGGATGGCATAAACTCTTCCCTACTCACTCCAAAATATTCTCATGAATCCTGATCATGTGGAAAGTTTGTCTAGGAGCAAGCCATTTACTCTGGGTCTTGTCAAAAATCTAATGCACCCTTGCAAGAGGACCAGGGATCCCAAGATTTCAACCTTGGTCTTCTAAACGCCTGCTCAGAAGCTTTGTTAGAGGGTTTTTTAAACTGATAATACAGTACCAACTTTCCTTCCATTTCAATGGCATTTGAGAGGTTCATTTCCTCAGTTAAAGGGAATGAAATTAATTTCATCTCAGTTCAGGTGCTTAAAATTACAATTTAACATTTATTATCTAAATAATGAGTACTTATCACTTAATACTGCTGCATCTAGGCTTCAGTTAATCTGAACTATTAGACTTGACTGGATCAACAGTCAATGGGGAGGATTTTTTTGTAAGCTATATATAGACCCTGCCATGGAATTAGAGGACCCATGCCCTAGAACTTCACCTTTCTCTTCTCTGATTAGTGAAATTGTCAAGGAATAATCATATGCATCTGAAACTCAGTCAAATAAATACATTTAAATAGATAAATCTCAGACAGTGGTCACATCAAAATTGGGTTTTTTAAATTCCCTTTCAACTAAAATACCTGTGGTGCCTATTCTTTCCAAACTGTTTATGTCTACTTTACTAGCACTGCGCTCTTTTCATCTACAGCTCTTAGTCTGGGATCAACAACAGTGGTTAGCTCTACCCACACGGCACCTAGACAGCTTTGTGGATTTGGACTTTACTATCCTAGATTACAGTTTATCTCATCCACTCTTGCCTGGCTAGCCTTATACAAAATTACATGCAGATACCCCCTTCTAAAAATATTAAGGTCATTCTCAAAATATACATTCTTGGACAGTTTTGGAATCTCCTAAAACACAGAAGCAGCACCCACTTGCAATCCATGTTTTTAGGGGACCAGTGAAATAATGTTCTGAAGCAGCCTAAGAGTACACTCACTCTGCTTCTCTGAGAAGGGCATGTCTCGCCTTACTTTCCCCACAAAACACTGCGGCAAGGTTGTAAATACTTGCTACATCTGCAACAAGATTCACAGATAATTCATGCAATACTCACAGTTTAACAGGGGAAGAATGATGCATTTGGAAGAAGGAAGGCCAGATATCTGTGTGCCTATGCACACCTGAAGTTGTAAACCTATGTCCTTACATGTGAGAACAACAATTCAAAATTAATTCAATTAAATTATTTGAAAAATAGGAAAGCCAAGCTCCAGAACTGGGGACAGAGTTGATGCTCTGCACTTTGACAAGGCCATCAAATCACAAAAGCACACGATAACTTGTACAATGTACTTGTCACATCCACAGAAGCCTCTGGCTGAATGAAACCAGTCAAAAAATACTCTGCTTCTTATATCTAGCTCTTCCAGATGAGAATTCGAAATAAAGAGTGTTCTTCCTTTTCCTGTGGACCATGAAAGGTAGCTTGTCTCTTCTGGTGAAACTGAGGTTTATCAGCAGACACAATCTCACTTGGCCATGTCACTGAACAGCATTTCATAGATTGTTACCTGCCCTAGAGCTCCCAGCTCACGCCTGGTTTTACCCTCAATCAACTTTCCTGTTTTGTAGTCTCCATGCTGATCACATGCATAAAAAATCTGTCTGCCTAAGAGGTGTAACCCTACATTCTTCCCTACACATAGCCCTAGGTACTGAGAGATGCAATCTCTACTAACAGAGAATTTCAGTTTGTGCTTCCTCTGTTGCTATTTGCTGTGTGTGTATGCTGAGTCTCACACAGCACCACTGAAGCACTGAGCTATTGCTAAATGCAGTCTTTAAAAAAAGGGCAAAGGGCATTTATAAATATTGCTACATTGTTTTGGGTCTCTGAAAACATTTGTCCTGCACACTACACCTCGCAGATAATCTTATTCCTAATGGTCATATGCTTGAACTTGGACTGCAGTAAATATGTGCTTCAGTGTCTCATTTATAAACTGCAGCAAAACCAGTCCCTGGTATAATTTTAATTGGAGAATCACACTGTCCCAGAAAAATGGAGAAGGAAAGGCTAGTCCAGATTTTTAGCCATACCTTTCCACTGCACCCAAGGGAGAAGAAACAATCATGTAATGACCAAATCTGAACAATTATATTTAGGCATATGTTTTAATTAGCAAATTTTGGCCCATTTCAAAGTGATCAGCTGGAATGGTTTTTGTTCACAAGCCCCAAGTAAATAGCAAACCTCTAGGCTCATGCCACCAGTGGCACATTTTTGTTGTGCCAAGCCTATCAACACTTCATCAACATGTTTCCTGCAGGAGGAAAGAGGCGGGAAGCCTATCTGAGTCCGTAGGCATGATGGTATTTGGTTGAAGGTTGGACTTGATGATCTTGGAGGCTTTTTCAAACCATAGGAAAGATTCTATAGTTCTGATGCTCAAAATTTGTTTACAGTTCAATAAACTGTGGCCTTCTGCCCACATCAGCCAATGGGGACAGACTTTGGAGACAAACACTTGTTTTGTGAACAAGTGTTTGTCTCCAAAGTTTCTCTACATGTTTCTTGGTATGGCTCCACAAGCAGACCTCTGTAGATTGTGTTTCAGCTCAGTTTGTGAGATAATACACAGTCCAAATTATCTAAACCACATGACATGTTTTGGAGCTAGCATGGAAAATCTCACCTTCAAAACAGTAGAGTAGATACACACATAAATTATTAACAGCTCTCCCACATAATCAGGATACTTTAATCGTAAAATACATAGATGAAAATGAAGCAACATAATATTAATATATAAAAACTGCTACTCAAGCATCTGAATATATGAATGTAATTATGACCCATCAGCTCTCATTCTGAATATTTTATTGTGGTGGGAAATCTGCTGAAATCTTTGAGGAATGCAGATACATTCCAATCATCCAAGCAGCTCCAGGACAGTCCAAGAGTTGTGATTTCAAATAAATTCATGTACTCCCTGAGTTTTAGAATGGAAGGATGTGTCTGACATCTGGGTAATCTGAAATGTGGTTACAAAGAAGAGCTGACCCATCTGAGGTTACCAGAATGCTGTATTTGAACTATCTCTGTTGTGGATTGACTCTATGATCAAATTCAGACTCTTGAAATCAGAAATACAATCCACTCATACCAACTATCTGCCAGAACAAAAAGAGGCTGTTTTCTGCTGAGAGATGTGCCACGTATACTGATTTTGTATTCTGGATTGCAAGTTTTAGGCAGAGACTGGGTATCACTGGCTTCATTACAATTCTCAGAGCAATTATTACACATATGAAAATTCTCCAAATGTGGGCCACAGTATTGTAAGTGATGCAGGAGTTTTTTTCCAGGGAAGTATAGTGCCTCAATTACATCAAAGGAATAAATTCTCCTGGACTTGAAAAATACATTAAATTTAAATAAATCTAGAAGTAAGTGCAGTTAGAGAGAGGAACTGCATTTTGAAGTATGAAGTTAGCTTTTGCTAATGTTTACTTTGTAAAAGTGAGCTAGAATTATTGTTGAACAGGTTGAGTTGTTCTAGCTATGCAGAGAAAAACAAAGCTTTTGCTATATATCCTAAATAAAAAATTGGAAAGTTTGTTTTCACATTTTGAAGTGACATGCTGTTTAGAAATGCATCCCTCTTTATTTTACAAGAGAGAAAAATCTCACAATGCAACTCTGCATTGTAGAGTTAAACAAAATGCCTTGTACATTCTCTCCAACAACTCTCCAACAGTTTTACAACTTCCTGCGATTGAAAATCCAACTGATCCTCCGCATAAACTTTAAGGAGAAGCAGGTTTTTTAATGAAATCTGAAGTTTGTTCTCAGGAACTCACCCTTTCAGAGCACTGCTGTAGAGATGAACGCATGGCACAGCAGCAAGCCAATGAACCTCTGACTGCACTCTTGGCAAGAGACAAGAACCTGAGGTACCTAATCCACTGCATGTGCCCCTTCAATTGCAGAAAGCAAGGTAACTGCAGAGCTTAAGCTGCATGAAGGGTAAATACATTTCATCTCCACTGTATTTCTACTTTATTGACCCTTAGATGAGGAGAACAAAATTGAGACTAAAAGATTTTTTTTTCTGCTGAAATGAACACAAGAATTTCAATAGACTGTGTTTTACTTTGTGATAGTGTTCATTAGATAAATAAATAGCACTGACATTAATCACAACATGGGACTGCAAACCACTTGTCTGCTTCTGGAAACTCAGACAGTCCTCTTTTAAATTTCTACTCTACTGCAAAACCATTTACAGATTTAATAAACTGGGACTCCTGTCTACATCTCAGTTTAAAAAATACGTATCATAGGCAATGCCTCCCCCTACAAACAGGTTTAAAAATTTATGTCTTATGTGTCCTATCTAATTGACAAAATAATGGAAGCCTGTGAAAAACTTGACAAACTTGCACACAAGATAGACAGACCCACCACAACAGAGAATATTGAACAGCTGTTAAACCGATAGAAGTCACATTGTTTCCTGCACGACTGAGCATCTGATCTTACTGAAGCCAGGATGATTTGGAACAGCTTAGAGAGGAACTATTGACTGAAGAGACCTTTATGTGGAAAACCATTGTTCAGTTAAATTTTATGACTTCACAGCTATTAAACTAGAGAAATTTTAACAGAGAAAATTTCCTTCGAGGCTTCTTTATGAAGTGAGTTCCCCATTTCTTCACAGATTAGGGTCTGTTCTAAGAATCTCTCTCATCTTTGATCTACAAAAAGCATAGCCTGGGTTTAGCAGTGCAAGCCCCTCATCACAAATGAATCACACTACCTAAAAAGAGGAAGAAAAATTTTCCCCAATTCTATTGTTAATGTTGTGATGGTTTTTAGAGAAGCCTGCTGGTGGTGACCAGAGTTTCTCCTCTGGCTAATAATTACATTATCAGGAATGCCCTCCCTACTGGGCACGACATTTGCCATCAAGAAGTTTCCCTTCACCTCAGTGTTATTCCAATAACAAGACAGAAGGAGTGACTAATGACTACCATGTCACCCGAAGTCTTGTCCTGCATGGCATTTCGTTGTTCAGAGGTGAAGGATCTTTCACCAGGTGCAAGAACAGGAGAAGACATGGCTTACCAAAACACGCTATCACATGTGTACATGTGTTCTCTTGACTCATCCTACTGCTGCAGAAAGGTTATAACCTGTGGCAGGGCTTTCTTCAGTGGCATGTTCCCAGGGGACAATCCAGCAGTTAAATTTGCACAATACCATGTGCATAGTAGCACTCATTCAGCTTTTCTGATGCTGCCACACTAGACCTGAAGCACATGAAGGGAAAAGTAGATATCAATATATCTAGACATCAAAAGTACCCTTATTACATTCCAAAGTCTTATTAAAACCCACTGTAATCCTCCTTGCCAGGACCTTTCTGCCAGACCATCATTCATGGTCTTTATAGCCCATTCTTGTAAATCTGGAGAACTATGTTTCATCTTTTGTTAGATGTTAAATGCCATTTCTAAAATGCTGATATATGTCAGGACCCACCCTCGACACGATCTGATGAGAAACTATGGTGTAACTTTTTTATTATACTTTCAAAATATATCCAAATGGAGAACAAGACTATTATGCTTCTACAAGCACAAGTGTATTCTGAGCTACTTTTTTCCAATGCCACAAATTTTTCTTAGTTCTGTCCTTCTTTCCTGGTACCAGAGGCATTTCCCTGATTATGCTTCACTCTGCTCTTTTGGTTTTTTACCTGACTCAAGGAAACTTCATAGAGTCAGTCAAGTTCAAAGCAGAGGATATGAGTGAGCCCAAAAAAGTGAAGACCCTTTTCATATGTTGGAGGTTGGGATTTTTCCTTTTTTTTTCTTTCTCTCAGGGAAGTTTCTCCTATTTGTTGCCTAAGAGATGGTAACAGCAATACTTAAGAGCCAAAAGATGCAGCTGAGAGGAGGAGGAGGAGAGGGAAGGGCGCAGTTTGTTACTGTCCCTTAGCTGGGGGGCTTTCTCTCGGGAAGGGCAGAGATACCGTGAGATTTTGGCTGGGCAGTCAGGGGGCTGGGCTCAGCTCTGTGCTCTGTCTTGCTCTTGGGACTGGAGGTGAGATGGTCAGGCTGCTGCTGCTGCAGGGAGAATTCACTGCCACCGTGGAATTCTGTCCTGCCCTGCTCTCTTCCTTACCCTGGGTAAGCCTTTGCTCAGGAGAGCAGCCCTTGAACTGGGACCCAATTAGCACCCGACCTCACTGGAAAGGACCGTCACCATCCACCTGGGTGCCTCAAGGGATAACCTGTGACCCTGAGCCCGGACCCGCTCTGGAGGGAGCCTCTCCCAGCTGTGTGTGGGAGCCTGGCTGCTGCTGCCCAGACCCACAGTTTTCTGCTGCTACACTCTAACCCAGCACCCCATGTCTGTCTGACGCCACACAGCTCCTGCCACGGCTCTGGAGTTTTTGTGACATTTTGTTTGTCACCGCGGGTGTGCCCACCTCTGCCATCCCACCTGCTGCTCCGAGGTTCCTGCTACAGCCCACGTCACCATCCGGAGGGCCATCGGGACCAACTGCTCCCCGAGAGTTTGTAAAGGAAGTCTTTTTCCATCCCTTCTGCCAGCTTGGCCCACCATTGCCATGTGAGAGAGACGGCTGAGCTCGCGCCACAGCGCCCCCTGCAGCCGTGGGGGAATCACCGCACTGCCCTGCCCGGCCGGGAGCCAACAGCGCCCCTGCTGGCTGTGACTGGAACTGCACCAAAGGGGAGTGTGCCTGGCAGCCCAGAGGGGGCTGTGGCTGGGTCTCTGTTTTTTCCTGTTTGCTGCTGTTGTTGTTGTTTGTTTTCCTTGTTTTATACATATATTTTAGTATGGAACTGTTATTCCTTTTCTAATATCTTTGCCTGAAAGGCCCATAATTTCAAAGTTATAATAATTTGGAGGGAAGGGGGTCATATTTTCCATTCCAAGAGAGGTTCCTGCCTTCCTTGGCAGACACCTGTCTTTCAAAACAAGACATCATAATATTTTAATATTCTAAAGCTTCATGCTTTTTATTATGTCGTTGTAGGATTTATGCTCCTGATTTTTTCCAGTGTTTGGACTTGATAGCCAAACTAATGGTCTCAAAAGAAAAAAGCTGCATCTTGAAGGGCAACAATTGCTCTCCATGTGGTAGTGAACTCTCACAAGTACAAATCGATGTCAGTGCACTACACAGACTGCTGGGGGGAGGGGGAAAGGCATCTAGAAACACACCTCGGGATAAATGCCATTTATGTGTCATTCTGTTGGTGAAGCACCATGCAGAATCTTGTCTTGACAAGACTGCAGTGAAATGGCAGGTCCATTGGCACTCTCGCTCTTTTTTTTTTTTCCAAGCCATAAACATATTTAGAGTAACACCATGGAAAATACTTGAAAAAGCCATGAGCTAATTTCCTTTTCCTGGCATTTGAAGCTCTGTGCTCTACCAGCAGAGTGGAAATCTCAGAGAAACTCACCTGCAATGCCTTGGCAATGTGCTGTGTGTGGAGACTCCCTAATACTGCCATGTAGGAAGCAGTGTCAGCTACAGCATCTTTCCTGTTCGCTTGCACTAGATCTGCAGTTGCAACTTGTGTCAGTTTGAATTTTGGATGTGATAGTGTCATGGTTATTGTGCTTGATGTGTGGTCAAAAAGGGAAAAGGCACTTCTTGGGGGAGAGCAGCAGAGTGCCACATGCTTCAAGCAAGACAATTTGGGGTTGCTGTAGTGTCATCTCACTTTTGTAAAAGGCAGAAAGAATTTGGATCATTTATGACTTCAATATTCTCGTAGTTTTATTTTAAGATGCTTTCTATGTCTGTGTTGTGACAGCCTATAAGTGAGGGGTATGAGTTTTATTTATGACTTAGCAGAGTGCCAGAAACATGAATGGTGCTGCAAACGTAAGAGAGGTAACTTGTCCCTGCAGCTTATTATGAAATCAAAGGTATTATTACAGCAGTGAATAGATGCATTCCAAAGTTTAGCAGTCCAGCTCTTTCTTCAATGTTGTTATCTAGGAGCTCAACATGTATTTGATAAGCAAATATTTTGTGCAGCAATATTTCTTTAATCAGACTAAAATAACTGTCACAATTCCAAAATCTTATGGAACACTGAACTTCTAAAAGAAATTATGGGAGAAAAGCAAATGTTTAAGAATTGCAGCATCACTATGGCCAGGTGCATAAGAATATTTATTGCTTTATAACAGCTGAAAATAATAGTGAATATGCAAGTTGTGTACATGAATAATACTGTGTCTACTTGGTAATAAAAGCCAAACAGCATTATAAATGACCCCACAGCCTCAGAGCATTCATGTCATGCATGTGTGTCTGTGTGGGGAGATACAACATATGTCTCACACATACTTTATTTACATGAAGGCTGAAATGTCTAGTGCCCCCAGAAGTGGAAAAAGACTGACATGGCCCTGAGGGTGCTTGGGCTCAGCCCAGTGTAACACAGACCTCCAGGCTTAGGTGTAGCTTTCCCTACATCATTGCTACATGTGGTGCTGCTGGAACCATGAGGAAGTCACCCCAGCAGGGTGAAACAGCTTATTGGTGCCTAGAGGAGCTCTGCTTCCTCTGGAGTTATACTGCCACATTCAACAAAGAAAGTCGTTTCTGAAGGTGATATTAGCTGAACTCCACCTTTGTGTATAGGCTGTGCCTCTGGCCAGGTAACTAACTGGCCAGATAACTTGATGATTGGTGGAACTAGGGGCAGCGCCTGATTCCTAGCAGGGCTGGCCTGATGTGTCACCTCACATTAAATTCCATGGCACAGTTTCACATTGCTCAGGGTCAGCAGCACGGTTCTTGAGTGCCAAGGACAAAGAGCAGTCCTGTAGGAAAGGGGACGAGGGATGCTCCATGCAGTTGCCATTCCCAGAGAGAGGCAGGCAACAGAGCCCAGACCAGAAGGCAAGCATCTCAAATCCTTTAGGAGGCTGTAAATACTCTGCACGGCTTCCCTGGCAGTAATGCAATAAACGTCCTATGACAGAAATTAAGGTTTTGTGAGAAGAGGGTTGATGAAGAAAAATGAGAGGGCCAAATCCATGTGCAGAAAAAACTTTAAAGCAGGAAATAGCCGTCTTCAGCACAGACATGGATGCACTAGCTGGATGTGCTACAGTGTGAAACAGGGTGTGAAAATACACTGTGTAAGCAGTTGTTACTTTCTTGCTGTGTTTGTGAGCACCCCCACCATATCAGACATATCAGACAGTGCTGGGTGGCCCTTCTTTTGGAGAAAAAGTAGAAAATTACTTCTCATTTAAATGGGATTAAGAATATGACCACTGCTGGAATTACATGGCACCTGGGGAGCCAGAGACTGTCTCTGTAGAGTCATTAAGAAGCTGTTAAGAAAAGAGAACCTGTTGCTGACATTAAGCAGAGGTTTGCATCTAGATCAGAGAATATACAAATGTGTATATCTAAAAATTAAAACTAAATTTTAAAAATACATTGATTTTCCTTTTTACTGTGAAGTGTGTGACATTACAGAATGTGAAAAAAACAAAAAAGGTTGAGATGGCTGAGAGTGTATTCTCAAAAACACCAAAAGCAACATCTGAAATTTTCAAATAAGAAACAAATATCTGTGATTGCTGGTCACAAGCAAATGAATTCCTTATACCAATGAATGTTGTGTTGATGTAGCTGTGGTAAAAGGAACAAAGGGAAAAGTGGACAGTGTTTGCCAGGAGGGGCAATATTTTTTATTACATCAAAAACTGAAGGAGGCTATACGTGTCGTTAAGATTTCCTGCTTTATCCAAGTACAACACTCAATCTAACAAAGGACTGTCTTTCCTGACAAAACTTGCTTTACTCTTATTAAAACATGAAGTTTTGTTTCCTTTTTGCCAAACTTGCTTATACTTAAAAAAGAAAGATTTAAAAGTTGTTCATATGCAACATTAATACTTTCTCAACAGGCAGTGGGGAGGGAGGGAGGGCAGCAAGGAGAGAGGATGTACTTCTGCTTTAACATCTTTTTCTCCTAACAAACTATCACAAGTAATTTACTAGCAATGGATTTTTCTGGACTTAAACTGCTAGAAACAAACTAAAACAATAGCTTCAGAGTACAACATGTTGTTCATGTGCTTGCCATATGCCTATGTTGCAAGCACAGCCAAATCCACAGAGTTATTCAGTATTGAAAGAATATTATTCAACTTTTACTGAAATTCCCTGTGATTTCATCAGTAAAATGGGTTTCTGTAATCCAGATGGGATCAGTGACATGGTTTACTAACAGAGGGAACTGTGGAAATTAAGGTGATTATCAATGTATAGGCCACCCACTCTGTGCCATTCATGGGAATCTGCCAAACAGAACAGGAAGAGAAACTGGCATCTACTGTGTATCAGCAGCAGAGACATTTTGTTACTTTATTTATTGATCTATTTATTGATTTATGATGTGGGTGGAGCTTTGGGAGAAGAAAGCTGCCTTTTAAAGCCCAGATCTATAAAATCAGCATGTGAAGATAGTTAGACAGTGCTCTGCAAACATTTGTCTCAGACGCCAAGAGCTTCTGCTTGTTTGGTTTTTTTTTTGTACAGAATTAATCCTTAAATATTCTTCCTTTCAAAACTATTCTGGCTCTGAAATAAAGGGAGAGTGTGCTTTGTTTATCCATTTTGAGCAACTCACATTGGTTGCAAGTGGTTAAGTGTAATATGCATATAACATATTCAGAAGCTTTTAGTCGCTACAGTCTGGAGAACTCCCTTACAAAAAATTCTCAGGCTTTAATTAAAACTGTGGGCTGTTTTATCTGCATTATCTTGCAGGAAAACAGCCCCCCAGAAGACTGATTGGAAGAAGCACATATAGAACTCAGGTGCAGTAGGGGCCACATAACCTCCAACTCATTCCCATTATGTGACTGAACTCAGGTTTGCATCACACACAAAAATTGCAGAGGATGAGGGAGAGGAAATGGAACTGGTCTTGGTGGGCAGACACTTTAAGGCATGCAGCGGTGAGAAGTTCTAGGAGCCCTAGGAATAAGAGAGTGAGCTGCTAGGGCAACTCCACAAGCCTGCAGACTTGTGGAGACGCAATGGGACAGAAGGAATGGGACATAATGGAAATGTTTATAGATTTTCATTGTTTTTAAAGCACAGGAGACAAAACCAAATGGCTTGCCTGTTGCTGCTTTCTCAATTTACCCTCTACAGAAACCCTCTCCACTTGCCTTTGGGATTAGGCATTTGCCTCACAAGCTGATTTCCCTCTTCATGCCTACATTTTTTGCTCTCCTTGATCTTTGTTCTAGTCCCTCAACTGTGACGCATTCCTAATCTTTCTGTCTGCAGCTATCATCCTTTGTCTCACTGGAGGTTATGTCCAGATGCAAACATCTCTCCAAGCTTCTTTGGCCACCAGGGTCACTTCTCCTTGTAAATCTCTCATCCCTTTCCCTAGACTTTCTTCCCAGGTGACCCAGTTATTTTGCCTTGGTAAAACACACCAGAGAAGAGAGAAACTAGATGAAGAATGGCCCTTGTTTCAAGTTGCAAGGTATTCAAATCTTGCTAGTAAAACAGGTTTCATTTACCTTCATCTTAAAGGGGCTTTAATTTTCACAGATAGTGGTCCCATCTAAGGACCAAAACAAATTAAAGAAGTCCAGAAACCTATTCACAGCATGCCCTTATCTATGTACCAGAGAACAGTGAAAGAATCAGACAGACCAAGCTGCAGCAAGCCCTGAAGGAGTCCACAGAGACGAGCTAGTTCAGTTGTTTAAGCTGAGTTGGATTCTTCACTCTGAAATATCGGGGAACCAGTACTTACTTGTTTAAAACAGGTATGATGTGTTCAGATGACTTGAAATGGCTGAAGTTATGAGTTTTTCTTGTCTCATTACCTTCATATAGGCTCAGAACTCCATTTACATTTTTAGAATGTCAGCCCAGGAGTCTACAATTCACAGTGCTTTAGATTTAAGAATGCTTTAAGAAATGGTTCTGTGAAGTCTCTGTGTGACTGTCTGGCTGTGCTGTTGAGGGTGGCATGAGGCCTGGCTCCACAGCCTTTGTGGTCCCTGACCAAGCCCAAAAAGCCTCCAGGCAACTTGCAGCTGCCAGAGAACTCCACTCTCTGGCTGCCAATGCTGAAATTTGGTTCCTTTTCCAGCCTTTTATTTCTCCCACTCTCACATGCACAATCAAATCCCTCTGTTCCTGTGTGTGAGGGAGAATACTATTCTGATGATATCTGAAATATTTGCATCCTGTTTGAAGTGAAATGTTTACTATAATCTTAAATCATCACTGCTGCTCAGCACAGGCTGGAGAGTAGGGGAGTGAGTGGAATGGAAAGGAGATGCAGGTGAAAACCCAAGCTGGAATTAAAAGCAAGCATAAATACTCAGTTGCACTTTCTCACTAAACTTTATTGTTCAAAGCTGAGATGAAACTAAAGGCAGACAGACTAGAAAATGTGAGTGACAGATTAAAGCAGCCTTACATGCTGTAAATATTAGACAAATACAACAATCTGTATGTGTAACAAAAAGGACAATATAACCATCTTTGATCAGCGAGAAGATATATAACATTCTTTTGTGTTCTTCAAAGGCAAAAAGAGGTTTTATTTACCTAATGTCACTTGTATAATTGTTTGCTCTACCAGAGCAAGATCCAGAAGTATTTCTGCTTGTGAGGAGCACAGTGAAAGATAAGAGCCCATAAAGCAGTCAGATGATCTGACTCCCAGCCATATGTCATCCCGTGGGTAGGAGCAGAACAACACAGGGGATTTAGACCAAAGTCTGCAAGCAGAGCAGACATAAACCAGAGCCAGGTGTGCCCCATGGGCTGATCTCCTGTAGTGTTGATCCTTCTTCAATATGGTGTTGACATCAGTGGGCTTTTGGTGTGAGCATGCCCAGTCAGCTGTTTCGGAAGTTATTCATGTGGACAGCATGCTGTTGAGAAAGGCAGGACTTTCTGCTGGATTGTCAGACCTTCCAGCTAAGAGTGGAGCTGAAATTTTATCTAAGTTTCAGTCCTTCCAACTGAGAGTGGAGCTAATGCCTTTATCTGGGTTTTGCTGAGCTCTATCTCAAGAAAAACACCCTCGAAATCAGCATTTTTTTTTTTTAATTTCTCCTTTTAAAAAACCATACAAATAAAAAAATCCCCAGTATATATCTGGGGAAAAGTAGCTGAAGGAGTGTACCAGGCCTGCAATGCCATTAGAAGAAACAAAACAGGGGAATGAAATAGTAGGCAAAGCTGTCAGGGTTTTATTCTGTGGTCACAGTGCCCCCTGAAGGTATCTGTTCAGATAGCTGCATGGCTCCCTATAATTTTAAAGCTTTCTTTATTTAAACAGCAGTGTACATAAAGCCTAAAGATCTCATTTGTTCTCTCAGCCCAGACTTGTTCTGCTTTTTGCATCATTCAGTGTGCTCCTGAGCAAGCCCGGTTTCCATAGGTTTTAGCAACACACAATTGCTATTTCTCCACACACAAGCTGGAGTTGTGCTGTCGACTGTTTTGTTTACACGCTCTCATAGCACCACTCAGTGGTGAGGCCAGCTCTCGGGTTACTGCTTCCTAGGAGGCCGTTTCAGGCACCAGGCAATGCTTCTGTTTTTCAGTATGACACAAGAAGTATAGCTCCTTACACCAGCAGCACAAATGCATCTCTGCATCACTCACCTCCCTTGCCCTGCTCAGTTCCCTGCAGAGCACATCCTTGCTGTGCCTGGATCTGTTCCAGGAGTGAGGCCAATCTGCACCTCATTCCCTGACACGGCTCAGTCGTCCTGGCATATATTAGCATTTGAAATCTGATATTTTGATCTCCTAGTTTCAATAATAACACTTCAATGTTCAGTAAGATCTATCAATCGGTCTGATTAACTTGGTCAAGTCACTTCCCTGCAAGAAATTTGTGCTGCTTAAAAAAACCCTGTTAGGACTAAAAAACCCTGTTATGAGTGTTTTAATAAGATTAATTATAATACTACAGTTTTGCTTGAAATGCAATATCTATTATCAGCAGATGTCTGTTTTTATGCATATTCATTCTCTCTCACTAGGGATTGAGCCAAAGCTCACTGAGGTCACTGGAAGTCTTCTCCTCCTTACTTTCCATACTGACAGATCAGTACTTTCTAAAGCACACTTGCAGAAGTTGGCCTACCCTGGACAGGAGAATTCAAGCAGCTATAGTCCTACAATAGGCTGCATCTATTTCCTTCATGAAGTTATTTTAGGGTGTAGAATCTGTCGGGAAACGATTAAGTTTTCCAGCACTTGCAGTGTTAACATTTCTAAGCTATTAAACAGCAGTAACACTAACCAGCCATCCCTATGACTCCAGTAAGTCTTCAAAAAAAGTAGCTTCATATCTTAGTATCTCTGATGTGGGATAAATATTCTTGTCTCAATGGAGGGACACTTTGCCCCAGAGGTCTTAATAACCAGAGACCCCCTACTGAGCCTTGTACCAGCATCAATCCTTAGCCTAGAGCTCCCCTTCTATTGCTCCAGCTCAGGCACTGGAGCCAGCCATCTCCCCCTCTCTCCTGCACCCCAAATAGGCTTTAGTCTACATCAAAATGGGGGTGCTCTTGACTTCTTCCTTTCCTTTTCCAAGCATTTTTGCACAGGTATGTTTTCATCATTGTTTCTTTCCACTACTTACTTCTGCAGTAAATTTTAGGTCAATGTCTATTTGAAAACAGTGAAAATAACTTTGATGTCTATTTACTTTTCATTGACCTATTCACTGAACGTATTTTCACAGCATAAACTCACACTGTGCTCACAACGTAGCAAAGTCTTGCAGCAGTGACTCCTAGGTTGCAGTGTTTCAGCAAAATCTCTCATTGTATTGAAATAGGCCTTTTGTATCTTGAACAGCAGCTAGATAATTTTGCTGTTCAAACTGTTTGGCTGCAGAGAATTTTTAAAAGGTTCCCTGGGAATGACCAATAGATTTTTAATCTGTTCATCGGGAGTAACAATCCTAGATGCCTCGATACTTCAGGGCAGCACAAACTGCAGTAGGTCATCATTCAGTAGCTTTTACACTGTCCCCTGGTGCTAGCAAAGCTATCACGATGGGACTTCGGTGTGTGAAGCTGTGTTTGACCTTGCTCCCCACTGGCTCACTATTGAACCCTTCAGCTTGGAGGTTTGCGGAGTAGCAGAGGAAAGAGAAGTGGAGGGAGGAATGTAATAGCCCTCTTGGGCCAGATTCCTTTCCTGTGTTTTTCTTCACTGAGCAAGTAGCCAGGAACACTAACCAGCCTTTTTTTTTCATGTACCTTTCTTTTTGGCAACAACAACAACAAAATCCCACAAGCAGCGAAAACCCAAAAAACTGTCAAAACCAAACCAAACTGAAAAAAAACCAAAACAAAAAGCCCCCAACCAACTAATCAACCAACCAAAACTACTAAAATCAGAGCCACAAAACCCCTCTCTGTATGGAGAGGGAGAGCTCTTTTACAGGTGGTCTCTTTTTTGGTGTGAATGCCTCAGCTCTTCATGACACATGCCCAGATTCAGTTGGATTTGAACATCAGGGAAGTGTAGACAGCTTTAGTTTGAAATATGCTCTGTATAACATTTCGGTCACTCTTGGTTTTAATCATTTCTGAAATCATTTCGGTATTACACCAAAATCAGTGTGGGGGGACTTTAGTCAGAAGTGTATTTTGCCATCATCCTCTTGATTCACTCTATAAGCTGGACAGCAGTTTCAATGTAGATCACCCATACTGTTCTAAAATGGGGACCTTAATGTGTAAGTGTGGATGCAGGTATCCATCTTTAATATCCAAGACTGAAAATGGGATTTTAAAAGCTCTCATTGTCCTACAGCTGTCCCAGGAGATACAGGGGGATGTCAAGGGGCAGTTTATAGCAGATGTCTGCCATGCTTCTGCTGCAGGCACTGACAGTGACCAATGGTCTGTCTCACTTTAGAAATCTCTGGGCTGTAATGTTGAACTCTGCCTTCACCTTCAAAAACCCATATGTACCAGGATACCTTCTACCATGACTTAAAGACCACGAAGGAGGTCTGCAAGTACACCATTAAACACTCTTTAAAAAGAAAGGGGGAAAGGGGAAAGACAACTGTTCCTCTACACATGTTATGATTAATTTGGGATTCTTGAAATGCCATAATGGTGGGACGATCAGAGCAGAATAGTCAAGAAACTATTTGAAGGCTCTCTGTCTTTATTCTGTATTTTAGGAGGGCTGGCATTGCTGAAGTGCGTACTGCAGTCACTGTCAAGGCCAACCCCATCAGCTGCTCCCTCAGCAAAGCCCTCCTCACTCCTACAGCTCTTTCATGCAGCTACCACATCCTGGGATATCATAAATAATTTTTTCAGGCAAGTTGCCATATCAAATTCTTTCTCTTGTGGGTGGTCCTTGAGAAAAGTATAGCCCTGTTTGTATTACCAGTCTTGATAACAGACTGTTTACAACATTAGGATTCAATGGTTTAGATTTTTTCCCTTGCAGTAAATTACTTGTCTAGACAGATTTGAAGCTCCAATCTTTGTGAAAGTAAGGCTTTGACTCAATTGCTGATGTAATCCACTGATTGAATACAACATATTGTTAAAAGCAATCCTGCACTGCATAGTTCCTGTTTTCCTTAATCTTGTAGTCTTGCAGACTGACTAACTGGAGTGATTTTTTTCTGGAGTGATTTTCTTCCTTGCCTGAGCATGTGACTAATGTAATAACTGAAATCTGTGTGAGTCAAAGCTTTGCAGTTTGCATCCCACAGTTGTAAATTGTTTTAGCTTTACTCAAAATATAGTGATTTGGGGGGGGCTAGGATTCCGTGGGTCCCGGACCTGCTCCGCCACTTGCAGTGTGGAAAGCCCCTGGTGGGGACCTCTTTTGGTGAGGTTTTCGGGGTCCTCCTGTCTTCCCAGAGCGAGAAAACCTAAGCTGCCCATGGCAGAGGTGTTGGAGTAGATGATCTTGGAAGTTTTTTTCCAATCCAAACCATTCGGTAATTCCCTGATTCAGTGAACCTGAGAAAAGGAGGCATGACTCGCCATTAAGATAAGGATGGCAGCTTTCCATCAGTCTCCCAGGTGGAGCTGGGATATAAACACATAAGCACAACAAAGTTTGTCTCTAGGTGGATAGCCATTATTTTTGCTACTTAATTTGAAGACATTTGACTTTCTGAGCCATGGATCTCCTTAGAAGGCACAGGCTCCTTGGAGGATGGGGCTGAGGAGAGGCGAACAGTGTTTGTCTTAAGGTGATTCTCCTTCCTCTGGGTGGCTTGGGGCATGTGCTTCACCCCTCTGCACCTCTTCATCCCACTCTGTAATCAGAGGTAATACTGAATCCTTCCACAAAGAGCCACGGCTCCAGTGTGCAGGTGGTTTTGTTGCTATTAGAAATGTTTTATCACAAAAGAGGAAATACTATGCCATGGTTGCTGTGGGAGAAGCAGAAGGCCTGACCTGCTGGTCTGCCCTTCCACCTTCTTCCTATGTAGGGAGTACTAGGAAGAACTGCCATTTTTCCCTTCTGTTTCCATTTCCCCATCAACCAGGTCCAAGTTTAGCAGCAAGAGCAGATTATATAACTTTTGTGTTGTTCATTCAGCAGTCAGGGAGAACACGTGGCCTACAGAATGAAGAGGAAGGTATGATTGCTTCTCCTCCAAGCTTACACACTGATGGCTGATCCGCTCACCAACTTCTCTGAAAAGCCAAAGGAGGAGAAACTTCTTTTTGCAGACTTAGATTAATTTATAATTAGAGAGAGCACCCTGATGATTGCAAGTCAGTGAGATCCTAGCCTAATATTGTGCAAATAGAATCACAGAATTGCAGAAACCTAGAATATGCTGAGTTGGAAGGGACCAATCAGAATTATTGAGTCCAACTCCTGGCCCTGCAAAGGACATCCCATGAATCACATCTCAGCCAAAAGGTCAAACAT
The DNA here is from genome assembly GCA_013397955.1 of Grantiella picta. NCBI lineage: Eukaryota > Metazoa > Chordata > Aves > Passeriformes > Meliphagidae > Grantiella > Grantiella picta. The sequence continues at coordinate 139,246 of VZRM01006403.1, read as the reverse complement.
GGATGCTTTACAGACTGACCATGCAAGAGCAGCAAGTAACAAGATCCTCCTGTTTATCAAGAGAAACAAATCAACACAGCTGATTGCTCAACTGTCTACTGAACAGCCTGCAAGACCCATGCAGAATGCACAACTATAAGCCAGTGTGAGAGGAGAAATAGGGAATGGTCATTTGTCACAGATTGCAGGACTTGCAAACCTTGGAAGCCAGCTCTCTTACTGACCTCTTCCTGTGCCAATGGTGTGTTACTAGGGTCCCTGTATGCCAGATAAACCAGCATTTGTTTCCTGTGACAAACAATTGTCATTGTGAGAAGGGTGAAAGGGTGCTCTTTAACATGAGTTAGGTAACTTATGTGAAAATCAGAGACAAAATAAGAGAAACTGTAGCTATATTGTTGGGATTGTGACAAGCTGCAGGCAAGGGAGCCCTCAGGTTTGTTGCTGTTGTGACTGAATCCCTAAGTGATCCCACTGACTCAAGCAGAGTAGGAGCAGTCAGTGCTCTGTAGGAGTTGCTTCACCCTGCAGGGACTGCTCACACTTTTAAATCAGATATGCATGGAGCTGCCTGTGGACAAGGCATCAGTATGTGTTTGGAGTGGATGGACTGGGAAAGAGAAGTATTGCATTTCATGCTGTATCTGAGAATGTATTGATTGAGATATCCATACATGGGGAAATAGGAATTTCTGCTTATGACAAACACAAACCCCACATTCCACACTCCGGCCTCCTATTCAAAGTGTATTTCCCCCAGGAACTTCAACAGCTTTTGGTGTACATGTAATATGTAACATATCTTGTATTCTGTATTTATTTACTGCACAGCTGCACAAATATCACACTTAGAAGAATAGAGTTTAATCACTTAAAAACATAGTATTTATGGAGTGATGAACAAACCATTTCTATTCCTTGCTTTTCAGGCTAGCAATGCTGAAATGTCCAGCACAGATGTCTCATTTTTATTTCCAGATGTTTTCTACATTGGGTGATAATATCCAAGTAGTAGTTTTATTCCAACTCTGACATGAAAGAAGGTAAGTGTATCAGCAGTTTCACTGAGTTCAATGGCAGAACCAACTCATAGGAGCCCGTGTGAGTAAAGTGATTTTTTTATGACTGTTGGCAGATCTGGGTCAAATCTGATTGTACTGCAGGAAAGATACATATCATTTTATGTATTGCAATTCTCATTTTTTCAGTTCAGAGATCTCAGCTCAATCCTTAGTTGCTCTTTTGAGATTTATGACAACAGGGATAGAAGATGTGCAGAAGGTTGGGACCTAATGGTGCTATAACATAGGTCTATGATGTGTTGTCCATAGATGTCAGGAGCTTTAATGCAGCAGACAGGAATTTCTAGAGCCAGCAGGATACATTATGTGATTTCTCTCCCTTCCCTCTGGCAAAGATTACAGAAACTCTCCTCACATTTGGCAAAAATATCTCAAGGGTCCTTGCTATCTTCATGCAGTTTTACAAATACTTCTTGAAATGCAGAAGTTAAATTTACTTGCAAAATTAAAAGATACCTGAAAATCATTGATTTTTAATGAACAGAACTGCATCTGATTAAGTAGCACAGGCCAGCCTAGCTTAGGATAGAATAGTTTAGATGGAAAGGACTTACAGAGATAATTTTGTTTTTCTGCCTGACCACTTCAGAGAAGACTAGGACTTGAAGCTCACTATGAAGGGCATTGCCGAGATGCACTGACAGGCATGGGGCATTGATCACCTCTCTAGGAAGCCTGTGGTAGTGTTTCACCATTGTCTCAGATGAGAACTGCTTCCTAATGTCCAGACCAGAAAGAAGAGACCAGCACTTCCCTCTCCAGGTCCTCTCCTCAGGAAGCTGTACAGAACACAGAAGTCACCCTCAGCCTTCTCTCCAAACTGGACACACCCAGAGCCCTCAGCCGCTCCTCACAGGATGTTCCTTCCAGCCCTTCCCCCAGCTCTGCTGTCCTCCTCTGGACCATTCAAGGACCTTCCCACCCTTCTCAGACTGTGGGCCCAGCACAGCACACAGGTCTCAGGGCGAGGCCGCAGCACGGCTGGATCCAGCGGGATGATCCTGTCCATTGGCCGGCTGCTGCTGCTGTGTCTGATGCAGCCCGGGATGGGCTTTGCCCTCCTGGCTGCCCGGGCACACTCTGCTGACCACACTGAGCTGCAGCTGACCAGCACCCCCAGACCCCTTTCTGCAGGGCTGCTCTCCACTTATACTTGTGCTCAGCTGTACTGCATCCCAGGGGCAGAATCTGGTATTTGTTCCTGTTAAATTCCGTGCCACTGATGATTGCCCAGTGTTCCAATGCATCCAGATCCCTCTGCAAGGCTCTTGTGCCTTGAGAGAGTCAGCAGCACTCCTCAGTTTGGTCTCATCAGCACACTTGCTAATGGTGCATTCAACTCCTGCATCCAGATCATGGATAAACTTGTTGAACAGAACTGGTCCTACAATCAAGTCCTGAGGAGCACCACTGGTGACTGCTCACCAGGCAGATGCAGCCCCATCCACTACAACCCCTGAAGTTCTGACGTTCAGTTAGTTCTTCATTCAGCACACTGTACCTGCTCATCTCATGGCTGGACAACTTGTCCAGAAGGATGCTGTGAGGGACAGCATCAAAAATCTTGTTAAAATCTTACTAAAATCAAGAAAAGCCATACCCCCCACCTTCCCTTCATCCACTAGGCAAGAAACAGTACTGTAGGAAGGTATCAAATCAATTAGGCAGGACTTTCCCTTTAGGAACTCACAATGACTGTGCCTTGTGATTGCATTGTCCTTGAAATACCTTTTAACAGCATCCAATCTGATTTCACAGACATTCAGTCAAAACACTTGTCTTCTGGATTCATTCAGCAGTGTGGAATTACTGTGTATCCTTTTCCTATGTTGCTGCTTCTTACATACCATATCAGATATTGCAAAACCATTCGCAGGCTCACAGCCATTCACAGGCCCTGGACAGAACTACATTTTTTTATCACTTCAGCCTTCCCAAATCCAGGGTGTACTTTACATTCCATCAGATTTCACTTTTTCTTCTTGCAAATTTCCTTGTATTTTCCAAAGAAGTCAAAGACACAAAACACTCACTGAAAATGTGAAAGTACACTGTGAATAAGGTGGACATAAAGCAAATTATTGTTTTATTCATAAACATCAAATAAGCATAATTATTTGTGACCTCCAAGATTATGTTAAAATGGAAATATAAATTTCTTAGAGCATATTTAAAGCCCACAAAATCACTGGAATAGCTCTAGCAAATTTCATGCTCCTTGGAAAGGGACAGGAATTAATTTACTTAAAGGATTCATTGGATCAAGTCACTCAAATGGAGCTATGGCTCAAACTCACTTGAATAATATGCACTGACACTCTGTAAGGTGCATCTTTCTGGGGTTTCCCATAGCACATCTTCTGAAAAGAATCACTCTGCCAGAGGTTTCTCCACTTCTGCCTCAGATAGCCAGTAAATAGCCAGTAAAAAGCAGGCAGCACTGCTTCTGGATGTCAGTCTTTGTGGAACACCCATAAAGGAACAAACTGCAGGACACAGGCCTTCAGAATAACCAAGCAAATAACACAAACACGAAATGTTGTAGAAAACTCCTGAAAGAGATTGACTGAGTGTGCAGAAAGGCCATAGCCTTAAATGCAAAAGCTTTTACTTTAGGCTTTCAGTAACTACATTTCTCTTAGAGGAAAATGTTAATTCCTCTGTTTTCAGCAAATCTGTTTCCTTCCTTATGCATTTAATGCTCATCATTAACAGCTGTCATATATAAATATTTATTCTATTTTGTTAGCACGGTATCCATGGAAATGATGTTTCTGTGATAGTATGGTCTAGTTTTATGTTTTTCTTCTCCCCCACTAAAAACTTTTGAATTTGCTGGCCAATTTTTGTGGAGGAGTATAGGTCTTGGAAAATTCCTTAACAGGGTTATGAAAACAGGCAGCTGGAGAAAGGATAAAGACTAACCAGACATCAAACCGAGCTCGGTTCAAAGCTCATAAGCAGAGAAAGCCATACTGTGCTGTTACTGCTACACTTTACTTGTGTATTCCTCTCTTCGTATTTTATTGGTGCCATATGAGCTTTAACAGCCCATTCTCTCTTTCTCGTTTGAGGTCCAAGGTCTATGGAACCAGTGAAAAGGACAGGCTGAGCCCAGACAGACTTGGTTGAAGCCTTTGGAACACATTTACACACAACCAAATTCAATTATCAGAATTTCATGGGCTAAACACCCAAATATCTCATCTCCAAAGGTGACATACTCCAGTGATTCACTAACAAACTCTTCTGCTGTCTTTGTAATAAGACCAGAGTTTTGGTACATTGTCATTGGAGTAGAAACACCTTCAGAAATCACTACCTAAAATAATAATAAATAATAATAATAACAACAACAACGGTGTAATGCCATCTAATACTTACAAAAAGCACTCTGCAGAATCCCACAGCAACTGGCATATTTTAACAGATATTTGCAATGGATTAGGGCACTTTGCAGAATAAGTGATAGTACTATGGTGGAATAAGGAAAAAGGCTGCATAGAGGGAGGAGACAGAACTTTGGCAGAGTCACCCAGCAGTACAGGACACTGTGAGGACAGCTACACGACACAGATTTAGGCATCTCAAATATTCTTGAAGAATTTGCTGAAATGAAGGTTAATATGGCAAGATACAACAACACCTGTATGATAATTACCTTTGCCTTATACTCTGCTTGTAGTGGTCATAAAAGTGCTTATAAAAACCTAGAATACAATCAAACTAAACAAACCATTAGCATAGGTATCTAGGTACTTTCACTATGTCCAGAAATTAGTGTGAACATGTGAACAAAAATGACCTAACATCCTACAATCTAAGGCCCGGTGCAGTGGCGGAGAAACAGAGAAATTAAGTTTTCAAGACACAGTTTTTGCTGGTGCACATGAGCAAGGCTGACTCTTCACCTGCATCAGGAAAGACAGAACCTGGCACTGGCCTGAGCTAGACATACAAGTGTTACTGCAGACTGGACTGGAAGCTTTGACACATTCATGATAAAGTAGAGATATACACACCCAAGTCCCACTTATTCTAGCTATTGTTTCATGTAGCTCTCTGCTCTGAATGGCACTGTTAAGATTTGCAAAGTCAAGTATTTCTGGATTTGGAGGAGGTTTTAGCTTCAGTCTTTTAGATATATCTAAACTTTTCTTCACACAATTCAAGACTGATTTTAGGAGTTGGATCTTTGAGAAACAGTCAGAAACTTGACAATGTTGAATCACTTCTCTGTAATTAAAAATACAAAATACAAAAGTCCTAGTAAGGGAACAAAAATGACTGTGTTTCAAAACCATCATTTGACAGTCATACAATTTTAACATCAACACTGTCATGATACTGCATGATAAAATGCTGACAAGCAAAATAGTTTCCTTCCAGAAGATTAAAAAAAAAATCATTACAAACAAACTAACCACGACATAACCAAAACAAAACAAAAGAAACACTATATTTAAAAGATTCACAAGAATTAGAGAAGATAACATAATACTATCAATGTACCATATCACTTTGAAATACTGTTAAGTAAACACTTTTAAGCATCTAAAACTGTCTGGTTTGAATGTAATTCAAATTCTGAGTAATGAGGAATTTATATTAAAAAGAGAAAAAGGGAACAGAAAATTAGACTTTCTTTCCAAGAACAGGTTTTGGGGTTTTTTTTGGTTTTTTTTTAACCAATCTAAATTTTAGCTATGTTCAAGCAACTATTGTTAGAATTTTTCATTTGAAGCAAACCTGAGCTGAGCAAGTTGCTTCTGGAGTTTCACTCAGAATCATTCATTCCTCATTTTTGTAAGTTCCAGGATTCAAATTCAGAGCAAAAAATTTAAGGTGAAATCTATGAAGTCAGGCAACACACCACCCACATACCAGAAATTTTATTCTTGATTCCATATGCAAAAATCTAGCACTTTTGTGCATCTACAGTTTTAAGTAAACCAGCTAAGTGAGCCTAGTAAAATTCATCACTCACCGGAATGGGGACAGAGTGTAAGCACTGCTGTAATGATATTTAATCAAAGGCAAAAATATTCCCAGGTAACAGGCATACCTTGAGCTGGATTTCATTTACATAATTTTACTGATTCTTAGTTCTCAGCTAGTGCTAATTTAGATTACTTCATTATTTCAGTGGAGCAACACTATTTATATACTGATCACTCGTTATGCTGATACAATGCTTTATTAAACACTTAATGGAGATTTGTTCATAAAGCAATGTGAAGGATTTACCTTAGTACCTGGGTACATTGTATATAACTGACAAGGGGAAGTACTCAGGCCAGAGGACAGATTCAGAATTAGACCTTTCTGTCTGAAATTTAATTTAAACTGTTATATTAGCTTTACACTTTACAGGTTTACAGTAAAAGGCTGCATGAGCTGAAAATATTTTTCCCCAGAAGGCACAGCTCTTTTATTATACTGTTGATCACACTTTCAAAAGACCCCTTTTTTACAGTTTAGTTTGGTCTAAACCAGCTAGGAATAAAGTCATAAGTGACATTTAAATGCCTTCTGCAATCAGAGCCATGGGAACATTGTACATGCAATCTCACATCTAACAGAGAAAAAAATCTGTCATCAGAGGAAAATTTTTATTCTACAAATTAATTGGTAGGTCTCCTTTGCTCATAGGACAGCACATTCTTTTTCCTGCTCCATGGATCTGTTGTTTTAGCTTCCCCATTCACAACTCCCTGTACACATCACTAAAACCCAACACATTTAGCAACAACAAGGAAAAAACAAAACAAAACAGCACCAAAAAATTAAACATTAAGAGGTAATTTTGTTGCTAAAATTAAAAGCATATACTAGCCTCTAAAATGCAGTATTTAACAATGTTTTCTATAAAATCCATCTGAAGATCCTAACTTCTAGTTTAAGGATTCCAGATCTAAAATACACATGGCGTTAAAAAGAGAAAAGAGATCCTTAACTGCATAGATGAAATAATGTCTCTGATTAGTAATACGGGTATTTTCAGAGATTTAAAAGCATTACTCCAAGCCCAGCTACCACTCTTAAAAGAAAGGACTCAAAAGTCCTTTCTTGCCTTATTAGGCCCATTACAACCCATTCTATTTCTGCCACATGCTTTTTACCTGGACACAGACCTGCATTTTATGTTTTGTGTCTTGTTCTTCAATTGACTGACAATTTGTAGGAGTTCCTATACATATACAGCACTAACAGCAGTAGAAGAAATCTTACTGATTGACAGACTGCGAAGTCCAGAAGTTAATAATGAAAATGCGTAACTATCACTAAAGATACTGAAGGTAGAAACTAAAAGCTATTCAAAATTATAGAAAAAGTACCCTGGTTGCATCTCTTCCAAAATTATTTTTGTCATCTACAAGACAAGTATTTTAAGAATTATGTCCATTCCCCATCTTCCTGATAGCATTTTTAAACTTATTTTATTTTAATCACAAGTTTTTCCGTTTGATCAAGCCATATGTATGCAGCTCAAATAGCTAAAATATGGCACATTCAACATATTGGAAAATATTTTAGAAATGCTAGTGGCCTGAAAATCATCTGAATTGTCAAAAACTTCCAAAGGTTAGCCTTCTAAGCAGTGAGAGTCTTATGTTTATCCAAAGCTTATCAGCAGTTTCTAAATTTCATCATTCTTCAATATGGAATCATAACTGTAAGGAGAAAGTCTTTTTGCATGTTCTTTTTGCATTTTCACTTTTTTCCTGTAGCTGGATCAGAAATTACATAAAATCATGAAGAGACATCTTTTTTTTTTGCTATCAGAAAGAGTTTTAGGATCCTTTTTGATGCTAATTATTTAATTATTTTTTCATTCTTATATTGGCAATACATTTAATCATGCAGCTGATTTTAAAGTTAAAAGAAATCCTTTTTTTTTAGGTAAGAAATCTGTTTTTCTTTGTGCATTTGAAGGGTATTATTGATAGTAGAACCTAAGTACCAAGAAGAAGTCATACTTACACTATGAATCTTCTCAGGACAGGAGTGTGACCTAACTTGTAAAGGGCAGTAATGAAAAGTAGTGCAAATTAAATTGAATAATTGAATTAATTGAATACTTGTTATTTCCTGATTTTTTTTTCAGTGTGTCACTGTGCACACTGAAAGTATGGGAGATATGTGGGATTCACAAATCATGACAACACCGGTCAGTCCCATCAGCTTTGGTGAAGAGGAAATTTCAAGTAAACTATAAAACATGGGAAAAGGTCCTTCTTTTGCAGTGCTGAAAATCCCAGTGACATCTGTGGGATACCTGGACCTCAGGCACTACACTGCAAGAAGAGGTGAACAGGGTCTTAGCAGGAATCCAAACAGAAAAGGGAAAGGAAAATCCAAAAAGATTTAAAGATTAATTGGACCTAACCATGAGGAATGCTGGTTAGGAGAATGCCTTCTACTTTGCAATTTGAAGGAAAGTGAATATTCATGAAAGATTGAAAAGAATGTGGTTGCAGCACTGGGGAAAGGAATGCCCAGGCACTGGAAAAGCAGAAGAGGTTGACTCTGAGGTATGTGTAAAGTGGGAAATGATACAGGGAAAAACCTTTTGTATCCAGGCTCAGATGGTACAAGATGGCACATACATATATACAGAATTCAGATATTGCAGATATTTCTGTTCTCTTGACATATAAATAGAATAAATCATAGGAGCAGAAATCTCGCCAAGCTGCTTACAGAATTTGCTTTGATTGATTGATACTACATAATTTGTTATCTTAAGTCATTAAGCAGCATTACAAATTTGGGATGCAAGCTTTCCCAGCCAGAGAAAGACAAACGTTTGTTGTTAATTTTCGTGTCATGTTTAGAAAGACATGAAAGGCATGAAAGCCAAGGATGAAATCTTCTGCTCATGTTCATGTTAACATGCTGCTTGCAAAGAGCAGAGCAATACAAATCTTAATCAGAGTTGAAAAGCATGAAATACAAAATGTTCTTGGAAGTACTCAACCAAAATTATCACCAAGGGCTAGCAATACAGAATTGGGAGGCAGTTCCTGGAGTTTCTGTACTGCATTGATACAAAAACATTTTGGCAGAACAGAATGGTGACAAAAAATGCCAGTGCTAAAAGTCAAACTGCATATTTACCTGTCTTGAGGACTTTAATTCTGAAGCAAATCTCCCTGTATACCAAAACAATTTGCAAAATGTTTCAGTTTTTCAGTTGTAGTGCATGGATGTGTTTCAACTGAGCAATTGTGTTAAAAAATTTCCAGTCAGCTCTGATCAAAGTATTTCACAGGCAATAGAAACAGGTGGGTTTCTTAAATTAATGCTGACATTCCTGCTGAAAATCACTATCTACTGATCAGTGAAATGAAAATACACAGAAAAGCCAGTTAGCCAGTCTAACGAGGGACTGATTTTTTTCCAATGAAATGCATTGCAGACTTGGTACAAATGGAAATGTGTCACATATCTTTGTGACAGAAATAATGTTGTAGTTGTCAAGGTCCTGCAGGAATCAACAAAACAGTAAATTTGCCCTTAAGTCAGAATTTGAGGGAAGCAGCCTGCCTGAGGCCCTCTGATTGGGAAGAGATTATGACATAAAAACTGAATCTGAAAGAGGTGCTAGCAAAATACACACTTTGAAATTCTTTTTCATTGCAAGTGCAATAGGGGTAAATAACAATAAGGCAATGGAGAACTTGGTTATGTCCTTGATCCTGTCACCCTATTCAATGTGGGTAAATTAATTCCCCCCACAAAGTACACTGTGTTTAAATGAGGTGGTTGGTTTTTTTTTAATTTGTTTTTTCGTTTTGTTTGTTCGTTTATTCCCACATACTTAAACAATGGTGTTCCAAAGAAAGTAAGTTTTAATAATACAAACAAGAACCCAACATTTTCAGCTGTGGTTGTGAATAGACTGGACCCCATTACATTACAAGCCAGCAGAGAGTCAGGGGGTCTGCTAATCCCTGCTACAACCAGACCAGCTGTACTCTCCCCTCTATTCCTGGGTGCTTCCTGCAGTTTAGCTGAAATCTACCATTCTTTTTCTCTTTCAAGCACTTCCAAGCATTAAAACCAAATCAAAATATGCTTCTTCAGGCTCAGTTTAGTTCCAACTTAACAGCTAATATTTGATTGTAGCAATTGAGGCAGAATCTGTGCCTTGTTCAATGAATTACAATTCCTCACTGTTACGTTAGAAGTTGAAATCCACGGAACAATCCTACCTCTTCTGTGTCTGGCCCATCAAGGAAATGGCATGGAAGAGGATTATGAGGGATTCCAACATTGTTAGCTAGTCAGGGAAAATACAATGTTAAGAACCAAATCTAGACAAAGTGCATAGTTCATCTAGTAAAACAAATTGCTTCTCCTCAAGACCCAGAAAATTTTGAGCTGTATGTGAAGAGAAGCACTATTTAGCATCAAGTCTTCTTCTCATTGAAGTCACCAATACTCATCAGTGCTGACTCTGGGGAACAGAAAAACAGACTGTTGCTAAAGTTGTTTGTGTTTTGTTGTTGTTTTGTTTGTTTCACTATTAAAATTATTATTTTCTTTAAAAATAGAAAACTTCCAAAACCCCATCTTTTCACTGTTGCTCCATGAATCATACCAGATAATGAACCAAAGGTTCATTATATATGCTTGGTTTTAAGCATTGGCTAATAAGATTTTATGACATGTCATTTACACAATGGTCTGTTTAATACGCTACAGCCATAAAATACACTTCAATTAACAGACCCTAATGACTGACCCAGAACACCAATAGCCAAGTCTTTCAGATCTTTTTCAATGTTTTCATGCACTGAATTTTCAGTGAAATCAGTGTATAACCTTCACCTTTTGAACTGTGGCCATCTCTGTAATTAAAATGAAACCCCCAAAACCAAAGACAAATCAGCCAAGAAAGCCTGTTTACATCTACCCAGAAAGAGGAAGAGCTGTGAAAAGTAACAAGAGAAACAACCAGATGTCTTATTTAGCAATGCCCACTGTACCATAAGCAATTATCTCAACATTCTTCATCTAAGAAATGATACATCACAAGCATAACACCCTCAGGAAAATGGCCTAGCAAATAAAGCATGAATTTATGCCCTGAAATCAATGGAATTTTTCTGATAAAATCTAAACAACATTTGGTCCTTCAGGAAGGTAAAACAAAACAAATTCAGAAATAAGCCACACAGAACTTCTTCCCCTGGCTATCATAATATTTATAGATGAGCACTGACAGCATGTGTTAGACAAATGAATGTGGATGCCAGATCCTCTACATAAGCACAGCTTTGCAGAAAGGTTTAAAAAAATTTTGATGGATTAGATGAGCATTTTAACAAGTGGAATTTATATTTTTACACAGGAGGAAGGAAAAACAAGGCTAGATGTGATGCAGCATTTTCTGCATTATTTTCAAACAATTTCTTGCCTGTTTTGACATTTGCAGTCCCATAGACAGAGCCTTCCTCAAGACTTTGCAGCACTAAAAGGCATTTTAGGGAGGCTATAGCTTAAATTTTACAAGGTCAGTTAGAAGGGAAAGGGAAATGTGTGTGATTTTTCCAGTGTCATTGCTATGCAGGAGTGGAGCCCAGCTGTATGTTCCCATTTTTCTCAGCAGCTGATTTATTGCGGTTCATATTTTCAATAAAGTTTCACAAGGAAAAGAAGTAGAAACTCTTATTTACTCATTTTTAAAGGCAAGGCTCTCCTTTAAAGGGGCCCAGTAAGGTCTCTTCTAACTAGATGTTCACATTGTAAATTTTTGCTACCAAACGTGCTTTCAAGTTTTATGGGCAACCTGAAATCCAGATGAAGTTTGCTGAAAAGGTGACAGGCAAAGCTTGGAAATGTCAATAGAATATCAGATTGCAGGCTCTCTGCAAATGTCAGGAATTCAGGTGCATGCACATGGTAGAAAGTGCATATGGCTTTCAAGAAAACCTCTCTGCTGGTTTGCAGCCTGATTTTGTCATACAAGAGACAGGCAGAATTGCCTTGAGTGGGAATCAGACTTGCTGAATTTCTACCCAGAAATTTTGCTCCATCCCTTGGTGCTCATTCAGTAAGAAGAGGCCTTGGGCCAGCTCCTGCAGGAGAGCAAGAATGAAGACAGCCGGCTTTGGGTCCAGCAGGCCAGTTTGCAACAAGTCAGAGCCTCTGTTGGAAGATGAGATAATGTTGCTCCCTTCCAGTTGTTCCTCTTTGACCCTCAAACCTCTGTGCAAACTGCAAGTCTTGACCATCTTGCGCTACTCAAGTAATGCAGTTTGAGGAAACAGCAAGTACTCCGACTGCAGATCTGAAATGTGGAATGCATCTAGTGTGCATTTTTACAGGACATCTGTCTCCATGACAGAAGAAAGGAGGAAGGAATGCCCTTTTTCCTGCCCTCTTTCTAAGCCGAAGTTCTGTGTATGAAAGGGACAAAACATCCTTTGAACCTTCAACCTATAAAAGCAACTCTAGTGGCAAATGACCCCGTCATGGTCCCAGGCTGGGCGAATGGTGAAAATATAAATAAAAGGATGCTGTGAGTGTAAGTGCAGTGAGTGGGAAAGAACAGAGCAACAGCTGGGGCAGACACCTACAGTGACCTTCTGATTGAAGAGTTCTATAAACAAAACGAGATGGTCTTAAAAAGTGTAGTGATGCTGTGGCCACCTCTCTCGCGGGCAATCAGAAGGGCTGCCAAAACTAGACCAACATAAAAATGAGGATCAAACAAGCCATTTGGACTTTCTCTGCAACTCTTTGTCTGTACAGCACTGTACTGCTGCAACCAGCACTGTTAGCCAACAAACAAGTACACCAGATGGTTTTCCTCTGTCTCTTTTAAGAATAAACCAATATATTAAAAAACAATAAAACTCTCATGCTGACAAATTAATTATCCACGGATAGCTCTTCAGAAAATTATAACCAATCTGCAAAGGAGAGAGCCAAAAACCAACTTCCAATGTCTCTCATATCTCTCCCTCTCTGTGACAAAGATTTATCAAAGATTTATGATAGCCTTTGAAGACACAAGCCATTACATCTCTGTTTAAAAGACCTAAGTGTGCCAGAAGGAAAAAGCCTAGCTTTTCAAACACCGGGATGGGTTATTGTCTTTTTTTTTTTTTTTAATAATGGAGTGAAAACTAATTTAGGGAAAACTAAAAGTTGAACCAAGTTGATTAATTCAATGTGTTATAAAATACATCTAACTCCTGACTACAGCTGGGAATCAACTTGTCAGATAAGATAATATGGTGCTTTTTGAAATTTACCAAAGAGATAATAAATCAGAACGAAGCATGAAGTTGTTTAGGATATACAGCATTACAGAATTGCTCTTCTTCTACTTAGAGAGTTTAGAGAGTTATGAAGATCCTGTGAAAACCAAGGTTGCAAAATGAATGCCCAAGTGGCACAAGAACTGATCTTTGTAGAAAGGTCCTTTTGAAGCACTACAGCAACATTTGAATAAGAGGAGAGAAGCACTCATTCTAAGATGGTAATTGTATTCATTGGAAATTTGCAGATAGGAGAGCAAATTGAGAAGATTACCTCAAGGGATCAGCAAAAGACAACAGACATTTCTAACAGCCTTTTAGAATGCCGAAAGGATGTGCAAAGTGAGTTGTTTCATGCTAGTTAGTGAATTCACTTTGTTACCTGCTTAGCTCTTGGAGAAGGACAAGAGGCAGATGATGAAGAAGAGCAGGTTGAAACCTCAACTGTAGTAGGGAGGACAGATGAATGAAATAGCACCTTCACAGGTCTTTGTGGGAGCAAGGTATATTTTGTCCCAGGTTGTCTGTGTTCCTTTTTTTATCCACTACTTTATTTTATATTAGCAGGAATAATTTCTGCATAGTTTCCTGCATCACCAAATCCAAATTCATTAACTGTATGCTCCACTTATCCAAACTGATACAGCTGTACTTTTATTTTTTCTGAGGATCACACACCTTTTTTTCATTAAATAATGATTTGCTTCTACCAAAAAAACCTCAAAACCCCACCAAAAAGAAACAAAAAAAAACCACCCACAAACCAACCCCAAAACAATCAAAACAAATAAACAATAAAAATCCCTACCAAACCCTACAAACCCCAACCACACTTGTTGTGAGGAATTTTATATCTTGCAGAATCAGGGGTTTTTTTGTTTGTTTATTTGGCTTTAACAACAAAATGGTACAGATCCTGGTCATACAAATAGATCTTAAGCTATATTTTTAATAGTAGGACCTAGCTCTGCCTGTACAGCTTGCTTAGGAAATATAAGCAGAAGAAATGAAACAGGACTGCAGTTAGTAGCATTCCATAATTTCTAATCCCCTGGTATTGTGATTTGATCAATGTTCCACAACCACAGTACTAGATGTGTTAAATGAGCAGTATACCTGGGGTAATGGTTCTGTCAGCCTCTGTAACACTTACTTTGTTATCTTTTATCTCATTTTAAAAGAGCTTTCCAGTCTGAATGAATGGAAATCTGGTTTTCAATTCCAGGGCGTCTTTAGAGGAATGTTTTTCTTACTGTGGATTTCGGCTGGCTCCAGCTCTGAGTGCTGTTCTCAGGTACACCTGTGGCCCACAGAACTTGGAAAGCCAAACATTGAGATCTCTGCAATTACCCACAGTTTAGACTCTTTTAATTTATAGTATTTGGTGTCCAAACAGATGTGGCAGTATGATTAGGCAAATAATACAATCAGTTTGAAAGGAGAGCGAGTATTTTCAATAAAATGTCCAATAGATTGCAAAAAGAAAATGTATGGTGTAGATGTTAAAAAAAAGGAAATGAGTACTATGTCCAGAGCTCCCTGCTGATTTTAGTGCTACCACATCAGATACTCCATGCTTTTCGTTGCTGTATTTTTCTCTCTTTCCTTTTGTTTTTGCTACCTACTTGTTGTTAGATACTCATTTCCAACCTGACACAATAAATAACAGTTGACTCACTCTTGACTTCAGCCAAAACCCATCGAAAACAATGGAAAGATCTCACTGGGATTTGCCACCAATTTCAGCAAACCATGGGAAAGGCCGTGCCCACAACTAGGCTGAACATAGTGTCAAAACCTCATCAGTGTAGCCTGAATTCTGGGGTCACACCACACACCTCCCTGCACCTTGGATTACATGGCTAACACTGCTGCTGTCAGTGAAGCTTCCTCACATGTGAAAAGCCATGGGTCTGTGCAGAAGGTGTAGGAGTGTTTGCAGGGAAGGCTACCCCAGAGGAACCTTCCAGGAAGGCGAGTCCCTCATCACATGCTGCTGCACAAACGCAGGGCAGTGTGGCCTCCGTTGGGAAGGTGTCCAGGGATGGCCTTGCAATCAATCACAGTGCAGAGGAATTTACAGTATGCCATCTTCCCAGCATGGCTTAACTTAGCTATGTCAGTCTCAGGACTCTAACTGTTTTTCTTCTTCATTTCTGATTATAATTTACAATGCAAAAAAAACCGCCTAAAAAGTCTTTAGCCTTTCTATTATTGTAATTGTCTAGTATTTAGCTGCAGAGATATGCAGGAGAGACACCAGAGTTCACCTAATTCCCACCAAAATAATATTTTTTTAATTGCTATTCACTTAAGAGGGACTAGCACAGGCTATAGCCACACTGGTCTCATGATTACAACTTCTTACAGAGAATAATCAGGTAGTTTTTGCTTTCCTCATCAGATATCCCTAGCCTTCCATGAGAAAACAAGTCTATCCAGCCCCACCAAAAAAACCCAAAAAACATAGGAATGTTGGATAGAAAATTTCTGAGTCCAATCCTTGACTTTAGTAGCTGCACATTGAAAATTTGCAGACTTTTTCACCCAAATCTGCCACATCCCTGAAAGATGTGCTGCTTTTTCAAGTAAGTATCCTGGATCTGACACTCTGTTGGAGTTAGCTGCTAAGCCTCCTTAAAGGCCAGTCTTTCCAACAGAGGTATAATCTTGGGGTTACACATACTTTTAAACATGTAAATCAGGGAATCTGCTGGATAGAAGCCATATATACAAAAAGAGACAGTGGAAAGAATAATTTTCATTATAGCAATCTGTAAAGTTAATGGAGGATCAAAACTCATTTCACTCCTAAATAAATTCTAACTGTCAATCTTATGGTATTTATACAAAACATTCACCAGGATTAATGGCTAATTTCCTTTGAAGAAAAGAAATGTAACATTAATTCTAAAGGCACTCTATTTAACTGTTTCATCAAGAGCCAAAAGTAATTTGAAAGCCTTAAAAAAACCAACCAATCAACCAAAAAACAAATGTGGTACTTTGATTTCATTTTTAGTCCTCCCTTGCTGTGTTCCAAGAACTAGTTTAAAGGTAGACTATTTATCTCTATTTACAGATTTTAAGGGCAGATAAAGGCAGTAAAGAACACACATTCACTTTTTTTTCAGCCCATTACACTCTTTGAAAGAAAGCATGTATTTTTACAGTGATCTATGTCTAGAGGGGCACACAGTAATATAAAAAATTTGTGGAGTTGTAGCAATACCTGGAGGTACAGCTGTAGCAATATCCAGGCCCTTCTGTGCCTGATATTGTACCAAGGGAAAAGACCTGCAGATCCCTGTAAAGCCATCCTGGACAATGGGAGGATGAGTTTGAGACAAACACCGACTTCAATTTTTCAAAAGTTCTGATTATCATCACTATAGTTAATCCACTTCTTGACAGGTACAAGAGAGGAATACAAAAGTTGTTAGGAAACAGTAAGGTGACCAGAATCTTTCCATTTTTTACAGTTTTGCAAAACCAGCAATAATTATTTTTTTAAAATTGTTTTGATTCACTTGTCATTTGCCTAATGACAAGAGATACAAAAACCAGGCCAAAAAATAGTAAGTATTCTACAGATTTCCAAAAC
The DNA here is from genome assembly GCA_013397955.1 of Grantiella picta. Lineage (NCBI taxonomy): Eukaryota > Metazoa > Chordata > Aves > Passeriformes > Meliphagidae > Grantiella > Grantiella picta. The sequence continues at coordinate 122,285 of VZRM01006403.1, read as the reverse complement.
ATTTCCTTCGCTGTATAATCTTGGACTCTTACAAGAAAAATATACAGGGCAACAATCAAATCCCAATAATATGAACAAAAATAAATATTTGGGGCCAACTTCAAATGAATGAAAATCTTCAGGGAATGAAAACCACATGACATTTCCCAGAAACACATTTTTATTTTTATTTGGGTTTGGAAATCTAGACATGTTGCTGGCATTCCAGTCATTTTACAACATCACCTTCCATCATCACATTTTTTTTCCTGAGGAAGTAGATTAAGCATATTGAATGGAAGACCAAATTGCTAGAAAGAATTTGTACTTTAATTGTTTTCATCTAATAGAAATAAAATCTGGTGCAGGGTACATGGATAAATTTTAGCTGTTTTTTTTTCTTATTTTATAATTAGATGCAAACTCAAAAGGAAAAAAAAAAGGAAAGAAATGTAAAGGTGAAGTCCATGCATAAATTCTCAAAATAGAGTTATACACATGTACATCCACAAAGATGCTGGCAATAGCTGGAATTTTATGGCTGCAACCACTATTTATAATAATGGTTGCAACATAATGATCCATTTATTTTCAATTTTGTGTTACCATGGGCAGAACAAATGCAGAACAAATAGAGAATGGTTTTCTCCTGTTTTTCTGTGGCTTCCCATTCCCGTCAGAGTTTTAGGCAAAGCCAGAGAAAGGAACATGGCCCCAGCTTTTGAAATTAAGTTATTAACCAGTGGAAGTTGAGCTGAGTTGCATCTATAAAGAAAGATGAAACCAAAACTAGTAAAATGCTCATGAGAGAAATGAGACAGAGAGCTAAATTAGTCACCACAAAACATAAAACTAATATGATCTGAAAGAACTAGATTTTCTTAGAAGAAGAAATAACTGGTGAAGGCCACCCACTGAAGATCCATTCATTTCCACAGCTGACTCCCTACACTTTCTTCTTAAAACTATTTGAGGAAATGGTTTGTCCTGTTGGGTTCTCATGAAACAATACAGAGAATGTTAAGAAATAAGGACCTTTGTTCAAAAACTTGCTCCATCAAGAGTACCAGGGGATGATCCCCTGTTAAACACATCAGCCACAACCATTTGCATTTTCAGCCATGCTCAAAATTCTGTACTTTTGGAGATCCTCTAACATAATTGATCAGTGCTCCAAAGACACATGCACAGACTTGGGTGCTTTGGGGTTTCAAAAGTCTGCTTTAAGTACTCCACTTGAAGGTCTCAAGGAAGAACTATAATTGCCTATATATTGGTAGATTTTCCTTTTACTACGAGGAGTTTGACTCAAGCCATTTCCAATCAGAGATATGGTCTCTGTTTCCATGGTCATTTGCTCCTTTCTGTTATTTGGGGGTGTTTGGATGTGTTAAAAAATTGTTTCAATTTTTGCACCTTCAGACCCAAGACCAAATGTCAACCATGTCTTACACAAAATTTGAAAAAATTCTGCTTCAGTAAAATTTCTGGGCTTCCAGTATTATATCAGCTTTGTATCTGTATTTCATTTGATAGAAAAACCCCTTCTAAAACCTAACTAAAAAAGGATTCCTACCATTATGATTGCACTGTATTTCAGCTAAAACCACATTTAGGGTAATTTTATAAAATTGTTACCTATTAGGTGAGAGGAATCTCTCTTGAAGCTGTGCACTAGACTAACTAGAAATGTAAGGCATTTCTCAAGACAAAGGAGGCCATACACCTGACTAGTCTCTTTTGCTTCCTCACCTACACAGAAAATGTGCATCCTTTTCAGAAATAGGTTTTGTAGGACATTGTGACTACCATGAGATAGAAAGAGACCCTCAAGCAAACAAAACTAACTGTGTTTAGAATCCACCAGCCACCTGCAGGAAAGGTTAAATCTGGCGTAATATTTCAAATGATGGTAAATTTTAGTGTAGATATCTTTAGCACAAAGAATTTTCCTAATATACAAAGGCTTTGCTATTAAAGGACGGCATTTCTCCTCACAATAAAGAATAAGCACTAGGTCCCACTGTCCAATGTGAAGCTGCTTATGTTATGAAATCCTGACTCCCAGTGGCAAAGGACTAAAATGCTCCTGAGACTCTGTCAAAATGCAAGTTCATTATTAACAACTCCAGGCATAACAAATCATGACAACTAAGCATTTAGAAATAGGACTAATGATGAAGAAAATTCAAGCAGAATTAGCACTCTGGAATCTCACTGAGGCATGATTAAAAAGTTTAAACCTACCTTAAATGAGTATTAAGTCCTTCTGCATTGTCTAGCATGTTTTTACAGCTCAGTGTGAGTTGATTTTTTAATCAATGAAGCTTCATGAAAGGCAAGCTAGGCTTTAGACTCAACCTGTTCATGTGACTGTTACATTTACCTTGACAAATTTTCATTATATTCTACATGGATCCCTAGATGTAATAATCTAAAATCCTTAATAATGTCTTATTGAATCTGCAGCTGCCTACTGTAATTTTCTACCTCCTAGAAAAGAGATTCTTCTCTCTTCTTTAGGACTGTACTTATACGATCTGTGTTTCACCCTTTGTCTTTCTCTGACTGGGATTCAGAACTGTAGGATCCTTATGAATCAAAGACTCATTTAATCTAAGGTATGGTTCAAATCCTTCAACCCTTTTTTTTTGGTCCAGCAGATGAGAACTGAGATGACAGGACAGAATGATCTTGCAGTATTTCTGCTTGCTCTGCATGGTCTGTGCAATGCAAAGAGAATAATAGTATTTCCAGGAATAAATTCAAGATCAATTGGAGAAAACCAAATATTTTGCAACCAGAGTAGGAAAACTCAAATCATATTTAACAGGTATACTGCTGGTAATACTACACAGAATCTCAGGAAAAGAAACAAATATTTAAGATCTGAGACAATGTTAAATTAGCAAATGAATGAAGTCTCAAATGAATGAAGCCTGTCTCAAAATCGTCTGCTGAAACACTGATTGAACACGAGCAGTGGCCTGACTTATAAGAGATTGATGAACTATTAACAGTAGCAAGAATGGCAAACACGTGAGCCACAACCTCCTGCTCATGCCCTGACATCATATGAGAAGTGTGCAGAGGCTAAATCATAAATCTCAGAGCATGCCACAGCCTTGTCCATAAACCCAGTATGTTGGTGTAACAGATAATAAAGCACACCTGATGATGTTACATCATAAAAGCAGAACAAACAAGACTTCATGAGTACCTGAAATACTAACTTGAGCAGAGATGTGGCAGACTAGCAGCAGGCTCACAGATGACTTGCCTTTGTATTTTCTTGTAAGTCTGGTGAGTTTAAACCCTATCAGCCCAAGAACTCATGGACCAAGTGTAACAGAAGCCTGGCTTTTCACGTAAGTATAGCAAACTAGATAAATGTCAAAATACCAGTACTCTGACACCACAACAGTCAGTTAAAAGGTCAGGGTCTTCATCCTCAAGAAGGCCAGTCACTCAAAACCACCCATCTACTCAAAATACAGCCTTCGGGGAAGCCTGTATAGTCATTCAGAAGAGGATAAGCTCAAGTTCTGTGTGTGCTCGCTTCTCGATAGAAACTTGGGAAACTTTAGGTCTGTGTCCCTGCATCAACAAAGTGGTGCTCTGAGACCTCAGAGCTGCCAGGTTCTTCACACAGCCCCAGGCAGCTTTTGAGCTTAAGAGACTCTGCAGAGTCCTGTATCTAGCCACAAACCTTGGAAACCAGAGTACTGAACCAGCAGATGTTGTAATCTCTCCCTGGACCTCAGTTTGCTGAGTTTTACCCAATGAACTACGTATTGGGATTTACACATAAAACATTGAAGAGAAGAAACCATATTCCACTAGCCTTCCAAAACACAAAAACTGCTCTCCTTAGAATCCTGCAGCATATGCTATCAAGTGTGGATCCCTTAAATTAGTTGTGACTCATTATCAGCCCATGACTGAGCTCAGAACATCAGGAAGAAATTCATCACTTGACGTCAGAACTGACTCTAGAAGACCGTGCCCATCAAACAAGGCTTGCCTTCACATCAGCGCATAACATCAGAGGAACCTGCACCAGAAGAACATCAGAGAATTTTGTACCCTGACATCAGAGCAGCAAGACAGCAGTGCTGAGCCAGAAACTCTGAAGGCACACAGATATTAAAACAGCATGATCAGATTTATTTAACCACAAGCCACACACAAGTGCGTGCTTCAACCTTAGCCAACAAGATGATGTGCCAAGCTATGAGCTCATGTGGTGTGGGCTTGGGATCTGTCCCACAGAGCAGTAGCTAAGCACAGCTTCAAACAAAGGGACCACCTGGAGAGGATGGTACATCTCGGTGGGGAGAAAGATGACTCTCAGTCTACCCACAAATGCCAAAAACAAGGAACAAATGTTATACAAAATCTAGCCAGCTCCAGCCAAGTTCAAAAAAAAGGACAGTAGTTGGGTTTACACTTTGTTATGGTATAAAGCAGTGAGTCACATGTTGTAGCTGGCCTTTTAATGGGATTTACGCTTGCATAACCCATATAGCACAGAGGAAGCAGAACAAAGACAGAGGCTCCAATCTAGACATTCACAGGTTCTTGCAGCTTTCACGTGGATAAAATATCACCAGGTGCTCACATAGAAAATTAGTTCAGCAAGCTAAATAAACAGGGGACTTCACCCAGAGACATGATAATAATATTTAGGCATTTCTGATGACTGCTCTTTCTGAATTAATTTCATCTCACTCCCCCTGACCTATGTGTTCATCAGACCCTTCCCATTTGCTCATTACTACAGCAACTCAGTGAGTAGATAGGAGGCAGCATTTTCCCTTCTCTTCCATGGAAGAGCTTGTGATTTTTATCACAACTATGCCAAATGTTAAACTCTAATACCTGATATTGGTCTTTGACCTTTCTACAGTCCATGCTCTTTCAAAAGTTTTTATTGCATTGCTGTTCCCAGTAATGGAAATCCTGAGGTAGGTAGGTAGGTTGGTAGGTACTTAAACAATGCACGATGAAAAGACTAGTATGAAAATCCTGTAAATCAATTTAAAAATCGATTTGTTTTCTTTTTGTGATATATATTTTATAATCTACAAGCAGAAGGCATCACATCTAAACTCTTTTATATGACAGCGTGTTCTTTGCCACTGGGTCACCTCAGCTCTGAAGACAGCAACTCATGATTCATTGCTATGTAGCTTCTAGAAAGGGAGACAGTTTAGAAAGAAGACACCAAGGAGAAAATGTACTGCTCAGTCACAATCATAATAGCAAGGCTGGTACAACAGAGTGCAAGGCCAGCCTGCCCTCAGAGCTGACAGGCGTGGGTGAATAGGAAGGTACTGCTGCAGTGACTCTGCACAGCAGCGGCTACAGGGACAGCACAGAGATCCTCTTCCTCCTGCAGCCTCCCAGAGCTACTGATTATGAATTAAGCCATTAGGATTCCTTAAACTTTCCGTAACTTGTAGCTTATTTTAATTTATACAGGTTTCTCCCTTATTGGTTATTTCAGATACAACTTTCAAAATGTGTTTGCAAGTGTAAAGGCTAGAAAATTACAATTTGTGTGTTAACACTGGACCAGCCCACTGCAGATTAGCTGTGAAACTGGGAAAAAAAGGGACAATTTAGGAGAATTCCTTCTCTGGACAGACAGATTTCTTTTGGATCGCCTGTTTTACTTCCCTGGTTTGATGAGACCATTGAGGCCCAAATTACTTTCCCCTGAAATGTAGCACTGGTTTCCTTCCAGAATCTGATTAATGCTATTCTGTTTATACAGGGAAGAAGGATTAGCACCATGTTTGTCACAGTAGCTTTGAATTCTAGAATAATGTTACTAACTTGCAGACACTGATGGAGGGATAGCAATTGCCATTTTGTTAAGGTAAAATGAAGGGTAGATAACCTATTTTACCTGAAGGAATATGCTTTTCCAATCCCGTCTCCTGCTCCTGTGACCACTTCTTTTGTGGAGAAAGCAAAAAGGGTTGGGATTACATTGGAGCTCTGGTTTAGATTCTTCTCTCTGAATTGTTTAATCATCATCTGCATTTCTTGAACAATGCAACCTAAATAGGTCTACTGAAGCATAGAATCAATCTTTGACATTTTTTCTTTGTGATCTTCGCCTCTCTTAGTTAGTTCATTCAGCACTTTTTGTCTTCAAAGAAAATCTCTCCTAAGATAGCCCATGCAGTACAGGAGGTAGTTATTACTCTAATTTTCAGTAGTGTCAACAATGAGAAACAAGTCAATTGCCTAAGAGCTGGCAGAATTTTCTTCCGCATATGTATTTTCACAAATTCTATTTTGCAAGCTTTGTACTGTATGTTGGTGGCAGAATGGTAGGAGATAGAGGCTAACTGGTGACTGAAGCTGATGAACAATTTCTCACACAAGAATTCTGCCTGTAAGGAAAGATCACAGCAAGCTTGCCACCATCTATAAAATGCTCTTCCTTCAGGTCTGTACTACTCAGTTTACTTTTGGATTTAGTCTTACCAGGAAAATAAACAAGTGTGGATATTTGTAAAGCACCCTGAAGTTTAAACACTATGCATATAAATACCAAAGAGGAACTATAGAAAGAAAAATCCTTATCACCTTAGAAATAAAGAAGAAATAAAGTACCAAAGCACCAAGCAGTTGCAAGGTAAAACTGGTAATTTTTAGAGCAGATGGAAAATTAGTCAATATTTTAAAAAAAAAAGTGAGTTAAGGACTTCTACATTGCCAGAGACATGGAAAGTGAGGTCTTTTTTACTAGCTAGGTGTTGCCAAGAGGAAGAGCAATTATTCTCTTATTTCACAAAGAAATACAATCCCAGTGAAGCAGTGGTGGATCTTGAGCTTCCTAACAGGCCTGTAGATGAAAAGCAAAGAGTCTGTTGGGAAACAAGCTTCCACATGCCAGCTTTAATTTTCATGATTCTCAGAATCTCATGTGCCACATGACACAGCAAATTATCTGAGTCTTGTGTATTTTACTGGGGCCTGAAGACTTTGTTTATAAAAACACAGCATAAAGGTCCATTAAAGGAAACAAGTCTCCCAACATTAAGTGGAAACAAAGACTTTACACAGAAAGTTCTACATGCTGCTCCTCATCTCATACACAAAAGGGAGGTTCTTGTGTCACTTAAATCAAAATAAGACTTATACACTGCCTTGGAAGTATCTGGTATTTAGGCAGGTCTTCTATACAGGAATGGATTTATTTTATTAATCCACCATGAGATGTGCTAATTAAACGTGTAATTTATCATTAATAATATATGTTATTAATTTATTTCATGTATTTAATAATTTAATATCTTTAGTCACATCAAGTCTAATGCAGGAAAAAGGAATGAAGCACAAGTCTACTGTTCAGGTCATTTCTTAACAAGAAAACCATGAGCATCAGCGGCAGCCAAGGAACTCAGGAATGACAGCACCTGTTCATTTCTGCTTTATACTGATCACCTAACAAGCTTAAGAAAAACATCAGTGATCAATGGGAAGAAAACAGTGTTCATTAAATTTTGTGTTATTTTATGAAAATGCATACTGTCTTTAAAAGAGCTCTGCCAACTGCAGCCTTTGAAGATTTTAGACTAAAGTATATTTAGTTCATTAATGATATCGTTAAGGATAGGTCAGCAATTTAGAAAAAAACACACTGGAGCAACATCACCAGTAACTAGAAAAGTTGCTTTGAAAACTGGAGAACATATGCTAGCCATATACTAGCAGCTTCACATACCAGAAAACTGAGGATCTAGGCAACGCTATTAAAATGAAAGCATTTGCAGCAGAGAGAAAACACCAGAAGCAGTAACAAGGACAGAATTCACATCTACACAACAGGGCGTGAGCTGTTACCAGTTTGACTACTTTTCTACTCTCCCCAAGTACACAAAACCTTCGGGCTCCTAAACCCAAGTTTTAGGAAAAAAGAAAAGGAAACAAGCAAACCATATGTAGTGGAAACTGTGTTTCATTCTGAAGGAACAGGGTAAATAAATGCAAAAAAAACCATTCCTGATTGGTAATGTATTAATCCACCACTCAATTACAAGCAGGAGATGAAGCAGCTTCTTTTACCTGCCTGTTTTCCCACTGACTGAAAGAAGCTTAAAGCAAAGAACTCCAGATATGTGGGAAAAGGTATTTCATAAATCTGATGCATTTTACAAGAGTATGAAAACAGATCAGATCCCCAACAAGACTGAGTAGCTGATGCTGGAACACTTCCATGGTGAATGAAGGTAGTGACCTTGAATGCATTTCTCTGCCTGGAAAATGCCTCTTTCCAGAACACTGCTAGTCTCTGAGCCTTGGCAGAGAAGGGAGAAGATTAATCAAATCATATGATTTTGTTTTTCTGGGAAATGTCTAGGATTTAGATTGGAATATCATCATTACATTACACCCAGATTTGTAAACTACTGAGAAAATCTACACTATACAATGATTTCTGATGCTGGCCTTAGAAGAAAAGTTTCACTCCTTTTCTGGGAACTACACAAAACCAAAAATCTAATTTTATTGTCATTTTTTACCACTCATAGAGACCAAAGATGCGTCTAAACCTAACCTTTGAAAAATAATACTCCAAACAGAGATCAACACTACTTCTTACAGGGAAGAGTTAAACTGTAGCCCAGACATTTCTGGGACATTTCTGGGACAAAAGTATGAATCTGGGACAAATTCATACTGAAACAAAAAAAAAAAAGATTTATCACGTCACATTACTGACATCTTCAGACAAAGCCAAAATTGTGCAGATGCTTTACAAGTAAAGATGATGTCTGAATCACAAGGAAGGTAATACTAGGTTATCTGTAACAAGAAGATAAAAAACATTACTGTCTTAGCTTAACAACAACCCAGTTTCCTTACACTAAAGCTGTCTTAATTTTCCCTTCCTGTTTTACCTCATAAGCCCAGTCAAATAAAAATCCAAAGGTTTGAATATTACATTTACAGAAGTATTTACAAACTATCACAAATAACACAAAGAATCACTCACTATTCAAGGAATACTTTACATTTGAAGAGGTTTCACTGTTTCCCACGTGTAAAAATAATGCTGAATACCTCCTTTAAATGAATGCCACAAAATTTAAAAAAATTCCTTCTGTTTGATGATGGAATCAAAACACAAACTTTCACAGCTACCAATTTTCTCTTCTGCACTTCCATGTTCTGTTTCCATTTTATATTACTGTGGTTGGTAATGAGTCTCAGATATGTCTACAGAACTTCATGGGCCTAGTATGAGCAAATTAGGCCAAGATAATGAGAGGAAAATTAATTAATTCTTATGCATGTGAAAAATTCTTCATTGAGCCCGATCTAATTTTTTTTCTGAGGTAAGTTTTTTTGCCTCTCTGACTTCCACAGGAAACACTGCAAGAAGTTTACACAGTGTATGGGTAGAAAGTTCCTTGGGTGGACACGTTTTCTCTCTTAATCTCACTTCATTACAGCCAGGTCACTGCTAAAAAATCCCCAAAATTTAAAGCATGAACAGATCAATGTACAGGACAATAATTGTTTTAATAATTGTTTAATAAATGTTACAGGACAGGAATTGTTTTTCTTTGAAAGTAAGTACACCCTGATACCTGTAATGGTACGAATGTAATTTTTAAAACCTTAATTTCATTAATATGAAATCTGTAGAAAAGTAAGGTTAAGGCCTACCTAACAGATGTGTCCGAACAAAAATCACTTTTAAGTTCCTATCTTATTAACTGAAAGACACAATTACTGAGGTTCTGGATGAAACAGCCATTACTGCAATTGCCTAAATTCTAACATGATAGTTGTGCCTGGTTGAGCCCATATTTCTGAGGCTTTAATCAGCAAATTTACTGGAATCAACGATATCTCAGATACAGAGTGTCCTGGAGTGATGTTATGATAATCCATTATCCCCTATCGTTGGTTTATATGCCCAAAAAAAAAAAAAATGTGGTCCTGTCACTTTAACTACGTTCAGCTGCAGAGAGAAACGCGGGTTGTTTTGAAAAACTTTTTCCCCAAGCCTGGCACGGGGGAGGATTCTTCGCTCAGCAGAGACTGCGCGTGCTGGACGGCTGTCGGAGTGGACTCTGTTCCAGTTCGGTTTTTTTTTCTTTTTTTTTTTCATTTTCTTTTTTCTTCGTTTGGACTCTTTTTCTTCGATCTGCTTTGTCACCCCAAGATCCAAGGGAGCCAGAGAACTGCAGAGCTCGTGGCGAGCTCCACCCAGCCCCCAACAGGGGGTGAGGAGGGGAGAGGCTACATCGGAGGAAAAAGACTTTTTTTTTCAATCAGGTTTAATAACTATTTTATTTTTTCCCTTGGATTTCCCCTTCCCCTGTGCCTTGCAAGGCACTTTGCGTGGTTTTGTTAAATAAATAGTTTTTTCTTCACTTCCATCTAAGAAATTCTGTTGTGGGTGGGGGAGGGGGTGTCACAGCCCTTCGCTCTCAGAAGAGAGTGAGTTTTATCATTAATCCAGGACACAGAGGAAAACAGTAAGTGACTGAAGCTGAGTTTCTTTATGAAAGTATGCAAGCATTTGCAAGTACTTCTAGGTAGTACCTACTTTTGGTTATTCCTGAATTTATTTTTTAATTATTCTGAGTAACACTGTCATAAACAATGTGATTATCAGGTCTGTATTTCAGGTGACAAATCTAAGTCTGAAGCACTTAAAAAATATTACATGAACTAATTAATTAAATTAATGAATTAAATAAAATCTCTTCCACTATGGTACAAAATGAACTAAAGAAACTAATTTAAGTACACTATAGCAATTAATCGTATAAAAAACAAATACTTGTGTTGTACATGTGCTTGGGATAATTATATATGTCCATCCCCCTCCCAAAGAAAACCAACAAAAACCTTGTTACAACTGTAATCTGTATCTTTTTATTTATAAAAGGTACAGCAAAATATTAATGAATTATATGCACACATTAAGCGTTCCTTTGTGGGAACTACACCTTATTTAGCAGGTGCCATTGTGTGTTCATCTATATTGCTATCAAATGGCACTCCTACTAATTTCATAATTAATGAAACCTTCTGACACCTTGTCTCATGGCAGAGAGTTAAGGTTCAATAATTTGCATTGTGGAGGTAGAGATGATCTCAAGAAAGAAGAGTCTTAGAAAAGAATACACTCAAAAATGAAGGTTTTTTAAACATAAAGGAAACCTTTAAAAACAGAAGATCACTCAAAAACATTCGCAGCAACACTTTCCCTCCAAGGGTCTTCAGTAGATAGAAAATGAAAGTCACATTCTTAGCAAGCTGTGAGAAAATGGATAGCTCAGATTTCTCTCCTCACTTTGAATATGCCATTAAATTCCACTTCTAGTATCTGCAGTCACTGCTTCTGTTGCCATTCAAATCCATGCAGACAGTGGGAAGCCAAGTCAATCCCTGAAGCTTCTGGTGTGAGTTATCCACATGTTTCTTAGACCTAATCCAGACTGATCATTCATATGCTACACACAGAGTAATGCTTTTCAGATTTTCTTAGCTGTATTTTAAGTCATGTGGGGACCAAACAAGTCATTAGACCACCCTAGTTCCATGTCCAAGTCTTTCAAAATCTTGTTTTGATTTTTTTATTTTCAAAGATCTTGGCTCACGCTTGCAGGGAATTGAGAACTTCAACAACATTAATCACTCTGCTGTCTTCCAGCACTTCAATGCCTCTATCATGTTTTCAAAGGTTAACACTTTATCTTCAGAGATACTGGTAAGCATTATCAAGTATTTTCAAAGAAGGATTTGGGCATTTTTGTCCCAGGTGATAACTCAGACCATCACAGTCTGGGCCTCTGAACCACTGCACCACCTGTGCCTACTGTAGTAATCCCCAAACTTGTTATGACTCCTTGCTTAGAATTTAAAGCATAAACTAGTACCAGATAAGCTTTCACTGTACATAAGACACAACAGGACACTGACCATTTCTCCACATTTAAACACAAGCCAGTCTTCCATATATCAGTATTTCCCCTCCCTACTATATTTGTACATAGTGGCATCACTTCTCTGCAGCAAGGTAGTTACAGGCAAAATGTTACAGGAGGGGACTGTGATATAAAAACAAAAATGTACCCAAACAACAATAGATTTACCTTGGTACTGGCTCGCAGACACATACACACAAAAAGTCTTTAAATATTAAAAAAAAATCCCCTATCATTTTCCCACTCTCCTTCATCTGCTGCAAAGTTATGAGGGTTCACTTAAAACAAGGTGCCAATTGCAGCAGAACACCATGGTGTGATTGAGGATGAGTAAAAAACAGAGAGAGAATGTCTACACAATGTACACTGAACACAAGCAGACATAGCCTGAATTTTTTAGTTGACACTTACACAGGGAACAATCTGGGGGCACATATCCTCTTTGTCCCACATGTTCCATATCACTTACCCAAGAGCAAAAAACGTGTCAAATCAATCTGAAGCACTAGGATCTTTCATCTCTTCACTGATAAAAAGGATTGCATATGGCATTAAGGCAATGGTGAATCAAGCCTTATGGTCTTTACAGGGAGTTTTGTCTCAAGAAATTACTGGCAGTTACTGAAACAAAACTCACAGATCTTGTTGAAATAGCACCCAAGTACAGGTAAATGCAGAAAATTACAACTTGAGATTTGCTCATAGAATTCCTTCCTATAACATGGCTTGCAGTGTTTAAAAAAAAAGCTTAAATCAAACTAGTCTACATTTTAAATCATGGTGTGCAAGACTATTTCTGAGTCAGTGAATTGTGTGCATGTCTGTGACAACTGAGGTAGATTTCTTTTCTTGTTCCCAGTATGTTCCAGCATATACTTATTCAAGTTCTTGGCAATGCTAAGCAAACTTGTATCTTCAGTCTCTTTCAAGACAGGCATTTTCTCTAACTCTTTGACACAGGAAGAGCATTCTCTTCATCCCCAGGTTGTGCAGGCTTGCTGTTTCCTCTCAATGTTAAAAATGAGTATCTCAGTCCTCCTGCCATACTAAAGAAAAGAGAATGAACAATGGTGTCAGAGATGTCTGATGTCATAGATGTAATTTCATAGGTACGTACATTTCCTTCTGAAGGACTAAAGAACATCAGCTATCTGGTGCCTCAGAGCTATGTAAACCATCTAAGAAAGTAGCCCCGTAGTCAATTACCAGTTGCTCACACAGATCCACACACACAGATGCAACAGATCATCCAAGCACAGAAAGTTCTCTCTCTAAAACTCATAAGTTAAAACTTATATTCAATGGGCACAGCTCATTCAGTGTTCTCATTTCTCACACCAGTTTGCCTTTACTTGGAAGCCTCACAGCTAACAACAAAAGAAAAAAGAACCAATTCAATTCCACACAGTAAAACTGCAGGCATATTTCCACAATTACGGCCCTACTACAGTAAGATTTAATATCGGAAAACAGACAACTAACTGTAATGAACTTTACATCCTGAAGCAGTGCTTCTTCAGGCCAGTAGTTTCAAAACTGCATCACTCAAATGAGTCAAATCAAATGAAACATAAAACTATAGCTCACTGAGAAATTTTCAGCTTTAATAAATAAAGTCTATTCAAGTTTCACTTACCAAATATTTAGCCCTATAAAGTTTAACATGGAGAAGATGTAATCTCCACCAATCAACATTCCAATGTAAGCAATGGATATATTCTGAAAAGAAAAAAAGTCATATATTTATTTAAGTCCGATTTCATCTCCATGAATATAAGTGATATCAACTAATTCACTTTTCTAAGGAAATAGCTATACTGTGTTGCTGACCACTCTAAAATCAGCCTTTCAATTAATTTCATGGGATGTCAGCCTTGTGGATAATGTAGCAATGAAAAGAATAATAAAATTGGTGCATTTTCTAAATGCATACAATGCACTGAGAGTGACTTTCTGGAAAAAAAACCCAAAAAATAGCTGTTTGATATTCGGCAAAATGGAACTAAGGCCATCTTTTGAAATTTATTTCTTTTTAGTCTTTGGAATTCAAATCCATTTCTTAAAAGTGGGATTTGGGTTCTCCAGCATAAAAAGGATGCTTTCAAAGTTACAGTAAAAGTTATTTATTATTACCTTAAGAGGGTTATCTGCTTACATTTCCAACTAAATGTGCACTGAATTCACTTGGTATAGGTTTAAGACAGGCACAGTTTAAAGATTCTACCTTTCAACCACCCCCATCAAGTTTTCAAAAAATTGTCCCCTAAAGACAGAAGGAAAGCTATAGAACTGTGTGATCGTTTCACCAACACTTTGCTGCTTTCAAATATTTTAGCAGCTAGTCTGGACAATGACATCAGTCTCTACCAGTCTCTGCTGGAGACTGCTGCATCATAAACTGCTTCTCAACTTTAAAGCTGCTCAAGGTGTGTCAAAGACTGTTATAGCTTAGAAAACAGAAATAGTGTTACTCTGACTTAATGGTTTGAGGCAGACATATAAAATTTAAAAGAACACTTTCAGGGCCACAGAATGAAAACTACTAGATTAATCTTGCAGCTTTCAAAAAAAGCAAAAAAAAATAGAGAAAGAGAAGTACCATCCTCCTTTTGCAGATTTTGTTATGCTGAAGGTACTGTTTTCCTTAGTCACAGAAAGGAGCACCTTCAGGACTATTACTCCTGTGCCTAAGCTAGTTTGAATTCTGAAAGTGTTTGGCCCACAGCTGCGTACGTTTTATCTTTTACTAAAACTCTTTGAGGTTTATAGCTCTGTGCTTCTCTTCAAACTAGCCTACAAAAAAGTGCATGGTCAGTCAGGGATGTACCCAGACGTGCTGTCCTCATCAATACAAAGGAAGATGCATGGTTTTAAATAGAACTGGGTTAAAGAAAACACACTGTAAGGACACCAGGTTCAGTTTTTGAGATATGCATGTTTTGGCGTAGATCAAATTGACCAGAATTTGTACAAACCAAAATGAAATAGTCCATTCAGCTAGAACACAAGTTCCCTCACAGAAACTGAGGCACTTAACCATGAAGCACACTCTGTACTTCAGCTTAGCCACTATTCTGTACCTATGAAAGCCCTGTGTAACAGCTGCAAATGAAATTAGTTTAGCCCAGGGTAAAAGCAGGCAAGTCTGTATCAGTTCACCTCGGTTTGCATCAGGGTATCTTGACTAACACACAATAACCTGATAAATAATACAGAATATTATTATTATTAAGAAAACCACAATAAACAACACCGGCAGGAGGCAGTATCAGACGAAATGCGACTAAATGTCCATCTTTTAATTAAAGTGGTTTGAGTTTCTCTTGTAGGAAAAATAAAAATAGATCAATACTAGCTTTCTAGAGTATACGTGAGCTTCAATGCAAGAGTACAGGGTCACATTGTCGTGTGACCTTGTCTGGCAAAAGCAGTGTCTCAGTATTAGCCCTCATTTTGAGTTTCCATCTCAAAATACAATCAAGATCATTGCTGAGCCAATGCTCTTCCCTCCCTATTTGAGCATCTTTATTTCCCTCTTCTGCTCCATAACTCACCTTGATGGCACCAACTACTGTTGTTGTGAGCGCAGAATTATAATGACTGCATAGGACAGTAGAATACATCAAGAGAAACCTAAATAAAGGAGAAAATTTTACAAATTCCTCCAAGGAAGCACAGAAGTTTAGCAACACTCTGAGATGTTCAACATTTTCTGCATCACCATTTTTCTGGGATCTATAATCCCACCTGTTTCAAACCCTAAAACAAAATTTCTGTGAATCTCTATTTTAAGTTAATGACATTCAAAATATCATTCAGCATTTTCAAAATCTATGTAAAAATGTGCTACTTGAGCTCTAGCAGAGTCATCCCTTTCCTCTGTGCTTTTTAAATGTCAGTATTTGAAGTTAGTTTGACCCCTAGGTTGTGACACGTGGAAGAGCAGAATAGGATGCAACTCATTCTTCCTTTGACTCTGCAGTTTCAACAGCAACAAAGCATTATTTCATTACTTTTAAGTCTCCCATATTTTTCCAGCTGCTTTAAAGAATAAACACACTGAAACAGTTCCTATACTCATAGACCTACATGCTATTAACTGCAAAGAAGTTCACCGATCAGAAGAGAGAGACGGAAGAGAGTACAGAAAGTAGAAAGTTAAATGTCGTGTTGTTCAGCACTGTACTGTGAGGTCAAAAACGCAGATAGTACTGAACAGCTATTTACACCATTAGAAAGAATTAAAAGTCAAGACATAACCCTGGGGGAAAAAACCATTTTCTTTGAACTTTAACAAAACTTATTAGTGAGTCTTACATTTGAGATTTGCAATTTGAAACACTGTTATGAAAAACATTCTGCTTGATTCCCCCGTGTCCTTACCCCAACAAGCAGGAAAGAATAAATTGAAAGACAAACAAAAAATTTGTCCAGTGCTGGAAATGTGTTGCCTATTAAAAAAAAAAAAAGAGAGAGAGAGAATTATGTGCTATATAATCAACTGTAAACACATGTAAAATGTACTTTATATGAAAATATGTAAGTTCACAAAATACATTTAATTCATGCCAAAATGATGAATCATTTATATTACTATTGGAAACAGTTTAATGCATCTAACTTGAGAGACAACAGGATGACAGCCATCATGATACCTAGACACATACTTCTAACATGCATAGCAGTGCAGATACACAACTGCACACTGTAACCAATGAACACAAATGCAGTACAGAAAACCGTGTTTTGGTTTTTACTGACAGATACTTATACTGTGATTAATAATACATAATAAATAGTGTTGATATTAGACAGACAGAAACAGCAAATACATATATAATTTCCTCTAAATCTAATTCCACACCACGCATTTGTTCATGAGCAGCTTTCAAGGCTGAAGCCTGCATTTTTGAGCACTACTAAGGTCTCTCAACAACAAAGGTCAATGAAAAGGCTCCATCACCACGTTGAAGTCTCCTCCTTAGAGAAGTGCAGCAAACAAACACACAGTGCCACACAACAGTCATTAAGAAATATGTCACAGATTCTTTTCCATCTCTAGTAACTCCTAGATATATCTCATCTTAATCTCGTTAGTTTAGATGTGCCTGTATAAGCACCAAATTCAGCTAAGGCTGAACACAATCCTGAGAAACAGAATAAAGGCCATCAGCTGCTGAGCTGCAGCCAGCTGAGCCTCCACCATGTGAGGTAGTAGGTAAGAGGGATCTTGAACAGCTCTGCCCTGCTGGAATTGTGCTGGTGTGCAACAATAAACTGCAGAGTGTAACAGAGAACCATTCTGGGGCTTCCTTCCTCTTACATTGCATCACGCTTTCCTGTCCTCACAGTGAGCCAGCTGGTGAAGGACAAACGAGTAACTGGGACACCCAAAAACTGCCATCTCTACAAGGTTCCAGAACTAGCTAGGGGAGCAGAAGCATGTCGCTATCACACAGACATGATACTGATGTTTTGACTAGCAAAAGACATATGCTGTGATGGGTCAAGGTAAGATGCTCTGCCAGGGTAAAAGCTGGTCTGAAAATCTGCTATGTACGAGTGTTATACACAATCATTTGCTGACGAGTCATCAGTATTTTTCCATTTTCTCCATTTTCTCTGTGATTTGATTTCTGTGTGTCACACTGACATTAGTTATCTGCATCATTTAATAGGACTTCCATTATTAAGTGACCAAACCAATGTGCTGCACAACAAGCACAATGAATTTCTCTGAAATATAGCTGTTCTTTTCGGGTAACTGAGATTTTAGTTGTTTGCATCAAATCAGCCACTGGGCACAACACACTCTATTTTTCCCATGAAGTAAACTTAGCAACAAGGTAACAAGCAACAAGGTCTCCCTGGTTTGGGAGACCAGGTCTCCCAAAATGTCTCCAACCCTGTGTGCTGGAAAAGCAGTTGAAACGTTACAGCTATACAAACTCAGGCCCCCTTTTCCAAGATAGGCTGCAGCTGCATTTTCCTAAACTGGCACAAGATCATGCTGGACTGATATCATAAAGAGATTTCACATTCACAGCAGACCTAAATCCATCACATTCAGGGAATCATAATTTTTCTCCTTAAAGCAGAATTCTAACACAATGACATAAGAATACAAATAATCTAAGAACACAATAATCATGTGAGTTCAGGGCACAACAACATACAACAAAGAATATTGCAATGATTTATTACACCCTCCAAAGAAATTTCAGTGGCATATGTCAAACAGAAAGGAATATGAGTAACTAGACTCACTTCACTATTAAGAAAAAGGCAACTAAGCAAGTATGTGAGGGAACCAGGAAAACTTTCTGATCTGATACCTTATGTATCAGGACATACTGCCTAAGGATACTGCATTAGGATTAACTGGGAAGAATCTTGCTCTAATTCTATGAGGATGTAAAATGTAGGTTACCAAACTAGACTGAGACTAACCAGAAATCTGTCCTGGACATCAGAATGAGAGAATGACTGGAAATTGTCTGTGTATTTGCAATCTCATTTTAGAGCATGTGGCAAATCACACAGTGCAGCTGGATTCTCAACCAATTGCTCTAGCTGGGAGCCCCCAGACATACGTTTGCTCATAGACAAAGATTCATATAAGGACTATCACACAAATTCAGCTTCTTCTTAAGTGAAAAATTTTAAGTTCTTACCCGTGAAGGGGAAGTCCAACTCAAACATTTCAAATACTAATCACTAACATGAAGGTAGGATTACCTCTTCAGAAACAAACTAAAAGCCCCACCCACTCCCCAAATGAAACCTGAACAAAATAACATTATCAATCTGAGATATGCAATATTGCTACTTACCTGCTGGAAGTCTCCAGTAGAAAAGCTAATAATAACTGTTGGAATCACCATGAAACAAGCGTTATAGAACAGGACACCGTATTTTCCCAACTCCTGTGAAAATTGAAACATGGTGTTTGGCATTAAAAGCCATTTGGGAACAAAGTACTGCATATGACTCTGGCAATTCTTCGGTCAATGAGCAAAGAGAATATAATACATCTCTATTTAAAATACAACCTGGCAATCCTTGGATTCAGTGTTTCATACTAAGCTGAATTTCCACTTCAGTTACTTTGTCTGTGCACCTGGCAGAGTATTACTGCTCTTTTATACCTTGGACACTTTCTATATAACACCAGAAAATTCCAAAAGCACTGGTCCAAAAGTACTTTGTGTTGACTTCACATAAGACTCTGCCGGGCCAAGGAATTACCCAGTCCATCTACTGTAAATCAACCATGAAAACACATAACAGGAAAATGAACGAAGTCTGGCTCGTAGATGGAGCTTTGTAATCACTGATAATTGATGTAACTTTATGCAGCTTGAAGGTACCATATATCCTCTTGGTAAACTTGCTTGACACAAAGGCAGAAAATTAGGAGAAAGAAAAAACAGCCTTCCTTTCCTCCAGATTCAGCCATGCTACTTAGCAAATATCTCCAGCCTATCTCTTCTCCTGTATCTTGCAGAATACTATGAGGCTGTTAAGTGTTGCTCATGAATAAAAATGCAGTCTGGCACCACTGTGATGTCTAAGATTATTAAAAGACATATTTCTGCTGTATGGAGTGAACCACAGAAGTCAGAGACCAAACCTCTATCCTAGACTGCTCTTTGCTATGGCTTGGTATGTTTCATGGCATTGCATTTGAAGAGCAGCCTGCCCAACATTTACATAAGTAATATGTATCAAGGTATTACCTAACTCCTTGACATACCCGCCTTTGCTGTGGACTTGTTTTCAGATAACCAGAAAAGACTACAGTTACTGTGGTTATTGGCTCAGGTTGGACAGTTGCCTGTTCATTTTACACAAACCTCACTTAAAGTGTGTTTCTAGTCAAAAAGTCATCCTCCTTATATAAATATTTATCAAATTTACAGGTAAACTATTTTCTTATTGTTTGCATTTATTTTATTTTTTTTAGTAACTATAAACTCTACCTCAAAGATTGGGAAAAAATAAAATACACTGTTTACCAAAGCCTAGCCAGAGATAAAAATAATTTTTCCCAGGCTGTTCTGTATTATGGATGCATATATCAACTGACATATGAAAGTAAATGAAACTATTTATTAGTTCATAACAGTAAGCACATAAAGGTCATATAAGTAGCCCACCGTTATCATATTGTCATAATTCAATAAATTCAATCTAATCACTTCACAGTTACCTTAGGATCAATTTTCTTCTTTGTATAAACTCCATTTGCTGCGGTGAAGATATCATTTAGCAACACAAAGATGTAGCCCTCCAGATTGAAAGACAGATCAGACCTGGGAAAGAAATACTATATTGTAAATAAGCAAAAAATATGCAATGCATTGCGTTACCTTGCTTACCTAGACAAACATTGTAAATGTCCCATGAACTCCAGCAAGTCGTAGGTTTCACTCCAAGCCTTCGTTTTAAGTCAAAGTACTTTACATTTCTACAGTCATAGGACCATCACAAATGAGACATAAGAGAGTTCCTAGTACTTAGTGGCAGGAAATGTTCAGTTTTCATTCAAAGAAAAATTCTACCCATCTCAACCCTGACAACCAGTCCAATTATTACTGAGTATACTTACCCATTTCTGATAATACAAAAGTAGCTAGGGAATAAAATCTGACTGTTTTTTACAGTCAGACTAGACATATTGTCATCCTTTCTGTTTTAATTAGCTACCTCATTGATATAGGGTAATTCACTTCACAGGACGTGGCTCTGAATCGTATCATATAGAAACTATTTATCCGTGTTCCTAGCAAAGCCAGGAAACAAACAAAACATTACTTTGTTAGGTAATGTTAGGTAAAGAAATACTCAAACAGAAAGAAAACAGCGTACAACAGCCTACAAGTGCTTTGTGAACTTAATCTCACAATGGAACTTATTTTTTAAAAGGTAGGGTTTTTTGTGATTAAAAAAATAGACAATGCCTAACTCCACATTTGAGAACCACAATATCAGTCTTTCTATCCACAGTAAGAATATACTTTTCCAAGATAATTAAAATACACTGATACTGTGAAATAAAGCAACATTCCTCGCACGGTTTTAATTTGCTTTACTTAACGATCCCGCAAACATGGGAAAAGATGCACCCAAAGACTTCCAGTAGGAATTAAATTTTTCTCTTTTGTGTATCTGCACCTCCCAATGATGTTACTAGAGAGAATTTCCAAATCAAATTTATCCAGAGTAACTGATCTCAACTTAGGTTTACTTGGAACTAAACAAGGAAAAAATCCTCCTGTTGTCACTCCCCTCATAATATGGCTTTGTATAAGAAATTAAAACCTTACCCAGCAGCTATGAGAGCCCCGAGAATGATGGCAAATACGCTGACTATAATATTCAGTGGGTATCGTTTCCTGTAGGCAAAAATTAAAACAGTTCACATTTTCATTATTTGAAGTGGAGATTAAATGGCTGTCTGCCTGAAAAGTTTCAAAGCAATTAATAATCACAGAACATTTAACAGGAGGGCAAAGTCTTGACAACCTTACAGAAACAATGTGATTGTCCAGGTGCCACGTTGTCAGACCTTGGCCCAGAGAATGGAGATTGAAAAAGCACTGTGATCACTCTGTACTAGACAATTATAAAAGTAAAGATTAAAGGTTTAAAGTAACAGCACTGAAACCAACTAATTTAACATGCATTGATATTCATAATAGATATATTTCAGATTTTTCCAGCAATCCAATAAAAGAAAATCACTGTACATCTCTCATGCAGTTTTTCATATCACCTTTGTTGGGAAAGATGCTATACAGCACACTGTCTGGATTATTTTCAAATAGATACTTTTCTGAAGCCAGATTGAAATTTTATATTTGAAAGAGAATGCACGGAGCTTATGATATTCTTCATTACCACATCAGTGCTGCCACAGAGTAGTGTAAAACATAGTGTAAAACTATTCTGGTTTTTATATCTACACTACTTTATTTGGAAATATCTTAAGCACTCATTTGTTGCACCATATCGCAATATGCTTTACAGACATTCCCCTAGACCTTATTCTGTCAAGACAGACTCAGAGAGAGGATCCATCAAAACAAAATGTACAGTGGTCTTGAAGAAATGCTCTCTGAGAAATCCTGTCTGTTAAAGGAGCACTGTCCCAACAATAAAGCACTGAGCAGACTCTAGATATATTAGGCTTTTATTATAATGACTCTCAAGAGTAACAACCCAAACCTTGACTGTTTCAAAAGTCGTGTCATGAGCCTGACACAGACTCTCTGGAGTCCTTTCAATTTCAGCCCTGGCAAAATACACTGTGTCAGGCTGTACCGGTACAGCATTCTGGTCCAAAGCTTTCCTTTGGTTAGGGTGTTGCTTGCACTCACAGTCCACATTGCTGTTCTTCAACTGAGCATGCATGATAATCTCATTGACTCAATTTTTTTTTCACTTGCTTATGGGAGTCTTCAGGCCGACAGAAGACAGCAAGTTTTGCTTTCCCTGGGACAACTTAAAACTACAAAAGAATTGCAGAGTATCCCCAAATATGAGTCACATTGATCAACTGACTGCTACTTCAGCCAAAAGCAGATGACAGTCTACCTGGGGGCTTTTTGCAAAGCTTTTCCCTGACCATCACTCTCGTGGTGCCTGGGTTCAGGTTCAGCAAGCTCATTTTCTCCTTGTGAATTCATCTTAATACAGCACCAGCCGTGTGGATAGAACTGTAAAGTTCTAGACAGAGTATGATGTATTTACACTCCTGTTCCTCCAGCTCAGCACGACTGAAACTAGAGATCCCAAGAAGCTAGAATATCCTTCTTAGTTCCTCATGAAAAATAACGTGTCTGTAAGCAAGGAGGTCTCTAACCTAACAACTGGTAAATACCATCTTGCTTCATTAAGCTGGTATGTTTTCAGACTTGACCCAGACAGCTACTCTAAATAAGCAGACTGCCATGCTATTGGCACTGTTTGGAGACATAAGGATTTGTCTGTTTGAAGTGGTTTGCAGTTTAGGAGCCTCCAAGACGAGACATAACACAACCACTGAAAGTGTCTGAATTGTATCTGCTTATCTGAAACCCGTGCAACAGTCTAGAGAATGAGATGTGAAAGTGAAAGTAAGCTGATTTTTTTCCTCCAGTCACTAAAATACATCTTCAAAATCTGTATCTGTATCTTCAAAAAAAGCTACATAAAATCACTTTCTTTGCTTTTCTCTATTTGTCAGTAAAATCACTCAATATTCTGATGAGATGACACAAATAATTCATTGATATGATCTAAAATAAAGGTATCTTAAATGAAAAAAAAAATTAACAAAAAGGATCACCCAAGTATGATGATTTCCAGCAGTAAAGTAAGTGGAATGGTAAACTTCCTGAGCACTGTAAACATCGGCAAACTGTCAAAAAACAAAATAAAAATCCAAGCATAGTGTCAGATTAGCAGCATTCTTATGTTCTAATTCTTATTTTACTAACCAGGGGATTGAACAATTAATACAGCAGTAAGAAACCAAAACAAATACCAAGTCACTTAGTACATATATAAAAATGTCACTGACATTAGATGAATAATTGAAACAATTGAAAGATAACAAATCTTGCCAGTTTGTAAACCAGTGCAACTGGCTATGTTCTAAAGGTCCCTCTGCATTAGTGAAATTGAATATAATAGGTATTTTCTACCTAGCATAACCCCTATGAAATAATTCTTCCTGCAAAATTCATAGGTAGGGTCAAATAAAAATTATTTCTATTGTTAACTTCAGAGAACAGGCAATAAACCTGTCTCTGAAAACATGTAACAGAAATAAAATAAAATGAAAACATCCTTAGTGAACAAGCTGTACTTTCAAAAAAGTAAAATAAATCCATGACCAAAAAATGAGAGGAAATACAAGAAACATGAAAGTAGGGACCGGCTCCAACTACCGAACAAACTGCTACTTTTGAGCAACATATTGCTGATCTTCATGAAGTAATGCAGTTGTAAACCTTTCTGAGTGAGAAAACACTTGCATCTGACACTTTGGAAACATGACAGCATGGCCATATGGACCAATTAATCCCCTGCTTAAGATAACTACTAACAACTGGATTAATAAATGATACAAATCTTAACACAGTTTAATAACAACAGACATTTTGAATTTATGTGCAGGATCATCTACACCTTCCAGACAACCCAAACAAGGTGGAGAATTCCATAATGTAAACAAGTGTCATACATTGTAACAAAATGCAGTGTTACAAATTGTTAATTGTAGAAACACTGCAGCCATTTTCGCATTTCTGTTTTAAAAATTAGCTACAACTAGTAAAAGAGGTATTCCAGCCACAGTACAGGGAGAAAGTGCATTTATATACCCTACTAAACATTTAAATTTACAGCCAGAGAAAAGGAAAGAAAAAGCCAACTTTTACAGGACTGGAATTTACTTTCTCATTCAAAATGGCTAAGTGCTACTAGGGACAGTACGAAGTCTTTATGTCCACTTCAGTGGAACAACTTGTGAACACATTCAACAAAGAGTTGCAGAATCAGGTATCTAATGTTCCTAGCTAAAGAACATTAACTCCATAAATAGAAAGAAATGCAAACAAAAGAAAAGTAATATATTGGGGAGACCTCATCACTCTCTACAATTCCAGGAAAGGAGGCTGTAGGGTGCCTGCAGTGAGAGCACCAGAGTAAATGGCCTCAATCTCAGGCAGGGGAGATCCAGACTAGATATTAGAAAAAAATTGTCACTGTTAATGTGATCAGAAATTGGAGTGGGTTGGCCAGGGAGGTGGTGGAATCATCATCCCTGACAGTGTTTGGATCTGGCACTGGGTGATAAGGTTACTGGTCCAGGGTTACCGTGATAGTGCAGGGTTGATGGTTGGACTGGATGATCTTAAAGGTCTTTTCCAAACCCCATTTTATCATTCTGTGATTCTATTTTCTTTCCCAGCATCTGCTTCATGGTTACAAAATGCAACAAACCTGCAAAATTCTGTTTTGGTTTAGCTTAGTACCAAACCCTCAGGAGCCTGCAATGACATAAAAAACCACCACAACAGTATCTTCCAGTCCTGGTGCAGCCATCATGCTTCTGTGCTCCTCTTCCACAGAAAATACAGTCATTCATTCTATTACAACACAAGTCTACATTACTTACATCTTTTTAGCACTAGCATAGAAGCAACTCTCATGGGTTTATGCTTACAGGCACACAGGAATTAGAGTATCCTTCAGCAACGCTCCCTGACAACCTGCTTTTGGCACTCAGCAGGGCTAGGCCACCACCACCCCACCACACAGCCGTTTTTTCATCTCTTGGTGATTCCTAAATACCTGCCATGACATCATGGTACAAATATTTCCCTTATGCTTTTTCCTTCAGAAACATCTTACAGTTTTCCAACACTCTGGTTAGGACACTGAGGAAAAGCTGGCTGCTTGGGTGTGAGGGGGAAGTGAAAGCATCTTCATGGTCACATGGGAGTATTGTGATTTTATGTCAGTACAGGCCTGGCTAAGCTCCCCCTGAAAGAAGCAGATAACTTGTAAACAGATCAAATTATTGGGGAAAAATTTAATAACTGTACCAGGGGTTTAGACAGACAGGCAGACAGACACCACATGAATTTAAGACCCTAGACGATGCTCTCCTTTAGTGTTTCTTTTTTACCCCACAGGAGAAAAGGGTAAAATCCAAACAGTCTACTTATAACTTCCATTTACTGTACCTGAGTTTGCTGGTACTTGATAATCCACTTAAGTGGTTTCCAACATAAATCAGAGGCAGAGGAAACAACTGTGATAAAATTAAAAGCACAACTCAGATTATTATGTTTAGAAGCACCGTTGAGAAACTTGACTTGATAGAATTTGATACCTGTAATATCAGCTGTACTTTTAGCAAAATAGAGGGTTTTTTTAAGAAGAAAAGAATGCAACTATGCTGCAAACTCATCTGCAGCTCCCATTTATGTGACTCTTCATGACCATAGCTTCACAGATGTCATTAAAAGAGTTGTAATCTACCCCTGATGAGACTTATTTAGAGTAATTTACTCATTTAGAGTAAATGTTTATCAGTTGTATTCTAGTTACCATAATCCTCAGATTAATACTCATTTTAATGTTTAATTTTAGGTATAAAAGGTAATATTAATAACAGTAGCTAAATAAGCAAGCAAAGGGGTGGAATAAAAAAAATTAATAAGCTCTAAGTATGTTGTGCTTCTTATGTACCCCACATTTATTAGTACAGCTAGAAGTTGCAACATTTTACATCTACCCAACAATTTATACTATGTGAGATATTAGAAAGGAAAGGTGAGTATTTAGGTGTAAATTAAACTTTACCATCTTCTAGCATAAAGACTGACTTGCACAGAAACATATGGTCCATTACACAATACAGAAAAACAATAACAGAACTTCAGAGCCTTAAGAAAATGTACAAGAAGACATGGATTGCCACAATAATCAGCTGCAATTAGAAGCTATTCATTTTCCTGCTACAGAAAAATTACAGTATCACAAAACGAGTAAGGTTGGAACCTGCAGAAGATTTAAACCAACCAAAGTAATCAGTGGGGACAAAGGTAGTGTGTACATTTGGCCCCATTCACTAACAGTCAAGAGGGGGTGAGATGACAGAAGGATAAAACAGATCCTCTATCCTAATGTGTAACAGTTGCTCTTGTTCCTACACAGGAACACTTCAGGGGACACTGCATTTGTCAAAGGCTATGCATTCTCAAAACCTATTCTGCTGGAAGAGCATATGGAGGAGTGGGGTGCATTTTATCAGTGTTAAAAATTCTGCATTTCTTTCACAGCAAGAGGGAAGAAAAGTGAAGTAAAAGTTAACTGACAGTCAACTGAAGTTAAATTTTAAGTGAAAGTCACAGTAAAAGTAAACAAGACTAAAAAGAAAGCAGGAGTGTAAGTAACAATGAATATTCAGCCTGTCTACATAAGTTTGCAAAAATTTTGTAATGCAAAATGTATCTTATCTACAGATTTTTATTTAGAACATTTTGGTTTATTTAATTTACAGGCTGAAAACAGAGAAGACATTTTATTATCTTTCCTCTGAAATTTGTTCCATTATAAAGACAAAATTACAACATCCAGCACAACAGCAGAGCTCAGTGAATCATTTACTTTAAAAGGGTCAGGAACTTTAAAGCTTTATCACTAAAATAAGCATTTCACTACTTTAAAACTCTAGCTGAAAGCACTGAAGACATAAACCAGTTCAGGAGTGAAAATTAATGGTTATCTTAGTGTCAAAGCAAAAGCTGACAAAAGGGTAAGGAGTTGGCCTAAGAGTTCCTCAAAAAGCAGAGAAATCAACAATGAGCAATCCAAATGATTCACTATAACTAGTCAAATCCAGCACTACAAGCAATATGCAATCCTGGGTGCTAAAATGCTGACTGCTCCCAGCCTATCCACTGAAGTCTTCCAAACAACAGATATTAGGATAAAGAAAATGGGTGCTGCATTTTTTTAATGCCTTTGTACTTAAGTTAAACTGAAGACAACAGCAGAGAGGGAGCACAGTCGTACTGGTGGGGATGGAGGGAAGAAACTTCTCAAGGTCTCAGTAAGTTGTTTATATGTGGAACTCAAAGCTATGCACTGGGAAACCTTTCTTATTCTGGAATAAAGAAGGATTGTCCATTTTATGAATGATACCACAGATTTTCCTCCAAGACTTGTACATGTAGAAATGCCAAAGATTTCAACATGCATTAAGAAGAAACATGTCTGTTTATTAAACGTCTGTCTGTGAGACTTCCGTTGTCCACCTCATACTGACAATAAAACAAGATTCTGCAGTAAAGATGCTGGCCTGAAAAGCTGTATCTGAGCCCTGAAGCAGGGCTGGGAACTCTCCCTGTGTCCCTGAGCAAACATGACAATATACCCTGCAACAAGACATAAACACATAGGCTAATGCACCAAAGAAACACTCTAGCAACATTGCACATAGATACAAAAATCTTCAAGGATCATTTCTGTAGTCATTTCACATCCTATTTCCCAAACTGAGGTAACAGGAGACTGTCTCACATTTGCCCTGCCCTGCCTCTTCAGACCATACACATTTAAGGTCTGTATGATGCAACTTGTCACTACCTATAGCATTCTCAGTAGGCATTATTTTAGCTCCTCCTATGGAACATAAATCTTATACTGGGAGCCAACTGTTGTTCAGGCTTTTCATCTATCATGTTATTTTTCTATTGTTTTATGACATATTCCATTCATATTTCCAAGTAACCTTTCTCCCTTCATGGTTTGTTCAAAAGTCTTTCAAAAACACGTATCTCCGTTGATCCCACAGACGCTATATCCTGAAAACCACTTCAGGAATAGGAAAGAATTCATCCAGCTGTATGAAGAGGAAGCACACTTCCCATGTGCTGCATAACAAAATGGCACAAGATTTGTCTGCAAACAGATTTCTTTTTAAACAGCCCAAACACACTAGAATATTGCAGAGAAATTAAAATTATCAAATCCATTTTAAAATGAAATTATACAAATTATCCCATTTGAAAAAGAAATGCAAATGTTTTTCTTGTCTCCATAAGAAAGAATGGTACTATAAAAAGTAACTCTTTCCTATTAATACCAGGACATTTGTAATCCTTACCTTCACAGGTATACTTTTGTCAAAATCAGGGAAGTGAACAACCTTATTTAGTTTTGACACATACAAGATAAGTATAGTGGCTGCCATCTAAAGAAAAAGAGAAAACAGAAATCATGTGAGAGCAAAATTGTAACATATGAATGAAAGAACTGCTTCAAAGACAAAATCTTTACATGAATTTGACAAATGCTAGCTTTTGTATTTCCCTAAAATAACAGCACAGTGTGCAATTAACAAACTGGAATAATTTTACTCTTCTCGATTTTGCCAGCAATTTATTTAAAAGTAAAATACACACATATACTTTACTACCCTGAAGAAAATTAGTGGCACTCTGTGAAACCATGCATGCTGAGAAGGAGCTGATAAAACAAAATAGGGCACAGTCCCAGATAAGCGATAAAATTTTTACTCAGAGAGTTGTTTAGTCTGCAGAATCACTCCTAAAGCTCTTTTTTTTGGTAATGCAAGATGGAGGTAGTGCATTGATCAGTGTGTTGACAACATGAGGAAGAAATAATAAAGATGCAGACAGAATGAAGAAGAATATCTGAGCAATCATACATCACAGGTGTTAATGCTGTCACTGGGGAGTTAAAAAAAAAGGGTAAAATTTTCTTAATACAAAAATAGAGTAATCTACTATCTAGAGGATGACTTGGAGTCATGTTCTGCAGACTAAAGCATTATAACATACCATATGTACTTTACAAAATGTTCAGGGAAATCCTGGAAGGATCAGTCAACAAAAAAAAATGGAAATGCCATTAAGTCTTAGGTTCTGCAAAGAAACAAAGCTGCATCATGACATGAATTATTGCCATGTATTTTCCAGTCTTTCACTGAAGCATGATCTGTGGTTCCTTGGGAGTCTGGATATGTAAAACTCTCTCTCTCATAGCACAAAGTCTTCACAGGACATTTTACTCTCTCCAGCACCAAAGAGCAGAGATGTCACACTTGAGGTACCCTGTTTTCAATTCTTCCTCACTACCTCCTGCTGTGCAGCCTTGGCAGAAAGTAAATTCTCTATAAAATGTATTTGCCTAAACAGCACTTGCTTCAAGGCTCAATCTTTATCACTGATCCCTCTCAGTGATGCATTCTTCTTTATGGACCCAGCTCACAAGCATTTGAGCTTTGGTTTTACTATGATGCCACCTAACAGCAAAAATAATAAAAACCACTTCTGCTGCAATAGTGCAGCTTACCCCCAGGCAAACAAAACAACAAAGAATCAAAATTTTTTGTTGGTCCTACTGGAAAACTGCCGGAAAATGGGGAGGGATTTATAAGGAAATACATGGTTTCACTACAAACAGGGGCAGTATCTCTGCATATAGTCTACAAATGCTCAAGGACTCTCACAGGACGTGTGCACATGTTAGCACAAAGCTGCACAGTTTTGAAGGCCAGATCTCTTAAATACACAACTTTACAAGGAGAAATAAATGGCATTCCAGTACATGACTCTTTCTAGGCAATAATTTTCAGTCATGCTTAAAGTAGCCTGTTTCCAGTGAAAGAAATTACAGTTCCTTACATTGTGTCTAATCCAGAAGACAAGCAGTTCACTATAACTTGTGATTCTGCCCCTTAGATCTACCTCCATTATTGTTAGTTTAACTTACAAAATAATGAATACTTTTAGTATGTTTTACTTGTGAACATACCTGTCCAATTCCAAGAAACATTGGTGATGGGAAGCTGAAAAGTATGAGCAGATATTTAGTACTGAGGAATAGAAAAAAATAATTATGAAAAATAAAAAGTTTAAGTTTAAAACCAAAGTCAGCAATTGAACATGAAGAGGACTGGCCTGTGTTTCAGAAGACCTCAGGACTACACTTATTGTAGTAGTAATATTTTATTTCTGGAGCCCAAATAATACAGGCCATGCACGGTTGATCAATTCTAAACTACTAGTTGCTTGGGGAATATTTGTAAGTGAAGGTAACACATCTAGAGAACTCTTAATGCATCGTTTCTTGAGCAGCCTCACCTATTAGGCATCATGAGATGGGATAATAACCTAAACTTCTTACACTTGCTCTGACTTGGAAGTTTATCTCTACAGTACAAATATACTAGCAAATATGTTTTTGTGAAAATCAAGTTCTTAGGTAAATGTTGAAGAAACATCTACTGTCTACTAAACCTAGCTACATTCCTACCATAGCCCTTCAGCTGGCTTTAGCCAGAAGCATGGACAGAATAATAGAATGGTTTAGGTTGGAACGGACCTTAAAGATCATCTAGTCCCAAACCCCCTGCCATGGACAGAACACCTTCCACTACTCCAGGTTGCTCAGAGCCCCATCTGGACTGGTCTTGAGAACCTCCAGGGATGGGGAGTCCACAACCTGTCTGGACAACTTGTTCTGGTGCATCATCACTCTCACAGTAAAGGATTTCTTCCTAAAATCAATCTAAACCGGGTCTCTTTCATCTTAAGGCCATTCTCCGTTGTCCTATCACTATATGGCTTTGTGAAAAGTCCTTCTCAAGCTCTTTGCTTTAGGTACTGGAAGGCCACAATAAGGTCTTCCTCGAATCTTCTCCAGGCTGAACCACCCTGTCTCTCTCAGCCTGTCTTCACAGGAGAGGTGCTCCAGTTCTGTGATCAGCTTAGTGGCCTCTTCTGGACTAGTTCCAACAGGTCCATGTAGAAATGCCAAAGACAAACATGTCTTCTTTGTGTTGGGGGGCCCAAAACCTGGATGCAGCATTCCAGGTGGGCTCTCACTATAGCAGAGGGGCAGAATCCCCTCCCTCGACCTGCTGGCCACACTTCTTCTGATGCAGCCAATGATATGGTTGGCTTTCTGGGCTGCAAGCACACAGTGCTGGTTCATGGCAAGTTCTTTGTCCACAAAGACCCCCAAGTCTTTCTCCCCAGGGCTAGTCTCAATCTACTCTCCTTTCAGACTATCTTTGTGCCTCAGATTGCCTTGATCCAGGCGCAGGACCTTGTACTTGGCCTTGCTGAATTTCATGACATTTGTAGAAATTGCTGAACTCCTACTTGGTGTGCTGAGAAATGTGTATCTCAAATGAGCACAACTGGGACGGGAACAAAGCATTGGCAAAAGAAACAAACACGCTGAATCACAGCAGGAAGGCCATAAGGGCACTACAGTCCTAACACAGAGTTAGGAGGAACCTGTGGCAAGAGATTCAGGGAAACAGAGGTATTATGGGGAGAGCTGGAAGGGAGGCAAATTTTAATCATGTGACACCTAAACTGTCTTTTGTTTAGTACTTACAGCTACTCTACATAAAGATGGAGAGTTCGTCCATCTGTACTACATAGACCCCTCCAGACATTTGTGATTTACAGAGGCCTAAACATTTCCAGCAACACTGTAAGGTCTTTATATAAAACTTAGGCTTACTGATGGACATACCTGATTATCTCACACAAATGTTCTAGATGTATGCGAGGCACTTGCAGGGAGCTGCAGTCTGTAGGACAAAAGCCACTACAAACCAACTTGCACCATGTATAATTTATGAAAGATATTATATACAGCTGCTATGTGCTCAAAGAGCACTGAATGTTAGAAAATGACAGCAAGTTTGGCTTTTTAACTTTTTTCACTTTGCCATTTCTTTTTCGGATTTTGATTCATGATGAGCTAAACCACAGCAAAAACAGAGCAAAGATTTCAAGGGAAATATATTAATGGTGAGAAAAATCAGTCACAGAACAATCAGAGAATCATAGAATATCCTGAGTCAGAAGGGACCCATGAGGATCATTGAAGTCCAACAAGTACAAATCTAGGTCGGAAAAGTACGAATCGGTGATGAATGTTCAAGTTCCTCTATTTCCTAGAGCTGCAAGACTAAAATGCAAAGTGTAAAAGGTGTGCAGTTAATACAGTTGCTTTACACAATGGTAGAGGATGCTAATTATCACAATGACTCCATACGGAATTAGCACCATTAAGTCAAAAGACGGAATTTTTCAGTGTTTTAATGATTAAGCCATTTTACGAAGTTCACTTTTCATTTCTGGCTACCTCAGAAAAGCAAGGTGCTGGCAGGAAAAGTTAGGGAATATGCTGTTTCCCTGACGGGTGTCTGAGGTGGTGCGATCCCCGGGGAATAGCGAAAAGCCCCAGAAGGAAAGCCCGGTCTGTCGGAGCTGTGCCTGCCATGGGGCGGTGCTGCACAACCGGTACACACTGGGCACAAGTGGGGTCCGAAACTGGAGAAGCCGGCCCGGCTCCCAGCACATTACCCACCAGCTGGCTGCCCGGACCCGGGCTGGACGGACGCCCGCGGGTCACGCCACCGGGACGGGGAACAGGAGCGGGAATGCCTCCCTGGGCAGGGGCAGCCTGGCACCGCTGAACCTCCACCCGCGCAGGGGGCCGGGCTGGGCCCGCCGCCCGCTCTCACCTGTAGGCGCTCAGGAGCGCCTTGTTGACCAGGACGATGAGGAAGGAGCACGTCCCGTAGAGGAGCGCCGAGAGCACCTTGGGCAGTGCCGGAGACGCGGCGGCAGCGTCCGCCTCCTCCTCCGCGGCCTGCCCGGCGCTCATGGCGGCGAGGAGCGGCGGGGAGCAGGGCCGCACCGCGGGCGGCACCACGGCGGCCGTGGGGTCGCCGCTCCTCCTTCTCCTTCTGCCCGGCCCGTCCCCGAGCGGCNCCCGCGCCCCGGGCCGCCGCGTCAGCACCTCCCGGGCCTCGGCACGATCCCCGCCAGCATCCGGCACCACCCTGCCGTGGGGCTACACCAGACGGTGACGAAGCGGGGCCTCTGGGGCTCAGCCGCGGAAGGGAGCGGTCCGAGCCCCGCGGGGCACACGGCCCGGAGAGCGCTGCAGCCACCAGGCCTGGGCTCGGCACCGGAGCGACTTCCCCAAGTTTGTCAAACTGTAAAAAACTCTACGGAATTTGCCTTAGGTGGTTTAACTTGTGTCAGGTTTCAAGGGACTGGGAAAATAAACACTTTCAACCTTCCGTGCAACAAGTCGGGCTGTCAGGAATGCCGAAGTAAGGAAGCCACTGAGTATTTAATAATGACCAAACAACACACCTTAAACCTGAAAATTATATCAAGTTTTTATTCAAAGCATCTATTAAAATGACAGCACATTAACTCTTCTGCTTTTAACTCATGCCAAACTACATCTTAAATCTTTCAAAGCACTGAACAATTTCTTGTAGGTAATCACTTAATAACAAAAAGCAGTCTTCCACATCCCGTCTTTGCTTTTTTTTTTTTTTTTTGGTATTTTACCCAAAACTTGTCATGATCCAAAACTGCTTCAGCTGTCTGAATTTTCTCTGCGGCAAAGTACAGTCCAGTGTACTTGTCATACGTTAAAGACCTGAGGAAATATTCTGGCTGACTGAAAAAAATTTAAAAACCCACTAAAAAACCACAACCAATCACGATGAAGTAAGATTCCAGTCTGCAAATGGCTGGTAATTACAGTGTTCTGCCCTGTGAAATACTACTCAGGAGCAATTCTGAGTTATGGTTCAGAATTACAACAGATTTATGTTCAGGGCTCATTATGGGATCAGACTATTTGCATGAAGCCACATGAATAGTCAAAAGCATGTAATTTTTCTTTAGAAACCCAAAACGTACATACATGAATTACCAGTTTTATCGAGGCTAAGAAGCCTAGTATGATGAGTGTTTCCAATTTTTTTCAGAAGCTGAAGCAGAAGCTAAACCGTATCCCTGGTGCAAAATTATTTACATTCAATAAAAGAGACTTTTAAAAAAATTATTCAGTCACTCTTTAGTTAAGTGCATCAACACAAGATTTAAACAAACTGGGTTAATGAGATTTTCAACCACAACAGATTATCAGAGAACACACTTTAACAGTTGCAGTTTTCTGGTGTAAAACCTCTCTACTTTTCTGGAATAGCTGTATGCATCTGGTCAGCCTACATCAAGTGATTGAAAAAATGCTTTCTTCCTTTCAAGTGAGAGGGAAATTCTCATCTGAATTTCCCGACTTTCAATGACAGGAAGAAGTTAAAGCAAGCAGGTCAGTAAATACACATTATTAATATCCCCTTAAGCAGTAGCTTAACAACAACAACCAACAACAAAACCACACACAAAAAATCCAACCTGGAAACAAAGTTTTGTTAGCATATTAGGAATCTCTGGCTGCCTTCAAAGCAAAATATGGAAAAAGATCTCCATGAGACAATGCTACTGAAAGTACACAACATTCACAAAGTGACAACATACCCTGTTAAACATTTCTTACCAGCATCTGAGTACTAGGCAGCATTCTGCAACTTCAGTTATTTGGGAAATATATGAAATCACACTGTTAACACACTTGTAACTACCTTTGGAAGCCTATTTTCTAGTTGTATAGTGAATACTTTTCTGCAGTGTTTAACTTATAGCTGTGCTATGGTTAGTGAACAAAAAATCGGCATGTTATCCTGGAGTAAAGCAGTAAGGTGGCTTTATGCACAGTAAGTATGGAGGCTTCTATTTGCTAATCATCATATAAAAGCAATACTTTAAAACTTAGTGTTTGCTAATAGAAGACCTAGAATAGTTTACTACAAACTCATACCACCCTGTAAATAACCCCCTTACTAACGAAATCAAGTGCCAAATCACTACAGGGTCCAAAAACACCTGAAAAAAATATTACAAATTGCTTACCTTTGTCTAGACTTTGCAAGACTAATCATTTTCAGACAAAACAATGTGCAAAACTTCCCAACTACACATGTTAGGAATAACAAGTGCTACCAAGAGATTCTGCTGAAATCAAATCAAAAAAAGGTGAAGCAGCAAAGTCAAGCCTCACACCTTGAGCAGTCACAGTGAAGATATTCCCTGCATGAAGCATTTTCTTTCCCTGTACAAGTTGAGATAATTAACCTTTGCCCTTCACCTTGGAGATCCTAGGTAACGATATACTGACATCAGACAAACATGGTTTCATTGCTGTTTAACAATATCCCCAGACTCATCACTTTGCTTAAATAGTCAGATAAATACTTTTTCGTCAGCCTTCTTTGGCCACATGTACCATCCTGCTAATTGCAAACACTTTGTTCAGAAAGTGTTTCCTGTGAAATCTGCTTCAAATAAATGAGTTAACCTTGCAAAATCTAGCTTCCCGTGACATGTAAATTTGTCAACCCTGCATTATGCAGTCCCATATTTACAAAATACTTAAAAATTTTACATCTGTCTTCTACCTTAACAAAAGTGCAATTCTCTCACCCCATGTTATGGGGCAACAACATTCTTCATAAATTCTACAGAATAGCAGCCTATTATAAGCAAATAAGGTGCTTAGCTTATGCTTGGGATCTAACTGGTTAAGTAACACCAGAAAGTACATTTTTTATGGGCAGACTGCTCCTCCTGTCTACTGTCGCAGGGGTGCCACAGCTAAGTTTGCCAGCTCAATGAGAGCCAGCGCACCATGCATGCGTTCACGTTGCTCCTGGAGGCGGCGGCGGGCAGCTGAATGAGCACTGTTTTTCTCTTCATCATCCTCTTCATCAGACGGAAGATACTCCATTGGGTCCTGCTGTTCCTGATCCGTTTTCTGGATTGCTTTGGTCTTTAAAGCAGGAGCACGCTGCTCTCTAGTCTTCCAGTATCTATAACATCAAGTGTGAGGAATACTTGTAAAATATGTACCTTTGACTTGCAACCAAGAATTCAAAGTGGGCAACATCCTCCCAAATGCTAACTTACATCCGCTGAGACCTGCACTTGGCTTTATCTTTCAGCCCTTATATGCTAGTGTTTCAGCTGTCAGAAACCTTCTTTATGCAGTATTTTAAGTATAAAGCACACAAGTAAACATCTGTGATAGACTTCTCATCTCAGAAGGTGTTCTCAGAAGGCATTTTTCCCTAGGCATACACAGCCCCTCATCCAAATGCAAATTCAGCACTAGCTAATTAGCTAGTAGCACTAGCTAATAAGGTGTTAGTAGGTGTTGATCAAGCAAAGAGAAGTATTTAAGTAGAGAGCAAACACACAACAAAAGAAAACTGTAAGAAAAAGGTTTCCTGAGGAACTTTGTCTTGACTAGGAGTTCATAATTCTTTAAGGAGAGGCAGGGCTGCACTGATGTGTAGTGGAAGAACATCTAGTTTTGGTTTCTTAGTCTTTTGCTGTCCCAAAGAATAAATGCTGTATCAGACCATGCTTACAAGTATTTTGAAAAAGGTGACGCTATGAGGGAACTTACTTCGCAAGCCACTCAGCCACAGCTTTATTGTCAGCTGTCTGCTTCTTACTCAGCCTGTCCGTGAGCTCTTCCCTCTTCAGTCGGGCATATGGATGGTTGGGACAATGGCGGTTTGCATGTGTGAATCTGCTTAAACAGCCTTAAAAAAAACACAAAGTGACAATGAAGAATGTGTTACAGAATACAGCCAACCAATGACTAAGTGTAACATCTGTGGGATGGAAATGCCACTGAATCCAGCCTTCCCCATTCACAAAAACATAGATTTGGTGGAAAACTGCATGCTCTAGTTGCAAGGTTCATAACACGCCCCATCACTTTATGCATTAGTAACTACTGACAGAGAATGTATGCAATCCTTAGTGACATACTTTCAGAATTAGGCAGATTCTGCATGGCTCTTCCCCTCCCGAAAAGTTTCATCAAAATGAAATTCCAAAGCTTTTGCCACGTGAACACGCATACATTTCCAATATTAGTCTGACCCCAGAAAGCTGCAAATTGTTCTCTGATGACTCACCATTCTCTGAGCACACAAAAGGTTTCTCTCCTGTGTGGAGACGCTGGTGAGTTTTGAGCTGTCCACTCTGCACAAAGGCTTTCCCACAATCTGGGTAGTCACATAAATAAGGCCTTTCACCTTAAAAGTAATAACAGAAGAGATTTATGAAAGCTGACTAAAAGTGTCGTAACATCCAGTGGTGGTCCCTGGCTTGAGACCTGTACAAGCAAGCTCTCTTTTTACCTACTCAGACACTTACACCTATGTCCTTCATACTTAAAAAGGCCCAGCGTACTTTGAGGTGCATGCTCTGTGCTACTGGACAATAGTCATATTTCCAAAGAGGAAAAAAAAATAGTGTTTTTCCTCATCTGATTTTCTGATTTAAGACTCTTAGTTAGCAATGCATAAGCTTTGTCCCATGAAACTGTGCACCTATAGAGCAATAAATATATAAAGCAAATAGATAAGTAATGTAATTCAAGTTGTAACCAGGTAAATTTTATCCTTACCATAACCTGAACTAGGGTAAAGTATCTGAGGTCAACATTACTACAAGGTTGTAGAAATACCTCATCAGGAGAAACATCTCATGTTTGAGAAAAGTCATAATGATGGAGGCCCCATGAGAAACTTATTCCAGATTAAAGTTTTCTTAGGATAGTCATCAAGGAAGACTTCTCCTTGCAACCTGAAATCTGAAGAACAAAGGTAGCAGGTGTCTCCTCCCTCAAGAGGATCTGACTGCACACACTACACGAAGGAGTAGCCCTCAGGAAGGCAACAAAATGAGGGTGTGGCTGGCTCACTAATTCATGACACCAGGGTAAGCTCTACTTAGTTAAGTAGTTCTTGCAGGTTCAACACATTGTATGACCAAGTGAAACAACATCTTTTGACCAAAAAATGTGAGGAAACTGCTGTTTAACATCATTATCTAGATTAGTCATAGTGACTTGAGTCAGAAGGAGATGGTGAGAGCCAAGGGTTTTATGGGGTTTTGTTTGATTGGTTTGGGGGTAGTGCTGGTGTTAGTATCTGTATTGTGAGCTACACTTGTTCATATTTTATTGCAAATACAGAGTGCTGTTGAAGAAAAAAAAATATTTGCTTAGTTAAAAAAAAAAACAAACCCCATCTTCAGTTCAAGCTTAGCTGAGTATTGAGTAAGCTTATCATATATTTGAACTGAGCTGCAAACTGCCTTCTAAATACAGTTCACTAAATGAGCATGACCACCTCCACCCTACAAAATAAATTCTAGGTGGTGGGAAAAAACAACTGGGTGATTTTAAGCACGTGCACTCTTCTCTCAATATGTAAGCTTCCTAGGCTGTTACAGTCCTGAAGTTGCCAGCCACTTTTTAAGTTACTGTAACCTCTTATAGCAAAACTTCAATTGTGATGTGAAAAATACACCAGCAATGAGGAAACAAATCACAGAAAAGAGGCAATTGGGATACAAAGTGCTACCAGACTCAAGTACAGAGCACCAAGCTCTAGTTCTCCCTCTGACAAAGTAAGTCTGTAACTTTGATAGATAAAATAGTTACACAATTTGCCTATACTATTATAGCCCAAATTTCTGCTACACTTTTTTATTTACACAAATTTCCCCACGACAAACATAGTTACAAAAACTTTCACTGACTAATAAGCACTGGGAGCCAAGTATGATTAATTTAGCAGTTACAATAAAATCATAACGGGTTGAGTTCTTTGGGGTTCCTTTATGTTTATTGTAGGGTTTTAAGTCCTTCCCTCTTCCTAAGTGGCTCACCCCAGCAATTCACACCTTCCCTTTTACTCACCAGTGTGAGTTCGTTTATGGGCTTGCAGTGACTTCTCTCGTGGAAAGACCCTGTTGCAGATATTGCAGCGTATCCTGCTGGAAGAGTGCTCTCCTTCACTGATCAGGTATCTGACGGTGTCTGCTCTTGGACGGCCACGTTTTATTCCATCCTGGGTGCACATAATGAGGGAACTATACTCAGGTACTTCCCCTCCCCTGCAGTTTGGTTAATCGGCACAGCATCCCCTGGAGCATCAGCATGACTGAGGATGGTGCTGTGATAGTACAGAGCCTCACCAGACAGCGCCCAGCCTATTCCTAACACACTCCTAATAGCTGGGATGTGGCTGCTGCAGGAGGCAACACAGGGAGAAACTGTCAGCAGGATCACAGAATAGGTCAGGTTGGAAGGGACAGTGGGTCATCTGGTCCAACCTCCCTGCTCAAGCACAGTAATTCTAGAGTGCATGGCAGAGGATTGCATCCAGATGATTGTTGAGTATCTCCAGTGAGGGAGACTCCAAAACCCCTCGGGCAACCTGTTCCAGTGCTGGGTCACCCACACGGTAAAGATTCCTCTTCACAGTGAGGTGGACCTTCCTGTGCGTCAGCTTCTGCCCATTGCCTTTTTTTCTTTAGCTTGTCACAAGCAAGCAGAGCCCAGCTCTATCCTCTTGGCACCCTTAGACATCTATATGCATCAAGGAGGTCCCCTCTCAGTCGTCCCTTCTAGCGGCTGAAGAGACCCAGCTCCCTCAGCCTTTTCTCATTGGAAAACGCTCCAGCTCCTTAATCATCTTTGTTGTCCTACACTGGACCCACTCCAGGAGCTCCAGGTCTCTCTTGTACTAAGGAGCCCAGAACGGGACAAAGCACTCCAGATGTGAAGACAGAGAGGACAAGAGGTTATTTGATGGAGAGGGTGCTTTTTAGGTGGTTTTGGGGTTTTTTTTAAACTCTTAAAAA
Organism: Grantiella picta; assembly: GCA_013397955.1. Taxonomy (NCBI): domain Eukaryota; kingdom Metazoa; phylum Chordata; class Aves; order Passeriformes; family Meliphagidae; genus Grantiella; species Grantiella picta. The sequence goes on along the minus strand of VZRM01006403.1, from coordinate 82,192 downwards.
CAGGGAGGACAGACAGCCGCCCTGACCCCTCCTGTCCCCGCAAAGCCCGCGCACCGCTGCCGGAAGTGACTTCACTTTAAATGTCCGGGCGGAAGCGCGGGAGGGGCGCGCGCCGCGGAGTCGCCCTGCAAGCGCGCGGCCCCGCCCGCCCCGCCCACCGCGCACTCACCTTCAGGTGCCGGTGCAGGCCGCCGCTCCCCGGGCTGTCCGCCTTCTCCTCGTCCGCGGCGGGCACTATGCACGCTCCCCCGCGGGGCGGCGGGAGGGCTGAGGGGCCAGCGGTGCTGTCGCCACCGCCGGGGCTGAGGGTCACGTTGTGCGCGTTCTCGCCCCACCGCCACGGGTAGACCATGAAGTCGCTGAAGCCGGGGCTGGTGGGGACGGGCGGGACTGGCATCGGCTCCTCGCCCCCGCTTCCCCCCGAGAAGGGCTTGATCGGGGTGGTTTTGATGACGGAGACCAGGACGCGCTTCGGGGAGTCCTGGCAAAAAATCACCGGGGGTGGCCCCGGCGGGAGCCGCTCTGCCATCGCCGACCCCTCGCGGGCAGCTGCGAAAGGAGCGCGGGGAGAGAGGAAAATAAGGGCGCTGCGCGGCGGCACGATCCCCTGTCCGCGCCCGTGTCCCGGGATGGGCCGTGCAGCTGCACGGAGGCCGCCACCTGTCGCCGCCCGGGCCCGCCTCAGCCGCTCATCACCGAGGACGGCGGCTCCCTGTGGTCTCGGTGCCTTTCCCTCCGCACCCCTCCGCCTCCGCGGCCACCTCCGAGCGGATCCGCCAAGTTAGCGGCGGCCCGTAGCCATGGCAGCGGCCGGAGCGAAGCAATCACAGCGTCCCCGCACCTTTCCGAAGCGAAGCCGGCCCCGCTGGCAGCCCAGGTCCCGGCGATGCCCGAGGAGGAGCCGCCGCCGCCGCCGCGATACCTCCGCGCTCGCCGCCCGGGCCGAGCCCCCGGTTTCCCGCGTTATATTTCGCGCCCGAGCGCAGCCAATCATCCGGCCCGGCGCCGGTGTCACGGGGAGTCTTTTCCCGCCGGCCAACCGCTGGGCGCGAAAGTCGGTGGTCCCGCCTTCAGGGGCGGGGCCCGACGGGGAGGGCGTGTTGCTGCAGCCATCCTATTGGGCAGCCGCCCGGCTCATGGCCGCGAGGGACGCACTGATTGGCCCGTCGCGGCGGGGGCGGGGAGAGGCAGGGGTGGTGCTCCCGGGCACGTTTGGCGCGCTCGGGCTGTGGGCGGGCTGCGCGGGCCAATCCCGTGGCGCTGCAGGCGCCCTGGGGCGCCCGGCGGTTCAAGGGGCCGCCTGGCGGCGGGACAGCCGGCGGCGGTTTCGCTTTCCTGGAGCGGGGAAAGCACTTGTTCTTCCCCTGCTGGGGCCCTTCCCTCGGCGACGACAGATCTGGGAGCGAAGTTGCCCCCATAAGCTGCCGCCGCCTCCGTGGGGGTCGCAGGGCAGCCGGGCGGGGTCGGGACGGCGCGGCCATTATGGCGCTGGCGGGGGAGATGCCCCCCCTTTTCCCGCAGCGGTGCCCGTGACAGTGAGGCGCGCGTAGCTGTACACATAGAGGCACCGGTCCCGGGGGTGCGGTAAGTGGGCAGGAGACATTGTCACGGGCATCGACTCGGGAGTTTTAGGAGGTTCTCAAAGCAGGTAGTGTTTTAAGAGGATGGTACCACACTGCTTTCAGTGTTGACCAGAGACAGGACGAGGAGCAATGGCCCTAAACTAAAACACAAGAAGTTGCGCCTCAATTAGAGGAAGAGTTTCTTTACATTGAGGGTGGTAGAACACTGGAACAGGCTGCCCAGGGAAGTCGTGGAGTCACCCTCGTTGGAGGACAGAGTCTGAGGACATATCTTGCATTTCTTGTATTAGTAGATAATTTTTGAGGCCAGTACCAGGAGCACAGAGGGGCTGTAAAAATGGTGAGGGTTTTTCCCCACATCTGTTTTGTTCACAGTTGGTATGCGGCAGACTGCTGCCTTGTAAGAGTGTTAGCAAACATCACTGCTGGCAGGAATAGGAAAGTGCAGGGAAGAGCAGGTTTGCAGCATATGACTACTAAGTTAATGCCCCTTTGAATAACGGCAAAAGCCTACCAGTTCTTCAGACAGAGGCTGTAGTTCTGGACTGCGGTATTCATTACCCATCCTGATATCGGCAGCCCTTTTGTTGTGAAACACAGATGAGTTTGTCTCGACTCCTCTTTTAAACTAACTAAAAATCCTCAAATCTTTTCTTAGGCAAATTATTCATTGTAGTGCTACCCCAGCTTCTCAAAGTCAATGTTACGTGTCAAACTCCTACCACTACTCTGCCAGGTCAGGCCATGCTTACCAGGCCTGAAAGAAAATGCTGCAGCTTGGAACATTTGTTTCCAAAATGAGCAAACAGGTTTCCATGTGCTTGGATCTGACACCCTCAAAACCTTCAGCACTAAAAATAGCCCACGATAAACAGTTCTGGTAGTGTAATGATGTTGTGGAGGAGTAGTAATACAGAAAAATGTATTAAAATCTACTGGGGGAAAAAATTACTCACGTTAAAATAATTGCATCCCAAAACCAAACTGCAAATACTTTTCATAACTTTCCAAATCAACATGCCTAATGCTTCAAACAGTACATGTAGCTGCTAAAGAACTCCAGTGATAGATGGAATGAAAATTATGAGCTGGTATACAGAATTGTATATATTGGGAAGGTACAGTGCGTTGTGAGCAACTGAGTGTCTCCATATTTAACCTATACTACCCCAATATGCCCATTATATTTTGTGATGACAATTGAGGGCCTGGCAGCAGATTAACTTCTTTACATGGATCTTTTAAATTTTTCTAGTGCCAACTAATAGAATTTTGCTAATAGAGGCAAAACAAGAGAAGGAAGAAGTGAGTTGATGCCACATCTGGTATTTTAATTACTCTGAACAATAGTGTTTCATGTTGTAGCAGTAACCAAAGAGAAGTGAACTTTCTCTCCAGATCCTGCTACTGGAAGAGAAAATGTGTATACAGAATGTACCTGGCCTATAGGGCTTAAAACACGCTGCTTTTCAGTACACAGTTACAGGTATTGTGATATATTATTATAGTAGTTCATGTAACATGTAAAACCAGTTCTAAACTAATCATCTGAATGGCAGTGTCTTAGCAATATTAAATAAGTTTGCTTTTCCTAGTATTTTGGTGCTATGCTGCTAGCTTAATGTGTGTTGTGGTTTTACCCTGTCTGGATTCTAAGTACCCATCAAAGCCTCTCTATCACTCCCTTTTGTAGCTTGGCAGGGGAGAGAAAATTTAACAAAGGATTGATGAGTTGAGGTAAGGACTGGGAGAGATCACTCACCAAGCACCATTGTGGGCAAAGTAGGCTGGAATTAGAGATATGAATTGAATTTATTGCCAGCAGAATCAGAGCAGGATAATGAGAAGTAAAATAAAACCTTCAAGATACCTTCCAACCCATCCCTCCCTCCTTCCCACCTCTACCTCCTACCCCAGGGCAGCAGGGAGACCAGGAATGGGGGTTATGGTCATTTCATCATCCATGGCTCCTGGTGCTGCTCAGGGAGAGGAGATGTTCCTCTCCAGCACCATGGGCTCCTTTTCTTGAGCAGCAGCACTCTGTGAACTCCTGCAATGTGAGTCTGTCCCACAGGTGACAGTCCTCCCAAGCTGCTGCAGCTTGTGTCGCTCTCCCACAGGGTCCCTCAAGGACAGGCTGCTCCAGCATGGGGCTTCCCAGAGGCTCTCATCCTCCTTCATGCATCCATCTGCTCTGATGTGGAGCTCCTCCATGGGCTGTGGGTAGCTCTCTGCATCCCTGTGGATCTCCGTGGGCTGCAGGGGCACAGCTGCCTCAGCATGGGCTGCTTCACAGGCTATGGGGAAGTCTCAGCTCCAGCACCTGCAGCACCTCCTCCCTCTCCTTCTCCACTGACCTTGGTGTCTACAGGGTTGTGCCTCTTACATGTTCTTAACCCATTCTTCTCTGGCCACAAGTATATGTACACAATAATTATTTTTTCTTTCTTCTTAAATGTGTTCTCACAGAGGCGTTACCACCATTTCTGATTGTTCCAGCTGTGACAACTGGCACATCCATCTTCGGAGCTGCCAGTGACTGGCTCTGCCAGACATGGAGGAAGCTTCCAGCAGCTTCTCACAGAAGCCACTCTTGCAGCCGCCCCTACTCCAAAACTTAGCCTTCTAAACCCAATACAGTATGTTAAAGCATTAATATTTTAGTGTAGAAACAAGAAAAAATTCTCTTTGAGAATTAAAGGACCAGGATAATGAAACATGACACAACCTAGAGTCAGATCAAATCCTGCTTTTTAAAACAAAGCATACCTTCTATCATACATGACGTAAGATAGAAATTGTAAAAGGATGGGGAGCAAGGATTCAAGAGAAAGCAGGAAAAGGTATCTGTGTTCTATCCAGCTAATTAGACTCAAGATGGAAATGACAATTACAGAAGTTGTGGATAATAAACTCTCAGAAATAAAAATCACCAACTCTGAAACAGAACACAAATAGGACAAATAAAGATGGAAAGAGGTATTCTACCTCTTAAAATATGTACAGTAGGTTATGGCCTTTAGGTAGATAATAGCAAACAACCACACTGTATGTAATTTATTATTATTATGTTATAACACGGACTTATATAAAAACTTAGCAATGGCAATAATATCTTTTAACCAAGTCTCTATTACTATATTTTTCGATTTTCCAGATTTCCTGTCTGAGCATTCAGTTTCCACTCTGGGAGTCAGATTCACAACCTGTGAGGCTCTCACTGCTGGGACTGAGACCTCTTTGCAGTGGGTGGCTCCAGTGACCTGACGCGTGTCCAGTTTGAATCCCTACACCCACCACACTCACACTGCCAGACAAGCTTCCTTTACCATCTTGACCCCACATTTCGCATAGCAGAGTGCCAGACACCGGCTTCATTTTAGTACTTTAATAGTGATGCAGCAACACAGTAGCAGCATGCGCTATTATAAAGGATTCCCTGGGCTTTTGCACCTTTACAGTCTCTGCCCCCCCTTCACACCCCTTCCACATGCCTCTTGGTCCAGTGGTGATATTTGGGCTGGGGTCTCCTCCTTGCTCATTGCGTCCTGGAGGGTCTCTAGGTGACTAGCCACCCCCACCCCTACCAGCCAGCACCACAGGTCTCCGTGCCCTTTGTTGGCAGAAGGTCAGTGCCTGTTCGTGGCTCATTTGCTGGGACTCCCGCCATTTGCTGCCAGCCAGGGCACAATGTCCAGCTCACACACAAAACTCCCAGCATTAGATGTATTCCTCAATAAGCACATCCACCTTGGGTGATGTAGCTCACTGTTTGGCTTAAGATTTCCTGTAGTCAATTTTGCTTAGCAGAATTGCATTGCTGGAAAATGTATGTGAGTGCTAGCTCTACTGAGTGATGGAGTGTTACCCTCTCTACCTGTTCTGGTGCCCTGCACCAGAATGGGACCTGGAGCCACGTGGTGTGTTCAGGATGTTACTCCCTCAGGCAGGAGAGATTTAGGCACTAGAAAATTAAATATCCAGGGATGATAAAGTGGCTGTAAGAAAGGTCAAGGGCAGGATGATCCTTGCTGGTAATTAAGTATTTAGCTGTAAAGGTCAGGGAAACACCAGCCTCTGTTCTCAATTCTGTCTCTTGCAATTAGGCACTTTGGCCCCTTGGAAAGAAAAAAAAAAGAAAAAAGAAAAATAAGCAAGTATCTTTTGGGAAAGATGCCATATTCCCTATCTACGCCTGCTAGGCAAGCTTGTGTCGCTGTTCTGTGCATGTGAAAAATCCACTTGTGGAGAGAACCTGGATGGAGGAGCCACTTTGGCAGGCAGCTCTCATCTTGAGTTATCATGAGTCACCTGTTGTCAGAAAGGTTAGGACCTGTGCTTAGTACAGCAAGTATGAGACTCAGGCTTTGCATGCAAATATGTTATCATGCTGAAGCCATCGCTGTTACATATTTGGTGTAAAATTCCAGACAGAACGTTTGATTACACTTCAGCTGTAAAATTCAAGTTTTCCTTTTTTGTCTCTTGTTTGTGGAACTTTGTAATTTGACAGTCATGCACTGATTGTACACAATGAAAAGCTGCAAGCAAATTAAGAGATTGCAAATTACTTTTATCTGTCATGCAAGACTTTTAATCCGTTTGGGTGTCAAAATCTCTTACAGAAATTTTGTTTCGATTGACAGCTCAGCGCATCAGAAAACTAAGAAATTTTTCTGAAGTTTTGCATTAATTTTAGAAAACAGAATTATACAGATAAAGACAAGACATATTTATAACAAACACTGGTTTTGTCTGTCATTGTGGAATTTCTCTCAGCAGTTAGATTTTTTTTTCTTTTTCAAGACTTAGTGAAAAAAGGCTAATCCACAGAACACCAAATCTCTAATCTTACTGCTGAAATATTTCTGAATTCCTTATACTCATCTCTCTCCAGAGATACTATGACCTGCAAAGTACTTATTAAAGCTTCAAGTACATTACAGTCAATGATGGCACCCTTTCATCTGTTGTCTTTCATGTACAGTGTAACTTTGATGCAAACTTGTAAAACATTCAAATAAAAATATTTCTAAAACAATTTTCTGGATACAGTGTGTTCTGAGGACATCTAGTGTGGATGCTGATACCAAAAGGTCTGCAAAGATTTGATGAGTTTTTTGATATGCTGCACTAATGTGATGGTGTTAATGTTGTTCTGCAGATTAGAACAGAACAAAGTAGCTTTCCAGTTCCTTCTTTGCCCTGAGAACACATGTAGTTTCATCTTTTTACAAAAAACACCAACTATTTAGAGGAAAGTACAGTTGATCTAAGTGAACATTTCTTATACAGTATTTTATTACTTTATCATATTCGTGAAAATGTCTTCATAAATTTTTGTTAATTATGGGTAGCTACTTTTTACAACATAAGAACTGTGAAGAAATAATGATATCTGTCCTTTACTGAGTTAAAATTTTCTGCTTTTAATTTGAGGCGTTTCAGATCCTGAGAGATTTGACTCAACTACCAGGATTTTCTAAAGCTCTTTGTGAGCAGATAATTGCCTGAACTTACTGGCATTAATTCCATTGATGCAAAACAGTTTGTGCTCTCTTGAATGAAATTGAAGCTTGAAAGGGTACTAAGTCAAATTAAATCAGTTTTATTCTGCAGTAAGCATGCCCTGCAAAATGGGTCTACCCGAAAGCCAGGAGAGATGCTATGATTATGTTCAGGGCTTGGAATAACCTGTGGAGGATGGAAAATATTTTGTTTTACAGTGGTGTGCAGAGACGTATCAGCACTCCAAAATGAACAGAGAAGGCAGTTATGGTGACAAGGCTGTCTTTAAGTGTACCTTTTGAATACCAAGAATTATGATTTAGTTTCAAGTTCCCTTAATGAGGATAAAATAAATTTCAAAACAAGGTGGTATATACAGTGAAGTTGTCATGATAGAGGAAGTGTTAGTTTCCCATGAACGATCAGGATAAAAACAGCCTCACCACAGAAATCAAGACTGCAATCGGCATTCTTTGAGCAATTGTGGCTGAAGGGCTGAGATTTTGATGTTCCTGTGGCTGATAAAAGAGGCACTGGTATTTCACCTGCCCAGGTGCCCGTCCTCTGCGGAAAAAAACCCACGTTGCTGAGTCTCCTCGCACTGTTGGTCTTACTTATTGAGCCACTTTTATTTTGAGACAGCAAAAGTACTCGCAGCCTAGCCCAGCCCGGAGCTGTGAGCAGCCGATGCGGCTCCTACAGGGGTGCTGCGCTAGTCTCACCCCACAGGGTTCAGAGACAGCCGGGGCTCCACGCACGGCTTTTGGCGGACGGAGCAGCTTTCCAGGCCAAACCGGGACTCTCCGTGCAGCGCTGCACCTACGGGCTGGCGGAAGAGGCACCGCGGAGCTCCCGGCGTCATGAACACCGCTGCTTTTCTAAGCAGAAGGCGGCATTTCAGAAACTTTGTGGGAACACCGTACTGCTCTATGCATGAGTGCCGGCCACACGGGGCACAGCTACCCTTGGGAGCTCGCAGTGCAGCGGGCGCCGTCTTTCACTGGTGTCTCTTGTTAGAGGGTGTAGGTTGTGCCAGAATACGCGTGGCGCTGCTAAGGCGTGTCCCCAGGCAGGGGTGCAGCCCCGGGCCGCGTACCCGCCCGCCGCGCTCGCGGAGCCCGAGCACAGCCGGCCGAGGCGCCGCCGGGGGGGCGGAGCACACACCGGTGAATAATTGCGCGCCGCACCGCATTGGTTAGCGGAGGTGATTGACACGCCGGTGCTGCACATTAATTGGCCACAGCGGGGCGCTAGGGGCGGGACGGGGCGGAACCTCGCGCCGGGACTGGCTGCTCTGGTGCTCGCCTGTCGCGCGTGCTGGCGGTGGGCGGGCCCGGCCGTGCTTATAGGCGGCTGGGCCGTGGGGCTCCATTGGCTACCTGCTCGGACGGGGCGGGGCTGAGGGGAAGGTGCGGCGGCCCGGGAGCTGCTCCGGCGCCGCTGTCGCACGGCGTGCGGGTTGTTCTGGCCCCGCGCAGCAGCGGCAGCCGCGGCGCTGGGGAGCGGTTTGCGGCCGCCGGGGTGCGGGCAAGGGGAGGAGAGGCGGCCGCGCGGATGATGGCGGGGCCGGTGGGCAGCCCGGTGGCTGCCCTCATGCAGGAGAACTTCGGGTGCGCCGTTGCCAATCGCTTCTACCAGCTCCTGGACGACGAGTCGGACCCCTTCGACATCCTGCGCGAGGCCGAGCGCCGCCGGCAGCAGCGCAAGAAACGCGACGAGGTGGCGGCCGCCGCCAGGAGAGGTGCCGTGCCCGGCGGTCGGGCGGGCTTCGGCAAGAGGGAGAGCCAGAAGGAGCGCAAGCAGCCGGAGAGCTCCCCTGCCCCCGCGGCGCCGCCGCAGCCAGGTACGCCGGCAGCGCCTCGGCGGGGCAGGCGGGACGGGCGGCTGGCTTGGGGAAGGTGCGGTGCCCGGTGCGGGTCCTGCGGCGCGGCGGGGATGGCCCTGGACTCTGCGCTTCTCCGGCCTCTTGGCAGCCGTAGCGTGGTGTGGCATGTCACAGCAGGGCCGAGAAAACTGGGATCGTGGTGGGGTGTCGTGGTGAACGCACCTGAAAGTCGCCTTGGAGAAAGAGGTGACACTTGGGCACGGTCGCGACACGATCGTGCGGAGCGCTCGCAGCCCAGAAGGCCTTCGGATGTGTAAATGAAAACTTCAGCAATATCCCCAAGAGACGAGTGGAAGGTTATTAACTCCTATGCTGCAGCATTTATAGCTTTCATGCTGGTTTAGCAGCACTGTTGCTGCCTTTTGTCGCTTGTCACCCTGGACAGTATCCTTCAGTGTTCGAAGTTTCCAGGCATGTTTTCTCAGTATCTGTGAGTTTTCTGGCCTTTCAGTGTCTCCAGGGTTCTAACGGCTCCGGGAATCTGTGCTTACTTTGCCTTAAGCTTGCATTGGTGCACCAGCCTTTGAATAAAACCTTATTTCCTGGGGCAACTCTTCAACAGGGTGTTCAGGAATGGTCAGCTGCTGTGTTTTGATGTGTAATGTTGCTTGGGGAAATAGGCAGCCAGTTGGCTTTTGTACCAAAAGATGATCTGGCGCTGTCCTCTTTGTAGCAGGTGGTTTTGCTGGGCCATAGCTCCTTGCATTTGGAGGCGTCTTTGTGAGTCTGATTGTTACTACTGAACTGGTGTTGAGCTTCAGGTTGCTGGACTCAGTATTTAAAGTATCTGAGGGCTGGTTGATTGTTTCCAAAGGGCTGGCTGATTGTTTCCAAATATTAAGACTCTCTGCGCAGAAGATTCTGGTTTTGCCCACTTGAGTTGTAAATTCCCGTTCTCCTGCAGGAAGCAATGAAGTCTAACACATCTGTTAATAATAATCTATTATTGAGATGTATTATTCCTGTAGTAGAAGCTCCTGTTAAACTCACAGTAATTGTACTGTGTATTTTAGTGCCCTAGAAAAAGGCCTTTGAATTGAGGTTGTTGTTCCATCAAGTTGTTGGCAGTGCTACTAATTCTGTTGTTTAGGCTTATAGTCTTACACTCTTCCCAAAACCATTTAGTTGACTTTGTGGAGCAGAGAATCTTCCAATACTAAATGTGTGCTAGCTAATGAGTATTGTTGTAAAGGAAGGTATCAACAAGTTGTCTCTGTCTTTCTGGGCAGTTATATGAAACTAGTATTTTTGAGGTTTCTCTGCAGTTATGTGACTTTTGTCAGAGATTATTGCCTCTAAGACCAATACTCAGACTATACTAGCTTATTTTGTTTAAAGGTTACTTTACTGTGGTTATCAACAGCAGGTGAAGGAGTTTGTTCAGAGAACAGCAAAGTCTTAAGTTCTGATGAAAGGGTTCTTGAACAAGAACTGGTGGCTGTCAGCAACCTACCAGAATCATGGTAATAGCTGAAGACCATCTGTAACCTCCTGCTTGTGTATAGGCATCTTAATTCTGTAGTAATGCACAGTGGCCCTGTGGAGTGTCTTTGACTATTCTTTGCAACCTTGGTATTAAGAAGTTTATTTTTGTCATACAGAGACAACAGGCATGCACACCTTGGTTCAGTTTCCTGCTCATTTAAAATGGAGAGAAGACTGCTGACTGTGGTATCCTTAGTGAAAGTGCATTAAGATCTATTTTAAGGAGAGTTACTTCTATATTTAAAAATGTACCTTCTTCTTTAAACATAGCGGCTATTCGGGATTTTGTGTATATTTGTCTTGGGCTTGTCAGGAAGTAAAACTGTAGAAGTATAGTGTTTAGCATGCTAAACCAGTGTGGATAGTGAAGACTTGGTCTTGACTGTGTGCTCCTCCTTTAAATGTGCTGTCTTTGCAAGTCTGCTCTGAAGGGCAGAGAACTCTCTGAGTTAGGGCAAATACATGGTGATGGTGTAGTTTACAAATGTTAAGTGAATGGCATGTTGAGAGAAAAATCTCTCTTTTTTCTCTCTGGTTTTTTAGAAGGCAGGTGGTCAACTCTTTATTTGGACCATACAAAGTTGATTTGTTACGTAGTATTCAGAAAACTTATATCTAAGATTCTATCTAAGATTCAGGGGGCTATCAGCTTAACAACTGAGAATAAGTAATCTCTGGGGAAGGTCTTTGTACCTCCTTCGTTTGGCATAGAGCTTCTGATGATTAATGCATTGCTAGGAGAGTGCACCTTTCTTTGGGGACATAAATAATATTGATTAAAATTACAAAATTGTGAACCTAATTGCTAAAAGTGGCTCCTTGTGAAGAGAGCCTTCATCACTGTAACCTTTCAAATACTGGGGTGGTGTGATGTGGCTGATACGAAGCCTTGTACAGGGAGAAGAGACATAGCTCCTTCAGTCTTTTCTCATAAGGCAGACCCACCAGCCTTTTAATAATCTTCACAGCCTTCCTTTGGATATTCTGCAGCCTCATCATCCTCATAACCCTCCTCTGGACCTGTCCAGACTGTTTTATCTAATTACTAGGGTGCTTGCTTGTTTGAGGTACAAAAAGTCTTGTTAAAAGTTTCACAATTTTTGTTTTATTCCAGTAGTATTTCTTGAGCATCTGAAAAAGTATCTTCACCTTTAGAAAGATGTAAAGCAAATCTAGTCTTCTATCTTACAATATAAAAAGTTTTACAGTATTTAGACTTTTTGTGGTATTATGTTTTAATGTTTGAGTGGAAGATTTAGTCACCAGTTCTGTAAGTTAGCTTTTTGTATATAGTTCTTCACTGCCTTTTTTTCAGAGGAGTTTTTACTAAATTTCTGGAGATATTATCAATTTGAGGAAAACCTCCTAAGAGGATTTTACCACGTAATGCAATAATTTGACCTTTAGAATCCAAACTGTTTATTATGAGTTGACACAACTGTAGGGAGACAAGGTTTAAAGCTTTGTTTTTTATGGAAAAAATTGACTCCTATTTCATTGCCACCAAACCGTATACTTTTGACCTTAAAGGTGTATTTTTTTCTCTTCTTCTGACAGTTGTTTTGTGTTTTTTAGACTGTATTAGCTGTGGAATTGTGTAAAGGTTGGTTGTAGGTATTGCAGCTCTTAAAATTGCACCACTTGATGTTAACTCAGTTCATTCTTACCACAGTGACCAAACTGCATTTGCCAGCTCTTTATTCAAAAGGCCCAGTTGCAGAGCTTGCATTCTTTACCGATCCAGGCAAATTAAATTTGTTGATCATGCAGTAATATGCTCTGTTCTTTTGAAATCTCTAAACCTTTGTTGCTAATACTTCTAAAAGGTTTTATTCTTTCATATACATATGTTTCTGGTAACATTTATACATAGTTCCTGAAATGTTTTTGAGTTTTTAGCTATGGTTTTAAAATGGCATACAAAGTTTCTGTTGAATTTTTTCTTAGACTGACTGCAATTTTCTTATTTTTTAAATAGTTTATCTTGTTAGTGTTCTTTCAACTACAGTATCATAAGGATTGTCTAGAGGAAAGCTGTGGCAGGCGATTCTGTGAGTCAGTGAGTACTGGCACACATGAAAACAAAATACCACAGGATAGAGTCTAACTCCATGTGTCTTTCCTTGGTGGTGTGTTGCATGCAATAGCTGAAGCTTTTTTTTTTTGTATTTTGGGATACTCTGTTATTCTTCTGCATGTCATGTAATTAGCCATGCTTTAATTAACAAAATTGTTTGAAATTTAGTATTGAAACTGCATGGACACTCGCATTTAAAGGGGAGAAAGTAAGATTGTTTTTGGAGTCATAATTCTGCTACACTCCATAATATAGCAAAATAAGTGCCTGAAGGTGTGAGTTGCCTTTTACTATTTCCAGTTATGAAGCTTTGTTGTAAAGGAAAACTAGTTGCCCACATGTAAGTTTTTAAAAAAAGTTTATTCACCCTAGGCTTCCCACAGCTGAGTCTCAGACATCCAGTTTCTGGGAAAAAATCCCCATTGATAATTACGTGGTGCTGCAGTAGGGACAGCTCAAGCCTGGTGCCTCACCAGAGTGACCCAGAACAAAGAAATCCCTGGGATTTTATACCCTTACAACCTATGCACCTGTTCTTTGCACAATTCGCACACCTTTCATGCACCTCTTATTCCAATGGTGATTTTTGTTTTATGATCTTCTTGTTCCTTATTGCATTCTTTCTCTGTAGCTGTTTTTATCTAGATGGGTTGCAGCTTCTGATGATAGCCATGACTTGCCAGTCTTTTAGTTTGCACTGGTCTCAGGGCCTCCTTTCATTGTAGCAAAACAGTAGTATAAGACTCATTCAGCATTTCAAGGTGAAAGTTTGCAGCTTGTGGCCTTAAGCTTCAGCAACTTTGTCTGCTTGTGCTAAGTGAAACTACTTAGGCAAGAGTTAAAATAATTCAGCTAACTAAACTCAGTCTACAACAGTTCTCCCTTTGTTTTTATTAAGCTTTTGCACTATTATGTTCAAAAGAACTCATGAACTCTTTCAAAGCATTTAACTACTATCCATAATGTCAGATATAGTGTTATTAAAAGTAACAGGCATAATATCCTAAAGCCTTAATAGCAAAATAAGTACATAGTAGGATGGTATATGACCATTTCTATTTAGGTTTTAATTTGGATTTTTGTTTAAATACCTTAATTAATACTTCAGTAATACCATTACTGGTATTGCTTACCAGAAAAATGCTTATTATTTTTCCATCAAACCTTTTTTGCATTTATTTAACACGCTGGGTCAACCATTGATATTAAAGTGTTTGGTCCTGGGTATAATTGTTTGCCAAACACTAGTCCTGTTGATGACAACCGTAGATGCTGGCAAGGGCTATTTCCTAGTGTTGCGTATCCCAAAGTACTACTAATAAACTTCAGGCCATTATAAATATATCTAACTACAAGGTTGGGTAATAGAAATTTTTTTTTTTTTGCATTTTTTTAGAGCCTTTTGTATGAGCTTAGAGAGTGTACTACAGGAATTTCTCTTGAAAGCTTAATGGCAACCAACAACATTTGGATTTAAAATCCATCAGAAATACTATTTTCTGCTGGAGCAAGGGATTGTCATTCTTTTCATAGCATACTCATTGCATGACACACTCCAAAAGTGTATTTAGAATCAGTATAAATAGTCACTTGCTGATCATGTCACCACCAGGCTGCTCTTTCTAATTCAATTAATTTGGCCTCTTGGGCCATCACCAAGGATTGTAGAGGTTCAGTTTCAAGTACCTCAAAGTTTCTCACCAGTGCATAGCCCGTGTGCCATTTTCCATTTGCATAGTATGGAGATCCATTGGTGAGCAGTGTAAGATCTAAGGTCTCCAGAGGCTGATATTACAGGTCTGTTCATAGCTGGCTGGAGTGAAACAGCTCATAACACTCATGATGTGGCTCACTGTTGGAAGGAACAAATAGTAAATTTGCTGAAAAACATGACATTATTTTGTAGTAAGTAAATTAATGATTTAAAATTCAGAACAATTTGTGTATTGAGGGGACAATGTTTGTATAGCATGCTGTTTAAGAATCAGTTCCACTTCGGGTCATGCACAGAGTTATGTGACCTAGAACCAATATTCATTTTACAGCTTGGAAAATCCTTTCTTTCTCTAGATTCCACTTCCACTTCCTCTGCCTTGATAACTTCTTTCAATGGTTTACTTAACCACCCTGGTATTCCTGGAGCTGGTAGCCCTGGTATTTGGGGTCTTCAGTACTCTACTGAAAATGTGCCTAAAAAATTCCTTACAATTGTTTTCTTTGTTGCTGGTCAAAGTATTTCTACCATAGTCTTGGACCTTTTTTGGGTCTACTTTGTCCTTTTGAATTATACTGGGAAAAAGGATAGTTTTTCAAAGCTGAAGGGGGGTTTCTTCCCTTTGTTGTTTGGAATTTTCTTTTTTTTTTAATTATGGATTAAGCTCAAGCTATGAGTTCTGCATCAGTGCTAATTTTACTCCACAACTTTGTTTCCAAAATGGTTTTCAACATTTCTGGTATTTTTAGCTCCTTTTGTAGGCTTTTGGTGATCACACGCTTTCCCATACTGATCTATTCATTCAGGCAACAAATATAAATCCATATCTAGGGTCTTTAAGAGGTCTCTTTGTAATAGGCATGCTGGGGAGTCTTCTGTCAATGTGAACCTGTTGCTGTTGGATTGCTAGCAGAGTGAAGAGTCGAGAGGCTTCAGGTGAACAAAAGGATTATGCATTTATTATTTATTTGAACAATATATATAGACATCATTGGGCCGTTTGGATTGAGCCAATTTCGAAACCTCCCCCAGGCCGATTGGCCAGGCTTGAACCACCTATCTCCAAAGACCGTTTCAATAACACAAAAACTTTATTTATTAAACATAGAAAGAAGAGAAAAGTTCCCATGGGAAAGAATCTGTGTTACCACATGAACCTTCCCCTAACACTCTTATTCCCTGTTGCTCTTTGCAAGAAGTTATTTCCCTTAGCTTCTGAATTGCATGCCAGCTGCCACACATCCTAATGCTCCTTACATTAGGGAGTAGGATCAACAACCGGGTTTCTACTTAGCATATAGTCACTGACAGCAGTTGCAAGCTGGGCTCCTTGTGGTGCTTGTCTAGAGTCAAGGCTTTCTACACCAAAAACTTTTAAAACTAAAAGTTTGAAGAAGATGAGAGCACATTCTCTCAGTAGGAGCCAGTGAAAAGACACAAAATGTAGAGATACCTCTTTCCAAAGAAAAGTCTCACTTGTTTGAGGATAGATTATATGGATAGAGAAACTTGCTGAGAGCTAGACAGCAACACTGGAAAGGCAGCTAGATTTTTGCTGCATTGTTTTAAATCCGTCTGTTAATACATAGATATCCAGTGTCTGGGAAAGCTAGCAATCGGTCCTAAAAATAAAAGTTCTGCTTTTCCAGTTGCAAGTTCCATGGCACATGTTTATTAAAAACACTTATCTAGAAAGACTTCTCATCT
Organism: Grantiella picta; assembly: GCA_013397955.1. Classification (NCBI taxonomy): domain Eukaryota; kingdom Metazoa; phylum Chordata; class Aves; order Passeriformes; family Meliphagidae; genus Grantiella; species Grantiella picta. The sequence goes on along the minus strand of VZRM01006403.1, from coordinate 66,233 downwards.
AAGTGCTGCAGTATTAGCAAAACTGATAGTAATATTGATAGTATTTTTGTGGGGAAAATGGAAACTACTTAAGTATGTTTGGTCTGTATGATTTAGAGTTTTAACAATGTCTCAAAACTGAGCTTTTTTTCTGTAGCACTATCTAGTTCTAGTACCTGGTAATTTTAGTATTTACAGAGTCTTTCCCTCTAATAATAGCTTAGCTGCTTCTTCTGGGAAAATAAAAAAAGAAGCTGGGTTTGTTGAAACACTTTAAGCATCAGATTTCTTTATTGAATCCTCAGTTTAGAAAGTAAAGTGATATGCAGCTTAGCCAACAGACTGGGCTGCTGCAGTAACCTTCAAGGAAATCTGCGGTGAAGTGGAGAATGGTGGGACACATTCAGGTGAATACAGATTACAGATGTAACTTCTAAGAGACTGAGAAACCACTTTAAAGAGAGGCTAAAGTGCTTAGCCACGAAAGAGTGATCTTCAGTTTTCAGCATGATGTTTGTAAGGCCTCAAGTAGAACACCCACAAAACTCCAAAGTTTGAGTATTTTTGTGGTTTTGAAGAAAACAAAACTGCATACCAGTCTATATATGCAAGCAAGCAGACAAAATTGGAGAGTACTTAGAGAGATAGTTAATAAGCATTCAAAGTGTAGCCCAGTTCTTTTTAAGTTATTATGTCAGTGATACACAAGATTGCTCATGCTTTGTCTTGATTTTATTGCCTTGTTTTTTTTGTCCCCAAAGGGAACTTGAGCTCTGTAAATTACACTGTGTTAAGACATGTAAATAGCAGAGGATTAAAATTTTATAGTTTATGCTGTCACTGCTGCCAAACTCCAGTCTGGTTTGCACTTGCATACATGCAGAGCTGAAAGTTGGGCTGTTTTTTGAACTGATTCACAAGCAGGTCACACAAACTTCTGCCCTGAGGGTGACTTGTCTTACTGGAGAGATACAGATGCTGCATACTGCTTTAATCCACTACTTCATGTCTGTCAAACTAGTTAAAGATGTTTTTGTGGCACTTATTATCTGTATAAAATAGTCTTTCTAATGTTTAAAATCCATCTGCGGTAATTAGAGCCACCTACTAGAATCAAAGTGAAATAACCTTGCACTGAAATTGGTGTAGAACAGACTTCTTTGTCCGGTATGCTTAGTGCTGGTGACGCATAATACACTGACATATTTGGCAAGAAGACTTGTTTTGAAGTACTTCTAAGTGGTGCTGGGTAATAGAGCCAGACACTATCTTTTTAAAATGACTTCTGTATCTTCTTTTTTTTTTAGCATTTCTTTGCTAGTTCTAAGAAGCTCTTTGAATCTCAAGGTGAAATTGAGACTAATACTAAGTATGTAGGGATGGGTGTCTCTGACTATTGCATTCTTGCCAAAGGAATCCTTTTAGAATAAATGATGCTTCTCATAGCCAGTGAGACAATATAAAAGAAATAAAAAATGTAGTCTTCTACTACAGTTGTGCATTCAGATCCAACCAAATAACTAAAATGAGGTCAGAAATTAGTAGTAATTTTTTCTACAGTAACATTCCAGTTTGGAATTAACACTTTTATAATTGGTAGTGTACTTGAGATGTGCATAGAGCAGATGTTTCTCAATAGCATATACAATTCTGTTGTTTTTTTTATTATTTTGCTTTGTGTTAAAGTGTCCTGATTCAAAAAGCTTACTCAGAAACTGGTTTCAAAAATTGTCTTTTATCCGGAGACTGCATCATAATTTGGGGAATGCAAATATGCTCACTGCTCTAAGGATCTAGTAACTCCAAACCTTGAGAAGACACAATTACTAGAATGTATTATGTCAAGTGTTTTGTAGTTTAAAGAAAAGCAAACTGTGAGTTGCTTCTGCACCACAGATAAAACTATCTTCTCTGTACAAATACCACTGTCCATTCTGCATAATAAAAAGCTTTATTTACCACTCATTCACCAAGTGAATAGTTCTTTGAAGCTTTCTCTTTATAGATGGTGTTAGACTTCATCCTCGCCACCAAAGCTTTGATCAGAAATCTTCTTGTACGGGCACTTCTATGGGGCTATGAATTAATTTCCATCTTAATATTGTGACATCAAATAGCGTTTTTTCTCTCTATGTGCTAGCAACAGAGGCACGGTAGCCAGGACTGTCACTTGTCCTCTAACCTGAGTTCAGTAATTTGCTCAGCTTTCCACAGGTATTTCTCGTGGAAACTGTGGCTCAGTTTAGTTTGAGATTAACCTTTTTGTTCCTTGCTTGATTGACTTACACTATTGGCTAAAAAAGTTGTTGGTTTAAATATGGAGGCCTAGCAGACAAAAGACCTTGCTTGCTTCTTGCAAGCTTCTCTGCTTGCGGAGCTTTGTCCCAGGTAGAGCACAGACTCTAGGAAAATGGGAAAGGAAGCACATAAAGAACCTTAATCTTCTAGATGTATACAGGCTGAATGGGAAAACTCAGTGTGTTATCGTACAATGCACAGTTTCTTTCCATTTATTCTGCCCAACCTGATCCTCTCGAACCCCAAACGTGGCTGAACAAAACTCTAAAAAGCCTAAATATATTTTATCTTGGAATATGTTTGTATTTTAGAATTAGTGGTGTTGAAGTCCTCCGACTTACTGCTTGGGTGTCTGCCACTTGAACTCAGTGACCTCTTGTGTTGATGAGTGGTCCTTTCCTCCACAGAACAGCAGTGTAAGGAGGTGACCCTGCTTGGGTTGTTTGATATCATAGCTGTGAGCTTAGGCAGCCATAGCTGGAGGCTCAGACTTCTAAATGGAGCTCTTCTGGCAGGAAGTGTGTTGTTTCATGATGAACACCTATCCATAAGGGTCCTCTTTCCCTCACCTTCATTGCTTCTGCAGCCATCTTTCTAATGGAAAAATTAGTATTTTCCATTGAAGCGTCTCCACCTCATCCTGTACTACTCTTTCAAGAGCCTTGAAAACATGAAGAAACAGTTTTTGTTTTCCTTTTCTGTTACTTAATTGAAGCAAAATGAGATTTTTCTTTAGACTGTCTTTTCTCTGACCTGTGTCAAAACCCAGAGTATTTTTGCAGGTTCATCAATACAGTAGGGAAAATAAGTAGGCGTATTTCAAACAAACAGTGTCTGGCAACATTAGATATAGGGGCTTTTTAATATTTTGGTGGACTTGGGATTGGAGACAGGAAATCTGAATGCTGTAAGATGTAATCAACTCACTACAGTCAGTAGTTTGGTAACTGCAGCTGTGCTGCTATTGAGCTGTCAGTAATCTCTGTGTGTGTTTGTGTAGACCTGAAGCGAACACCCAGGCGAAGAGAGCAGCCAAGATTCAGTAACCGAGCAACAGAGGGGAAGCAGGACAAAACTGAATGGAGACCGTCTTTCAGGAAATACCGTCCCCATGGAGCACAAAGACAAGTGGAATTCACAGTGGAAAGGTATGTATTGTGCAGGAAGAACTAAGGTCCCCCTCAGAGGATCTGCACAGGGGTGGGAAGGAAAACTTTTCACGCTGTTAAAACAGATCTAATAGTCAGATGTGACTTGAAGGCATGGTTGCGTTATTAATGTGCAGGTTTGTTGCAAGACTACTTACTCCATGCCTGTCAGAGCTGTAGTTCCAGCTTCCTTCGAGGTTGAAGGGGAGCATTTTTGTTGAGTGTTAGAAATATAAGGCAAAACTGAAAATATTTGAAACTGTACCCCCTAGTCAGCAGCATATTTATAATGTTTGTTTCTGAGCTCACATACCAAGCTTTACAGAACATGTGGGAGGTTCCAAGTTGGAAGAATTTTACTGTGTAAACTGAAAACAGACCTTTGCCGTATTACTTACTGCTTGGACAGTGAATGCATATTGATATTCCTTTCTTTGTAAGTGCTAGAAAATTCCGCCTAAACCTTTAACACTTCAGAGTGTGGCTGTTCTTACTTTAAATCACAATAGTTGATATTTAACAAGTCGTCTGAAATTTTTAGCACTTGCATATAAGTCTGCATTTAGATGGTGGAACTGTTGTATGATGAAGTTATGAAGATTTGACAGTTTTATAAAGTTTTCTTTAATTTCTGTAATGTTTTCAATGTTTCCAATAAACAGCTGATCTTTCTGTTCCTATTTGCTGTAATAATTCCTCCAGAATTCAGTTTGTCCGTTTTTAATGACAAAACTAAAACAATTGTGTGTGCTGTATAAAGATGCACTCTAAAAATTGTGCACTAGCTGTTATATACTGATATGTCTCACAGCTGCACAGATGTAACAATATGACTTTTCTATTCTTCTTAAATGTTCTATAAAAACAAAAATCTGATTAATTATCTTCTTTTTAGACCAGTGGAAAGATTAGACTTTGAAAGACCAATAAGAGGTCGTGGTGGAGGAAGAGGTGGAATGCGAGGTAGAAGAAGAGGTGGAATTAATAGAAGTTTTGATGGCTTTGACCAAAGAGGAAAACAGGAACTTGAAAGACAAAGTTGGAATGATAAAATGTAAGTGTTCTGTGTGCTGTTTCTTACTTGGTATGCAAGTAAATAATAGTCAGCACTGAAGTACTGTCTTTTAGGTATTCAGTTCCCTTCTACAATATCCAGGTTGGCTGGCAAAAAGTCAATGCTGGTTTTAGTTTGAGGTTCAAACCAAAAAAAGGGAAAAAAGCTCTTAAACTCACAGAATTGTTTTCCTCCCTAGTGGAATGAAAACAGATGACAAAAAAGCTGGAGGTGGAGCTCGCAACTGCAGAACAGTTAAAGACGATATGAGGTACATCATATACTTGTGCCCATGATAGATCATAATTTTCTATGGCCTACCTTACATCATCATCATTTGCATTAGTTTCATGTCCATTTTGAGTCTTATAAGCATTACTTTCAATTATTGTCATGATTAATGTAATTTTACAGTTTTTTTTCACTTGACTCCTTCATGATCGTGAGATTAAATTGAAGCAAAGGCATGATGATGTTTGTTCACTTAAGACTGCCAGAATCTTTTGACTGGAGCTGAGTTGTCTTTTAATGGAAATAAGTTATTATTTGCTCTCAGTCAGGTAAGTGGGACTCTGGTATTTAATAGCATTGCTCAAAATGCTGATTGAGATTCAAACTCTGTTAATGGGCTTAAAGTCCAGTCTCTTTTTTTTGAGTTTTGTGGATAATTTCTAAATTGCAAAACTGTGGTACAATTCAGTGTGTCTCTGAAGGTAATATTTAGCTGACTGTACCATTGAAGTACATTTTAAAGTGCTAGGAAATCAGCAGCATTATGTGATTAATGGCCACTTGAAGTAAAAAAAAAAAATCAGGTATTTTCTATTCAGTTCTGTATATCTTTAATGCTACTGGATTCTGTTAAGATTTGTTAAGGCTCACTGATTATGCTGGCTTTTGTCTATTCTTTGCACCTAGCAGTATGTTACTCTTTCCAGTAGTTTTTGTTCCCATATATATCTTTAATTGAATGCTGATAAAGGATGGAGAAAAGGCAGTTCTTTGAACTTATAGCAAATATCTTTGTCCATGTACACATTCATTGAGAAAATAGTTTTAAAAATAAAATTTCATTCCAAAATAAAATCTAAGCTTTAAAACTTTAAAACTCAGACAATCATACTAAAAGTTTAAAAAACACATCATTGTTGAATTATTTTTGGGTCTTAATTCAAATTCTTTTGAAAAGTTTTACTAACTTTTCTCCCTTCTACAGAATTTCATACTAACAGGCGATTGTTTAGTTACTCTGGCTTTTCATAGGATTGGCTAGGTTAACACATAGTTCTGTTGTGATAGTTTTCTGCATTTGGTCAGCTAGTTTTGTGCTATCTTCTGCAGAGTATCAGGGAAGGCTTCATAAAGTTACAAGGTATTCAGTGGCCCTTATTTTTTTCTCCCTAGTTAAGTTTTGGGTTGGAGGTTTTTTTGTTTGTTTGGTTTTTTTAGTTCAGTAGCATCAGAACTTATATCAATGTTTTCTTGTGATGTGGTAGAAGTGACATAAAATTAAAGCTCTATGAACAATTCTAAAAACATGTCTGTACCCTAATTGTGCTAATTATATGTTGAGGCTGAAAGGTGTTAATTTTAAATATATATGCCTTCTAGTGGAATGAAAATAAGTTACTGCTGTCATTTGACAGTGAATTAAAGTCCATGTTACCAAAAATACAAACTTTAATTCTTTAAAAGGAGCAAAACTACAAACCCAAACATCAGTGTTATACTATAATGATGAGTATTCATGATTGAATTATTCCAGCTTCATACATGCTTTTCTATTCTTTTGTTTAACGGGAATAGAAGTTGTATTTTCCTAATATTCCTTGTTTTAGTTGCTCAGCTAGTCACCTTGTAGATTTTTCTGCTTATGATCAAAGAGTTTTCCTTTTTTTTTCCTTACCAGGCAATTCTAGAAAAAAAAGTAATGTATTGATTTAAATTTTTTTTTATTTTTAATTTTTTTCCCAGTGTAACTAATGAAGCCTTTGTGGGTTTCTTTGTTTTTTTGTATGTGTTTTGTTTTGCTTGTTTACTGTTTTAGTGGGATGGAACAGACTGCACCTGTGGAAGAGACTGTGGAAACTCCCGAACAGCCAAGGACATCTGAAGGAGAGCCTCTGAGCAAGTACAGTCAGACAAATATTTTCTTTCTAAATGCAAAGGAAACCATTAAGTTTTACTGATGTGCTTGTATTGAGGGGCACCCTTGAAATGTGAACTGTTAAGTTTTGCTAGTGCACATATTTAAAAATAGAAAAGCTTTGTCTATATTTGAGTATAGCAAATACATCCCTAATTCTGACTAAAACTTGATTTATACAGTTAGAGATTGCGTTAATTGCACAGTGATGTTTAACTTCCTAAGATGTGGTGATAATTTAAGGAGGAGCTACACGTTACATTTTACCTTTTTAATTTTGCTAATCTGTAAAAACTAACATGCTTTTTGAAGTTCTCTGAGAAAAGACATTCAAGGTACCCATGCCATTGTACAAACACATTTAAAATACATTGAGATAGTCTAAGTCTGTATTCATGAATCACTAATGTCATGCAGATATCATCTGTTCTTGAGAGGGCATGGCAGAACTTGGAACAACTTTCTGGAAATTAAGTGAGACTTAGAGGTAGAGAAATTGAGAGAGAAATCTGCCCCTTGTGTTCTAGCTTTCATTCCAACCAGTGTCACAGCAAATAAACAAACAATAGCTTAAGAAAAAGTGACTGGACAATCTTGCCCATGTAAGAGACTTAAAGAATAATTAAATAGCAAGATGTTAACGTTTCCTAATGAGTGAAAGATGGTCAGTGCAGTATGTTGCTGTGAAGCCTTTTTTACCTCATGATGCAGCTCCAGTTACTAGTGATATGGGTTCGTTTCTTAATTAAAAAATTAACTAGACTACAAAACCCATTTTATATGTTCAGGTTGGTTAACCCTGTAGGAAGTTCAGTTGATATGGCTTTGATTCATTTGATTTTAGAGTAGCTTTTAATATATAGCTAAAGGTGTATATGCATGGGGAAATCTGTCTTTGAATGACTTATGACTGAATTTCCAAAGAAACTTTTTCTTGACTAACTTAGGTCAGATGGGTAATATACATACACTGTCAAAAATGCACTGTATTAGCTAAATATGAGAACAGTTATTCAGCTTTTTTTATTATTTTGTCAATTGCTAGGACCTTTACTTATTTCATGTTTGTATTTATTTCTACTTCAATTCAAGCTCTTTGTAGATATATTCCAATATCACTTCCTTGTAGAGCACAAGGCATGAGAAGTATATACAGTGGAAAAAGCCTCTGGCAGAATCTGCCAGTTATCTTTAATCTTTTCACATTTCTTAGAGGTCACTAGGTATTCAGTCAGACTGGGAGCCTTTTGGGGGATTTTACTGCAGAAAAATATGTTGGGGTTTTTTTTTTAATTAATTTAGGAAAAATCCACTATAAAGTCGTATGATTCAAGAAAGCAGGTAACCTGCAAGTACAAAATTCTGCACTGTTTACTCTTTTCAGTGCAGTAAATACTGTCCCAAAGGATTGCAATTCTATATACAAAACATGAGTTACATGTATCACTGCTTTTAGCTTTCAGGGCTTGGTGACACTATGTATTTTAAAATAGGAGACATTGTGTGAATAGTGCCTAGATCATGAGGGGTGGTGTTATGGCGTACACCTTAACAAGGTGGAATTGTTGTTTTAATGTTTAAAAGCAAAAGCTGGTAGGATATGGGGTTCAGGCTTCAGGATATATTTAAAGGTCTTACATACTTGGGTTGCCCCTGCTGTCTAGATAACACAAGTTAGGCTACTGTCTGCTTTTTCTACAGCCTCAATATTATGAAGAATTGTGTGTTTGCTTGGACTGCTGCTAGTATCTTTCTCATTTTGATTCTAAAATGCAGTGACTGCAAGGAAGCCATTTATTTTCTGCTGCTTTATTGTACTTGTGTGCTTGCTTTGAGAAAGAGATTGAAGGGTTGAATTTTGTTTCTTCTCTCATTCTCTTTCCTGTTGTTACTGTTTCAATTTAAAATTAACGTTAAAAAAAAAGTTATCCTGGAAGGTGGCAATAACGTGTCTGCATGAAGATGCTGTGTAGCTTTCTGGTGTGGTACTGGCTAATTTCAGTGCAACACTGGAAAAGAGGTTATATGGGCTTCTGTAACTTCAAAGATTTTGCCTTTAGGATTCAGTTTTGCCATTCCTGAGCTTCTGTTTGCTGGGTATTGCGGGATAAGGGTTTCTTTAAAGCTTTTGTTATATAAATCAAATTGTTTTTTTCCCATATCCTCGAATTTTCTTCAGTATATCAACAATATTTATCTCTAGTTATATCATCCCAAACTGCATGCTAATAGTTGGGGGTTGTTTTGCTGCAAAAGCAAAACCTAACCTTAACCCTGTATAAAATACAGTTAGTACAGAAGCATAAACTTTCCTCACAGCTGCTTTCTGTTGAGCTTTTCTTCAGAGTCCAAACAATGTAACGCTTCTGTTGACCAATTCAAATTAATAGATTTTTGTTTTATTCAGTACAACACATGAGCTAATCAATTCCTGTTCCTAAAGGTATTTGCAGAGCTTGTATTTGTTCTGTGGGGTTTTCTTTTATCTTTTCTCACGTGATAGTCTTCCTTTTTTGTGGAGCTATGTATTGTTTTGGTTATGTAATAGGAAGCTTTAACAATTTATCTTCAAGGTTTTCTAGCTATTTTCCTTATTTGTTTATTTGTTATTTGGTTGTTTATTGGTTTTTGTTGTTTGCTGATGACATAAAACTATTCATACATCAGGCCAGACCTTCATAAGTATTTGATTCAGTGTTTTTCTTCTGTAGTAAGTTTGTGTAATCGTTGTTTGGTCTTACATTGTTTAACCTTAAATTTTATGATAGCCAGTGATAATGCTCTTATAAATTATGTTTAGTGAAAAAGCTTCATGTCATTGACCTCTTGATAAAAGCTGGATAAGCACTTGCTTTGTACAGCTGAATAATACAAAAACTGATCTGAGATCTGCCGTCATTATTTTTAATGTTATGAAAATAATAGCAAAATAGCTAAGATAAATAGCATTCTTCTCTATTTGCATTTTTTCTGGCAAAAAGAAAAGGTATTTTTTTTACTGTATGCGCAGTAATCAAGGCATAGTTAAAGGGTTATGGTCATCCATTGAAAACACTGAAGCAGTAGGGACCATTACTGAAGGCTCTCATTTAGTGATTTGGTAGGACTTTTATTGTGAATTCACGTTGTTCACATCCAGAGGTTGTGCTTAGTTTTCTGGCAGTGTTTTGTAAGCATCATGCTGGTGTGCCAAGAACTTATTAATTTGATTAATAAAAATGCACACCAAGCAGTTACTAAATATGTGTAAGGTTAGAATGCATAGAATGGACTTCCATGCTGGCTTGGTGCCTAAAATAACTTGCTGCAAATTGAGTTTCTGCCCAAAATGTGCTATGTAGGTTTCTGTTGCTGTGCTTCACTTAGATGTTTCCCCTTGGGAGTCTTGACATCCTAAAACAAATTTGTACTGCTAATAACCTAGCAGTTAAAACCATCCTTTGGAGTAAAAATCAAACTCTACTTTGCAGTTGAAAAAACCAAATATTTGCAGTGTAAATCCACAAGTATTGCCTTTGGAACTGGCAAGTGGATGTTTTTGATGTATGTGTACTTTCCAAAGCAACAGCTCTGTTTGCTTTTTGAGAGATCAAATTGCTGTGTGGTCAAATGTCCTCATGTTATAATCATAGCAATTTAGACCTGAAAGGGGTCTTTCTGACCCAAGGCATGACCAGTTTTAATTGTCACTTCTCATACATGTCTAGTTGGTTTTAATGTAGTCTGCTGTTGTAGATTTCAGTGTCCCCTGATTTCTAATACTTAGAAAATAGTAGCTATTGTGTTAGGGTTTTTTCTCCTGAATGTCTTGCCTTAATGTCATGGTTATGCAAAACTTTTTTTAGCATTATATGTGTTTCCTTTGCACATGTTTAAAGGCTTCCAATGTACATCATGTGTTTTAGATCTGTTTTGCAGTGCTATTGTGGACTTCTCACCTGTTCCCACAGCTAGAAAAGAGTGGAAAAGAAGTTTTGTCTTATGTATCTTGTTGTGTCTCTGTATCTTACAGACATAAAACCCTCTGTCTTTACAGTTCAAAAATATGCAAGGCAGCCTCTGACATATTCCATATGTTTTTCTAGAACATATCATCATTATTGTACTTAGTGACAGATGAAAATTTGACTAGGATTAATCTGGTTTTCCCAAATGATAAATACTATCTCCTTGGCTGTTACTACATTGGACAAAAAAAATTCAAGGTAGCATTTTGTGAAATTAACAAAGGACATGTTAATAATTACCTGGAAGATCCCATGGTGTGATCATCATATCTTTTTGATGACTGAAAGCTACACTGAAACATGAATTCATCTCATATTGTCATTGTGCAGTACAAGTCAATGACACCATACAATTGAGGTGTTTTAAAACTGCTCTCTGTGCTTTTTTTTTGTTGTGGCAGTGTTTCCTAGGGGTAGATTGACTATTAAACTGTAGTGTTAAGAATATGCCAGATAAAAAGGCAGAATTATTTGTGTCTAGAATCAAGTGCTTGAATTTAGGACAAGGCTGGATAAGTACTAATACGAGAGGGTGCAGATAGCATTTGTTCATATGACTAATTTGAAACAGTATGTAAACATATACGCTAATTTACATTAATGTAAAACTATCATCCATGAAGTTACTGTGGCGAGTAAGTGAATTAAGGACAATAATTTCATGAGAAACATTCTAAATGTTTTGTTTAATATCCTTACTTTGGAGATTAGTGTTCTGTTTATCCTGGCATGTTGCAAGCTTATGGTTTTTACTTTAAAACTATGAACCTCTAGAGTTGGTGAAGGAGAGCCAGTGGAAGAAGTGGTTCAAGAAATGACGTTAGATGAGTGGAAAAATCTTCAGCAGTGGAATCGACCAAAGCCTGAATTCAACATTCGGAAGCCAGAATCCACCGTTCCTTCCAAAGCAGTGGTGATTCACAAGTCAAAATATAGTAATGATGTAAGCACTGCCTCAGGAATTCTGTAAACTCTCCTTTATGCCCAGGGTTAGGAAACTGTCTCTATTATATTCCTGCTGGTTCTAGAATAATCTGAATAGGCAAGAAAACAGTATCTAAGCTTTATTACTCTAATGAAATGTGCCCCAGAACTGGCTTTAAACCGTGTTCAATTTTTTTGTCTCAGATCATCACCCCCATTTTCCATGCCAATACGTAATATATCAAGTTATTCTAACTTATGGCTCAGCTGTACTAATATAAAATCTGTGTTCTTGCAATATAAAATCTGTGTTCTTGCTGCTGCCACCTGTATAGGTCTCTGGTAATGCTGCCAGAAAAACTTGGTTTATGAAACTTGGTGTACTATGCACTTGTTTTACACAATTTGAATCCTGTTCAGCTTACTTGCCAGTACACATCTGCATGTATCTCATTGGGCACTTGGAAATATGATTTTTGTTTTTTTAGGTTTTTGTTTGTTTGTTTTGTTTCTTTTTTTGTTGTTTTTTTTGGGTTTTTTTGGTGGTTGTTATGCGTTTTTTTGGATCCTGCGTCTCAGAACTAATTCCAGAGAGCTTGTGGTGCTGGAGTGTGCAACCCCCAGCCACTTCCCCTAAATTTTATTCCATTATATTATTTAGATTGAAATTTTAGGGAGAGCTACTAATTCTGAGGAGAGAGGGGAAGCTTCTTTCAGATTCTAGCTTACTTGGATCTCAGATTTTGGGGGTCACAGAAGTATGTGCTTATAGTCTAGCATGATGGGATTTTGATCCTTGAAGTCTACATGCATTTATGAATACACATATTATCTTTTCTCTAGTTATAATATTAACATCAGAACTTGCTTAATCACTTTAGATCATTTAGCCTGCATTCTTTTTAGTGAGACTTTTAAGGTCAGAGTTGCCATTATCCTCTCTCTGTTTTCTGAGGGAGGTGGTGATACAGGTGGGGAGAATATCTTCCACAAACTCCGAAGAGAGAATACAAGTGTGTGAAGAGGGCATACAAGTTTCTGTTCTTTTTCCCCATGAAGTTTCTGTTCTCCTAATATCGAGAGACCTTGTTAAAATGAACACGGAATAGGAGTTGTGTGTTCATTTTAACAACGAACAGTGTAACAATGTAACATTACAGGAACTGTGTAACATAGGCAAGAGAAATCCCTGAATTAGACATTGAATAAGTGATTCATCATTGTATGGGATGAATTAATATATGCTTTATCATTACTACAGTCCACATTAAAGTTATCCTGGGAAATAGTCTGACATCCACTAGCTACTAGGAGCACTCAGTTAAAACAACAGTAATCTCATAGCTGCAGGCATGTCGATGAATGTATTGATTTGGTATGGCCTTTTAGCAATTACTTGGAGATAACTGTAGGCGTAAGTAGCTTAGTCTGATTCTCTAGTCCCTTTGAAAACCTCCTAGTTTATATTTCTGAAAAACCTCTTCAGTATTAGGGAGCTATACAGAAACTTTTGTTGCCAGGAATCTCTGAGCCAACAAAGGCTTCCAGGCATCTGGGAAGCTGCAATTACCTCATCTATGTTAAAATCCTGTGCAAGTTAAAGCCTGTCTTCTATTCCAGAGACCATCTTGGTTCATCTGCTGCTTAGTCTGTAATACAAGTGTGTATGTGTATCTGGGAGGGAAGCTCATGCATGGAAACTGTAGGCTTTGACTAGATTTTCTTTTTAGTTGCAAAAAGGAGACTTTGAAGATGATTCTCATGTCTTTCGAAAACCGGTGAATGATATAACATCTCAGCTGGATATTAATTTTGGGAGTCTTCCTCGCCCTGGCTGTGGATCAAGAGGAGCACGAGGTGGTCGTGGTGGAGGCAGAAGACCTGAAGAGATAGGACCTCGACCAGAAGCAGTGGTAATGAATTTTATTGTTGCTTTTCTTTCCCTCTTGGTTTTTTTTTTTTGGTGTTTTGTTTTTTTTTGGTGGGTTTTTGTGTGTGTGGGGTTTTTTTTTTTTGTTTGTAGGGTTTTTTTGGTGGTTTTTTTTGTTGTTTTTAATTTGGTTTTTTTTTTTTTTTTTTACTTTTTTGTTTTTTTGTTATTGATGGTGTTTGTGTGTATATTCTGCCACTTTCCATGTGGAGTTTTTATTTCTGTAGTGACAGACTTGTTTCTTATTTCTGTCCCATAGTATGTTGTCCTGCTTATTGAGTTCCTGACCTGTATTATGTTACTTGAAATAAAATACTGATTCACACTCTCAACTGTTAGCGCATACTTTGGAAAAGGTCTGATTACTAGACCTTTTGAGGATTTGTTTCTGCAATGAGTTTTGATATAAATTGGGAAGTAATTAAAATGACTAAAGATTTGTATCTCTTTGAAAAATTCCAGTGTAGTACAGTAATGCTTTGATCTCTGACGGTAAGATCAGTAAATCTGTGATCCTACAGAATGATTCATGAGTTCAATATAACCATTATAAAAAACTTCCACTTACCTTCTCCTTTGAAAAAAAAAAGCATTTGCATACTGGAAAATGACATCTTTATACTAGCAGAAGCTTTACTGTGACTAAAATGCTTTAAGATTGGGAACTTTCAGAATAATATGGAAGTCTTGATGCATTTGCTTAATCTGAAAGAAAAAGGTTCTTTATAGTGACAGATCAAAGAGATAAGAGATTAAAACTACAACCCAATATGTTTGGTAGTTGTAGAATGTATGAATATAGTAAAGCTGCTTCTAAAAATGTGCAGTGTTTTGCTTGAGATGGCTTTGCTTTTCTTTTTCATTCAGTGCTGCCGAATTGTGACCTTCTGGTCCTCTCCAGGCAGTAGATTAGCATTATAAATACATTCACACTGGAAAAAATGATAGCAGAAGTTCTGAGATAAATGTTTAACATTTTTGGTAGCGATGGATACAATTTGAGTAGTAGCATTTGAATGAATCGTTTTGAGGTTAAACATGTATACATAGCTGTAAGATACTTTTGAAATGCATTCATTTTTATGAAACTTTTTTTCTTACTTTATAGGTGCAGCTTGTTGCTCCAAATCCTGATGATCCTGAGGATTTTCCAGCTTTAGCTTGAAGAACTGTGATGAATGGTGGTATTTCAAAGTCAGTTTGTAACTGTGAAGGGTTTTATGCTGGTGTGGATTAAGGAATCCTGTTTCCTTCTGAAAAGTTGTTTGGGTGTTTGGTGTGAAGTTATTGCAGCTATCTGCTAACAGAGTAGGGTTCTGCAAATATGGGTGGACCAGAATCCTGTCACAGGTTCCAAAGTCTGCCTTCATTTGTGAAACCTGTGGGAGGGCTTACATTACTTCCCTACTAGGCTTCAAGAGAAGTTAAAGGGAAGAGTGTTTAAAAATGTATATATAGAAATTATATCAAGTTCTCCATGACACCATGGTGAAATGTAAACTGTACAACACAATCTACAATTGGGCTTGGGACTCAACTTCACTGTAAATTTGAAAGCTCTTTTTTGAGTGAAGTGTGTATTTCAGACAGTTGCAAGTTGCAGTTCTTCAGAGTTTGGTAAATAAAGGAACGTACACATTGGTTTGGGTTTGAGGTATTATTTTAAGAAGCCAGAGTGGTAGGTAAAAGCTTTTGCTATTTGGATGTAGTCTGGGGAAAAAAAGGGGGGCGGTAAAAACCCAAACCTTAAACTGCAATTTGTACTCACCAAAAAAAGTGAACTTCTCTGTAAATGGAAGTGATCTTTAAAATCAAGACAGCATATATGCTTTAAATTGACACCTAACCGTGAGTCCTACTTCAGTAACAAGGTATAGTCTGCAATTACTTTGAAGATAAAGTAAAATAAGAATTTTGATCTAAAGACAGAACTAAATTATTAAGTAAGCTTTTAATTTTAGCAGGAGCAACTGCAAACTAAAATGTTTCATGCCTTACCAAGAAGTTTGTGATGTTGGGGATGATTTAACATACTTGAGCCAGATTTTCTAACTTGTTTTCTGTCCAAGGGGACACTCAGAGCTATTCTGGGGGATCTGAGAGAAACAAAAAATGGTGCCAGAGGTGATGACAGAAAGAAATGAGGATAAGCACACTGGACATTTTGGAAGTAGCTGTCAGCCTCACAGGAGTCTTCAAATGCCTGGTCAACTTGAACACATTCTTTCAATTTACTGGGAAAGCAGATGAATATAAACCATTTGCTTTTTTGAGTTATATGCCTCACTTCTAAGCAGTCTTCTCGGAGCGCAAACTGTGGATGAGACTCAATAAAAAGAAGTTCTGCTTAGGACTAAACTGTAAGAATACTCAGAATCTTAAAAGACTTTTCTCACTGATGAGGCTTTACTCAAATAGGATGCAATTGTCCTAGAAAGACTTTTCTATATGCCCCAAACAGATGGTCTGCAGAGTAGTTCAGCCCAAAGGATTTTTTTGCATTGTTGAATTACTTATATGACAATTTGCTGTGACATGGGATTTTGTATTCCACAAGTCTTAGTGGCATAGAGATGCTCTGACCTGTAGTAGGAAGAATGCACAAAAGTGCTGCTGTTAGAGGAACCCATGCTGCTGCTCTTTGAGTAATTGAACTGGATGAAATAATGCATGACTCCTTCACTTTGTAGTCACAAGGTGTTACTTGAAATTGCTGCAGTTTAAGATTGAACTGCTGCTGCCCTTTTTATAGGTATTGTTTGTTTCTGCCAAAAATGGCAATTTAATGAATGTGGAATAGAAGTGATTTTTCTCTGTGGGGTTCTTGGAATAATATGCTTGTTCTTCCGTTCCTGATCCCATTTTCCCATTGAACAGGGAAGAATGTGTCTGAATTTTTATTTATGTTTTTACTTGCTGGGGTGAGTGTATGCCTAGATGTGGAGAGCTTCTTTGCAGGGCTTACTTCTATTTTCTGTCATGTTTTGAATGTAGCCTTCTCTTCTACTAAAACCTCTTTTTGCTAAGCAAAGTGGTGATATGCTTAAAAGTACCCCCCTCTTTTTCTACTAAAAATGTGAACCTTTGCTATACTGTGCTGCTGGGCTCAGTCTGCTGTAATGCATTGGTTTAGCTGACTGTTCTCTGGGAAGGCTGAGATAATTTTTCAGTCTCCTTCCTGCTGTTGCAAAGTTGCTGTTTATTCCTCTGACTTTGATCTGCCTTTCAAAACAGAATGACAAGTAGTTTTTTTGGGGAATGCTTTTAAGGACTTGTGAAAGTGTATCTGTATAATCTACTTTTAGTCACCAGATTGTTAAACTCAAGGTTAAAGGAAAAGGCTGGTTACAAGACTGTTACTTAAAAACACAACAAACTAATCAATCCAAACTAAAAAATACTTGAACTTTGTGACAATGAGATTTAGTGTAGATGATTACTGCTTAACCAAGAAGTTTCTTAGGGCAGCTATGTGTGACAACTTTATTTTTCAGTCTGTCTGGCTTCAATATGGCTTAAGCGTTTCTCTAATTGATGGTATATCCAAGTATAGAGAAGAAATTATTAATCGTAAGTGATGACAGTGATGCAATTTCTTTGTCTAGCTGTGATAAGAAAACTCTAAGTCTCAGTCATGTGTCATATTTCAGGTTCCAAAATAGCTGTATCTGTTAAACACATATTTGCTGCTGTCACTGCCAGTGTAGCTGTACTCCTTCATGTAAATCAATTGGTAGCAGGTGTAAAAATATACACAAACATTAGCAGAACATGGCATGCATATTAAGAAGAGATTAAATTGTGTTGCAGATCTTAGCCATATTACACTTTAATGGGCTACTACCATTAATGGATTAATGTAGTGAGTGGCCTACAGGAAAAACTGCTACATTTCAGGTTCAAGTTTTAGATTGCTGTAAGTCAAAGGAAGTTCGCAAAGAAAGGAATTCATCTTTCCCCATGACTGTCATTTGTATATGATAGTGTTGATATGATATAGTTCAGCTGAATCATATACAGTACTATGTTTTAGGATTGGCAGGAGTATATTAATGTGGAAGTGCCTTTAGAGGAAAGAATAGAGGAATGCCTATACTGAAGAATACCAAAGAATGAATAAAGACTCGGAAATAAAAAACCCTGAGTTGATAAGTAGGGATATTGGGCAATTGAGCCCATAGAAAATGAGCTTTCAGCTCTGGTTTCACTTTTCTGTATGAGAAAAGACCTTGGGGTATGAGCGTGCTTTGGGATCAAACCCAGAATCAGTACCTCTAGTACACTCATACCATTAATATTATTCTTGCGCAGTTTTCACCTGATTTTTTTCTTTTTTTCCAGGGCTGTCAAAGGCACATGTGCACATATGCACATATTCATATAAAAAATAAATATATGTGTGTATACACACATATACATACACACACACATATATATTTATGCAGTGTTGAAAGTAATGCAATCCTGACTCATTATCAGGGGAACAGTAATCAAATGTGAAACATGATTATCTTTACATAAAAAGTACATTTCAATCAGTGAATAATGGGCATGAAATTAAGAGCTTTTTCTCTTTCAGTAGCATTTGCTGAGCAAGTACTGAACAATCTGTGCTTGGGGGGGGAACCTTCAGTCTTTGGAGGAGTAACAACTGTTACACTTTACATTACTTAGAATTTAACTTGAAATACATTATATCTTCAACAGGTTTTATTTATCGGAAAACAAATGCGTTTTTGAGTATGTGATACAAGTGTTGCAGATAGCTGTGTCTTGAGAGCAGCCTTAGACTGCATCACCTTTAATGACAGTGTTGTGCTGGAGACAAACTAGCCCTAAACAAATTGAGTAATGTTTCTGCTGTCCCTGTTTAGGTAACTAGTGTGACTATTCATCATTGCTGTTCTGTTGCCTCTATGATGTTTTACTGCTAGTTAATAGGACGCAATGAGCTGTTGCCTGCTTTTAGCAATAGTAGCTCTTCAGTCTAGATCTGAGCAGTAGTTACTGTTTGAATGAAAGACACTGAATTTTGCACAATGTAATTGAATTAGCAGGATAGCTCTGCCAAAACATAACAGCAAGGTACAGATTTTTTTTTTCTCTTGCCAGAAGAGAATAATAAGTTGACATACTATAATCCAGGAATTCTACACTTGTTTGGTTAGTTGTTCTGTTGCTTGTGGATTGAGTGCTTTTTTTCAGTTTTTCCTGGCTCTAGCAAAGACTGAACCTTAGAAGACATTGTGGGAAAAGTAAAACCTAGTAACCTTTTCAATGAAGCTTTCACCAGAGTGAAAGATGACCCAGAGGCTGGAATGGTCTGATCAGTAGGAAGAAGTGATGGAGCTCAAACAAATCAACATTAAAGAGTAGTTCACTTTAACATAGTTATGATGCTGGTGTGAAAGAGATGGACAAAAAACACCTAGAAGCACAACAACAGGACAATTATCATGTGTTGTGAGTACTGACTAGAGATTCAGACCTGTGGGCACGCCATTTGGGGAAGAATGGTGAAAGATCAATCTAGTAATAGCAGAACATGAACCTGGGAAAAAATACAAAGTGGTCTAGAGAAAAGCTGTGTTTGAAGGAGGGATAATGAGATTGAACCCTTCCACTGAGTAGAAATCCAAGGAATTTTCTGCCATCTTAAAAGAATGGCATCAAAGCACTGACAGAGGCCAAAGCAAGCTCCCAAGGATGCTTCAGAATTTATCTTTCTGCTATTGGCATCACTCTCACTTTGAATTCTTTTCCATCAGTAATAGCTGAACCCAAGGGTCTGTTCCCATTGTGCTGTCAGGGTACAAGGACTTTGGGATTTGCCACTTTATCCTGTTTGTGCTGTTACTGAGCTGCAGCAGCTGGCATGATTGGAAGAGCTGGTAGTTGGAGGTGCTACTTACACCAAAGAACTTTTTATCTGCTGCCATGGTCCTAATGCAGCAGGTCCACCACATGCTGAATTGAGGGATCAAAATCACCAATGGCTGCTTGGCCTGTGGACTAAGACAGGGTTTGATCATGAGGATGTGGATCAGGAATGGAGGTATTTAAAGGATAGACTTTCTAGGTGCCTTCTGCCACCTGCTTTGTGACAGTCCAACACTTGACAAGGTTCTGGGAAATGTTCCATGGATGGAGGGTGTCATGTTTAATACCAGACTTACTTGGTTCATGTCACATGGCATTTCTGGGTTAGAGTGAGAGTGTATACTGCAAACATATAAATATGTTACAATTAATATAGCAATCACCATACACAGTTCAATCACAATACCAATGTGATTCCCTTTAGTGGTCCCTGTGAAATATATCCTCACTGTCACCATGTCAGGTGTCCCCAGGTGTCAGGAAGAAATGGGAGGGCTGATGTCAGTTCAAGCCCATTGGTCTCTTTGAAATATTTCTGGCAGTTGTCTGGGTCTTACATTCTATGTATTCATTCTCCATGCACTAGTCTGGTCTTCATGCTTGCTAAAGAACTACTGGTTGATGCTCTCAACCTTTGATAGCCATTTATCAAAAACAAAGGCCACCCCATGTTCCCTCTGAGTTGAGATAAAGTCATCTTTGCAACTGCTCTGGTTCATCACTCCCTGAGCTTCAAAAGCACATCACTTTTGTCTATGTTCTCTTGGCCTTATTCCATTTTTAGGACTTACTGATCAATCGCATCCATCTGAAACCAACCCCAAAACCTGACGTGCAAGTAAAAAACATCTCTTCTTCAACAAACCCTTGGAGAGGTAGGTTTAAAGCATGCAGTTTCTCTCTAAAACCAGGCTAGGATTTCATCTCTAAAGAATGCATAATTTTTGCTATAGCATGTTTTTGTCTACTCCTACATAAGCAATGTAGAAACTGCAATGCAAAGAAGGCTAAACAGACCCAAATCAAAGTTATTCAGAACTACTGTGAACAAATTATTCTTGCAGCACATTAACTTCTCAATGGAATTGACTTGGGCCACTGTTCAGTTTTTCTCTTTGGGATTCTTTTAGTCCTCTGCCTTCCTCTGCCCAATGCCAGTGCTTCTTGAACTGCTAATGATATGATAGGGCTTAACTGTGTTTTCCTGTGGGCATCACATGCATAAATTGGTGTTCTCCCAAGTAAAAGCCATCATTCATTCTTCACCAGGCAACTTGTTTGTTAGGAAAAGGTTTGTCAGGTAAGTTTAGAAAGGATCACCTTAAAACAGAAAAACACGTTTTCCAACTATAAAGATGTACCTTTGGAGCAAGCAAACGTTTACTTGCTTGTTAATTGGGCTCTGCTTGGTGTGTGCAAATTCTGCATTTTTCTGATGTAGGTAAGGGCAATAAGAAGTATTTCAGTTGGTCAGTTTTTTTTGCTGTTGGATATTTTTTTAAAAGATTAAACTAGGTCATTACCAGTGGTTTTGCAAAAACCAGTGTTCCTAAAAATTTAGTTCTTTTGAGAAGCCTTCACTGTAATGGTAAGTATTGAAGTGTATAGTATTTAAGATAATGCAGGTTTCTAAAAATTAATACTATATAATCATAGAGGAAGGAGAAATAAGCCCCATTGTTCTGTCTTACTGTGCATTTTTCACTGTGTAACAATATCCCAACAATTCAAATACAGTTACTGTTTTCCGAAGTGAGTTCCCTGAAAGGTAGAGCCAGAAATCTCTATTTTTGAAATTTTAAAAGTATGTTTTAAGAATCTGTGCTTTAATTAAAGGTTTTCAGGCAGCTGAGTGTGTTGTATTTTTTTCAGTTTACACATGAGTCAGTCTGGTACAGATATGATGGCTTTGATCAGTTTTTTTAGAATACTGGAAATAAAACAGAAAACAAACTTCTGATTATTTTTAATTTTACACAATTCACGTTTACACTTCTCACTATTCAGTATTTTGTATAAAATCAAATGCAATTGGCAGTATTTTCAAATGAGACACAAATGCGTATTGAACTAATTCATATTACAAGATAATATGAAGCTGTATCTTAAAAATACCTTCAGCAAAATAAACTTTCATTCTGTCAATCCAAGTTAAAAAAATATGATTAGAAATATACAGTTTAAAAATAATCAGGAGGAACAGTACTGATTAGTCAAGAAATTTCAGGCCTTGATAGCCTGTACATGAGTTTATGTATGACAGTCTGCAAACAATTAATATAAAAACTGCAGTGCACCAAACTGGTGAACATCACTTTTTTTTTTTTTCCCCTACAATCTCTTATTGTTTTAAATCAGGAGTGCTTCCTCTACTGTCAAACTGGGGCAAAAAGACAAGGTCTGGGTTAACATCTGAATTAAGTTTTTGATGCTGTAATGGAAAATAGAAGTTTGACCCAAGATATTACAGCTTTTGCGCATGCAGTATCTTTTGAATTAAGAGATTGCGGGAGAATCCATCTGTCACATATTTGAAAGAGGAAAGAATTTCTAACGAAAAATCTCCTAACTGATGACAGCAGAATAACATCATTCAGCTGCTATGTTGTACAATGATGATGCAGCTGCGACAACACGTTTCATTTTGCCACATAGTACTTCACAATTCAGAAAAAATTCAGAAGCCAAGGATTTCCTCATCCGTGCCTACTCTTCATTCTTGTACCTAAGACAACTTTGGTATGGTATATTAAAAATCTTACACAAAATATTAAAAACTTGTAACAAACTATGCAGTACACAATGAGGTAATGAGCTAATTTTCCATATAAGGCTGTTTGGAAAGTTCAGATGTAAAATCCCTTTGACATTGATGTGTTTTTCACTATGCTACTGGGTGGTGGATGGGGTATCCTGACACGTTGATGCCAAATGTGCAGTTTTGGTTTAGCTAGAGTTGCTATTGTTTGTGCATTTGTGCTATGTAAATTTACTTCTGATGAACCTAAAAGTGCTAAGGACTCTGCTGGTTACTTTAAAAGAGGAAGATTCTAATTTAGAATTTGGAAAGGAAAAGAAAGAGACCAATTATTTTTAGGTTAAAAAGAAGATGCTAAAAGAAGCAGC
The DNA here is from genome assembly GCA_013397955.1 of Grantiella picta. Taxonomy (NCBI): domain Eukaryota; kingdom Metazoa; phylum Chordata; class Aves; order Passeriformes; family Meliphagidae; genus Grantiella; species Grantiella picta. Next base: position 43,741 of record VZRM01006403.1, on the reverse strand, counting down.
TCAGCTAAGGCAATGCCAAATACCGTAAACATTACTAAATCCTGAGCTACTTATATCCCTTTTGCTTTCCAAGATGAGAATTTTATTCAAAAATAAACAGTTTCATATTTGCACAACAGACCTAGTATTGTGTTTACCTGTACTTCAACTTTTGCACAAATGGCTTAGTGAAAGACCCCAACCAGCCATAACTCCCCCTCCAAAAACCCCTAGAAACAAACAAACCAAACCCAAAAATGCCTAAACCAAAACAACCCCAAAACAAAGAACCACCCTCCCCAAACACCCATAAAACAAACTAACCAAACCCATTCAAACCCCAGGAAATTTTAATTGCCTTATCAGGATGAGATCAGTCCCTCTCTTTTGGATGCGTTTCATCTAGAAGAAAAGGGGGTGAAAAAGGAAGTTCAAGAAAAAAAAAATTCCAGTCTGAGCCTTCAATGGTCTTTTATTTTGCACTAAACCTTTTAATTTGTATTCATATTTGCAGATTTTGACTATCTTAGTGCATGGATCTTACCTGTAAGCTCACTTATACTTCACCTGCTGTTTCTTCTCCAATTCATGATCCTCTCACTAGAAAATGTTTTCAAATCACTGTGTGATATTCATACCAGCACTCAAAAATTACCAGCTAAATAGAAGGCTAAGTTTTCATTTAAAAGGATGTAGATTGAAACTGGTCACTGAACAGTTACCTTCATTGAAATAAAATTCTCCGTCTCACAGAGGTGATCTGCATCTTTAAAGACTTCAGTTATTCCATTAACTAACATTTCAGATTTCTTCTGCTTTCTACTGTTAGTCACTAAATCAACAGATAACTGAATCTTATTTAAGGCTATGTGGTAACAGTCCTCATCTGAGGGATATGCAGCTATAACGATCAGCTGGTAGACAAGGGTACATCAGTTTTGAAATTACATAATGTGAAAAGTAGTAGGAAAAAAACACTATAGTCCTGTAGTGGATGAAAGTTTCAGTCTCAAGCAGATTCCTCTAAAATTACACTGGTTTTTAACAGAGGTAAATTGTAGTTCCTAAAGCGTTAGTTAGATGTCAGAATTTTTACCTGCTCCTGAGTTCCACTATCTCAGTTGTATGGCAACCTTATTTTCCCTTTTTTTTTGTGCTGAACTCATTAAGTGCCCCAAAGCTGAAAAACAACAACATCCACATGTAACCAAGCGTACCAATGAAATCTGGGGAGAATTCTTACCTTTTATATATGGTAATCTAAAGTTTCACCTAAAAGGACTTGATAGGAAAAGAAACAGTAATAATATTTCAATATAACAGCACTGCTTTAAATGGTAAACTGTTTTTCCTCTTTAAAATCATACCAGATTTAAAGCAGTTATAACTAGTTCAAAGAGCCATTGGTTGTCAAAAGTCTGTCACTATTAAAAACAAGTTAATCACTTACAATTAGTTTCTCCTAAATAAACCACACAGCCTTTGACAATAAAGCACTCTTTGGTGGACAATAGTTATATTGGGTACTCAATACTGCAGCTTCACAAAAAACTTCATACAAAGTAAGAAAGAACAGCCAATCAACACAGTGGAGTACCAATACTATTAGAAAAAAAAAGCTTTTGTGGTTGGTTCTCAGACTCAAGTAAAGACTTCAGTCCAATCTGAATGGACAACACAGATTTATATACTTAAAAGCTCCCACCATCTTTCCATATCTAGTGGTCAGCAGCTAACTGATTGCCATCACAATTTATACACATGCATCATACATACCAGCAAGCCCTCTTTATAATAGAGAGCTTAAATATTTACACCTGAGTCTGAATGTATATAGATTTTGTTGGTTTTGTTTTGAGAAATTGTTAACACGGTAGAAAAAGTTCTACCAAGCATATTGACAGTTCATTTTATTCTACAAGTAAGGAAGAGATTGTTCTATTTCATTTTTTGCTGAAAAATAGAGCCAAAGTAATCTTCCTTGAATTGCATCAAGTCCCCTCTAGTCATATCCCCTTCACTCCTGAATATCCTCTTCAACACTGGTGGCTTATCCAAAATTCAACGCAATACTGTTCTTGTCTTTGTGACCGGGTGGCTGCTGAAATAAAACATATTTGAGGAAAAAAGTTAAAGATTACTCAGTATGTATTTCAAGCAATCATTTCTAGCAAGGTAAGATGAGCAAATGGTACTTCAAAGAAAGAAACAAAAGGTAAAAGTCACTGCATTTAATAACCCAGCAATACTGATTGTCAAGAATGCACAGATTGGTCTGATCACAGAGAATATGAAGAAAACTTTGTTCCATAGAGAAATGCAGTCATTTAATTAAGTGCATTTGTAAAGCATTTATTTTTTTTTCTCCCTCTGAGGTATCAGACCATAGGAAAAGTAGAAACAATAGTAAAGAAACATTAACTTTTTTTTTTTAAAGCTAGGTTTAGATTACATATAGAAAAGTTCTGAAATACTGCAGGTGGTTTTCAGTATTTGAACAGGGGTGCAGAAGACTGCTTTGTAATACCCAGCAAAGCAAAAGCATATAAGATTTTTAAAGTGTACTCCTCTCTTTGTTAGCTTTTGTGATATTCCTCTATACAGTTTTCATACTCCTCCCCCCATATTCCCCATTTTAATTTTTATAATAACTTGAGCTGCATTCCCTTAAGTGTCTGTACCCATCAAAATGCTTTTACCACTTAAGATTTCATTTCTCACCAACTACTGCCTATCAACTTAATTTTAAATCTGTTCTGTGTGGTAACGTGGAAAAGGCTGTTTAACTTGTGTCTTACTATGACTCGGTTTGGATGTCAAGTATGCATCTTCTTAAAATACTGACATGAAATTCTCAGTAACTGACAAATTTACAAAGAAGATGTCTTAACTGGAGAAAAAAGGGCATCCACAGAGAAAGACTGAGTTACGGTCCAGCAATGTGACTTCCTGCAGTTTAAAAACGGTATTATTTCAATCACAAGATATGCGTTATGTCCATCTGTAGTTTCTTTAGTAGAAGGCAGCTGACGTCTAGAGATGTTCCACAAAGGAAATGCAGGGAGTGTTATGAATAGGACTGAAATTCCCTAAGGTCTCTTTGCAAAGCCAGAATAGTGTTTTTGCTGTAAAAAGCTGTTTTGGCTGAAAAATCAATCTGGAGACAATCCATGATAGTGTGTCCAATAGCCTGAAGGATGAAACGGCAAATGAATTCTACAGCTCTGCAGATTATACTGCATTAGGATGGGTCACAGGTGTGATTCACATATAGAAAGAAGTGACTAAAATGACATAAAGCAACAACAAATGAGATTGATGTAAAAATGGTGCAAGGTATTTCCACTGGAATATATCACACAAGAAAATGAAAGAGTAAGGATACACAGTAATGTCAGAAATTCAGTGAAGTAAATGAAGTCTTGACAGAGAGAGATGTTGGTTAGGGCATGATGTCAATATTGTAAAAATAATTATTCTCTACCCGGCAATCTGGATTAGGTCAATGAATCTGAGCACTAAGAGGAAATTCAAACTGTTTATACTTCACTGAATTAAACTTAGATGAAAAGACATGCTTAAAAAAGACTGATACTTTTTCAAATGCTACAGGAAAAATAAAAGGACACCTACAAGATTAACAACAAGGTACTGCATTCTAAATCCATTAAATTATAGGGTCACACCAAAACACCCTTCAGAGGGACCAGCACCCAATTAGCCCTCTCAGATTATAAAACAATTAGGAAATCCCTAACTGTGACAGAACAAGGATAAATTTAATTATTGGATGGAAGTATAGAGTAACTGAACAACTCTGACCTCCAAAGTTAGAAGAAAAGAAACAGTATATGGAATGAAGTATTTAGGGTAGAAGTTTTAGCAAGTCCATTAAAATATGAAGGGATTAATTTGTGAAGTTTGAGATCGACCTGATCCGTGGCCTTCAGAGTCATAAATCTGGTAATATACCTAAAGGACTTCTTTCAAAAGAAATGAAATCTTTTATGAACTCTATTTGAGAGATGCTATTTTCTCCTAAGGATGGGTATTCTCATCTCACACAAAACAAAGGTCAGCTTGGAGGAATGCTTTCCAGGAACTGAAAATCTCTCTTCAGATTACACACATACATGAATGCAGCTACAAAACATTGCAAGCAGTTTAAAACTGGAAGAAGCATGAAGGATAAAAACAGCAGGCAGAATCCCATCAATTCTGTTTGGACTAAAATGGACATGGTAAAAATTAGGCAAAATGGAGAAAAAACCCAACCAACCGAAAGGAAAACCGGGAAAAATACACCTGATTTTAGTAAAATATCTATTTCAGGGAAAAGGTATTTTTTTAACATGTTGTTCAATAAATCAGTCACAACTAAAAATTCTCTGAATAGAATTTACTGCAGTCTACTGGCTATTTCCATTGTCTAGCAGAGTGAGTTTTTCATAACTTTGTTACCTTCAAGGTAACAAGATGAAGAAGGAGAAAGAGGAACTCTGTGAGGAAAAGGCTGCAAAAAACCTTAGAATTTTCAATGGTATTTATAAATAAAGCCACATAACATAAGAAGTAGTTATGTGTCATCTTTTACTCTTCCCAACAGAAGTCTCTTCAGCACCTCACAAACCCATTTTAAAGTTTTTCATTGTGAGTTTAAGACAAATTCCAGTAAATTGTAACCACTGGAAATTGTTTGGATATTGCTTTAAGCTACACTCTTCAGGCTGAACTTTTATAATGACCTCGAAAGATGCCACAGAGGTGCATGATGACATGCACACACAAAGACACACAGCAGTAGTCTGGCCATATGCTTCTGGGCACTATGAGTCTTGCATAAATTCACTAGAATTTAAAGTTTCATTAAGCTTTACCAAACAGGCTCAGTTCAGATTATCAGCCGTACTCTAAGTAAAAAAATCTCATACCTGTATACAGGTATAGGTTTTATACACTTCACCTTTCCACAACCACTGCATTTCAGTTGTCCATTCAATTTCTCCTAGTTTTGACTTTATGTCCTGACTAATATTTGACTTAATGCTGTGAGCAATTTTTCCATCTCTTACTCCAGGCAGATGGGTTTTCATGTTACTAAAATCCCTCATCTTCAGTAATTCTCACTCACATTAGTAATTACTATACAAAATTCTCGAAGTTGAAAGACTGAGCAACATAAATAAATTACCTAAGATGTAAGGTTCCAGATATTCTCCGTACATGACATAAACCATGTAATTGTTTCTCACTTTACACTGCTAGGAGAAGGAGTTGGACTATGGCAAAGCTCCTGCCAGCAGCAGATACAACAGCTCGAAGTATTTGCCTAGAGAACAGTTACAGGGTCTGTAAAGAGGGTAACTCTCACCTTTTCGAACTGTTTTTTCTTGCAGCAGACCTGGTAGTTCTTTTAGTAATGCCTGTACACTCAGAATTGCTAGGTTCAGAGGTTTTATTTCTCTGAACTCTGGGCTGCAGAATTACTCTGTAAAGAGTAGGAAAAAAGAAAGATTATATAACTGGAAAGTTTCTACAAAACACTGAAAAGAGGGTATTTACAGTTGCAATAGAGCTAGCAAGTGTCAGCTGGCTTTTCACAAATCATTCTGAAAAGCAAACTCTTCTGCCTGAAACACATCCTTCTCTTCCCTAACATCCCTGTTATAATTATGTTAATGCAAGTTATTTTTATTAGGAGCATAGCAGCTTGCTTTGCTGGTTGGGTTTTTTGGGTTATTTTTCCTTTCAAGGAATGGATTAAATTAATAGTTTTGAATCTTCTGTTAGGTTTTTGGAACACAAAAAGATCCAAAATTGTGTTTTAAATTACGCTACAAATGAAAAAAAAAAAAAAAGATAAAATCTGAAGTATGCAACAAACATTATTTTCCAGACTGACACGGAATTCAAAGAATAAATTCAGAATAAAACCCAAGTAATTCAATTTGTGAAGATCTAAGTCTAAACCTCCTTCAAATAATAATAAGATATTCCCTTCACACAGGAAAATCAATGCAAATATTGGCATTTTTCTCTTAGAGGGAATTACTGAGTTTGAAATACTCAAAACTCAGCTTTACATGCTGGTTGTGCTCAAATGCTTCTCTAAAAGATCTTGAGCAATATATTGACTATTTCTTAAACAGGCAGATAAATCTTAATGTTGTTTATGTTAATAAACAAAGAATTCCAGATTGTGAAATGCAAACAACTATTTTTATCCACCATTCAACTGGTTCAGAAGAAAACCATGTCTTCCGTCTTCCTAAATACTTGTAGTGAAATTATGTTACTATGGAGACAGAAAGTAACTGGTCAATGGAGTCCACGGATATCTATTTAGTGCATCATTTTATACAATTATTCTCTAGTCATTCCATCTGTGCAAGGTTCCAGCTATAAAAGTATGCATCATTTTAGAGATTCTGAGCTAAGGGTAACTTAGCTATTACTGTTTATTCTCCTCCTATTATTAGTATCTAATTTTCAGTGGCTTCCCTGAGTCCAGTTGTATGAGCAGATTACATTAGACTGGAAATCAAAACCTTCATTAAGTTTTGTAAGTTACAGTCTGGTCAGTCAATAGTTTCTGAAGAAACTATTTTCACAGAATCTGAATCTGTATGAACACTGAATGTTAACTTTTGGAGCAAAAGTGAGGAGGCCTACATGGGGAGAAAAAAATTATATACTCGTGTAACATACTCACCAAAAACAGAAATGGAAAAAACCTCCAACTTTTCCATTGTTTTATATGGGCTTGATTTCAGAATTAGAAAATACATTTGAGGTAACACAATTTCATCTAAATATATCCTTTATGCAGTAAAACTGATGAGCAACCTTATTTTTACTATATACTACTTGATTGTTCAGGAAACAAATTGTTTGTTTAGGAAACATAACCACAAATTTCAAGTATTTTAAACTTTTACTTGAATAAACCTCTCTTAATATTTCAGCCTTGCAAAAATACTGTCACTTAATTTGCAACTATTCAAACAAAACAGCCAGTTACTTTAAGGTAAGATACAAGGTTTTAATTACAAGGACTAGCAGAATGCAATGCAAATTTTACTGTAAATACAGGACATTCAAAGTTGAAGGAATTGCTTATACAGGAGGCAGATACCTTCAACTTCAAATCATACTTCTTTAGATAGAACAAATTCTTCTAATGAAAATGTCTTCCTTGCCCAAGGAATGCCCAAGGTGAAAGCATTTAAAACCTGAAAGATTATAGTTTCTACTGTGATTGTAAAACAGTTTTAACAAGTTCTAGTATTTAAATTCTTTTTCAGTGCCACAGTTGTCATACAGCATGAACAAATTCAGTCTACCACACTTTTGACCAAGCATTAAACATTACACTGGTGGAGAAAGAAGACTTGCACTACACCTTTTAACTGTGCTGACAGAAACTTCTAAGAATGAACAGGAAAGTAAATAGTCAATTTAACCTCGTAACATTTAGTCACTGAAATGCAAACATGAACAAACTGTGGCACATGGTTTACTAGTGCTCATTCAGATAGAAATATGGAAAAATCATGTTTTCTCCTTAAATACATACATTTGGTGTCTCTCTGCATAAATGCAAGCAACGTACTTATAAAAGAAAGCAAAAATTATTGGAATGTAATCTACTGTTTATAATCTCTCTCTCATAAACACCAGCTTTTCCTAGATACCAGAAATTCAGAAAACTGGTCAATATATGGGGCTTAAACTGATATAGTTATCTAACATGAACTGAAAAATGAGCCAGCAATGTGCCCTGGTGGCCAAGAAGGCCAATAGTGTCCTGGGATGCATTAGGAAAAGCATTGCCAGCAGGTCAGGGCAGGTGATCCTGCTCCTCTACTCAGCCCTGGTGAGGCACATCTGGAGTTTCATGTCCATTTCTGGGCTCCTCAGTACAAGAGAGACATGGAGCTCCTTGCAAGAGTCCAGTGGAAGGATACGAAGATGATGAGGGACTGGAGCAACTCTCTCATGAGGAAAGGTTGAGGGAGCTGGGTCTGTTTAGTCTCAGGAAATGGTGACTCAGAGGGGACCTCGTCAATGTCTGTGAGTATCTGCAGGGAGGGTGTCAAGTGAATGGAGCCAGGCTCTGCTCAGTGGTGCTGAGCAACAGGGCAACAGGCAATGAGCATAAACTGATGCAGAGGAAGTTCCACCTGAGCATGAGGAACTTCTGAACTGAACACCTGAGCTTCTTTACTGGGCAGATGACTGAGCACTGGAACAGGCTGCCCAGAGAAGTTGTGGAGTCCTCACTGGAAATATTCAAGACCTGCCTGGATGCTATCCTATGCCATATGCCCTGGGATGACCTTGATTGAGCAGGGAGGTTGGACCAGATGACACGCTGTGGTGCCTTTCAACATTATTCACTTTGTGATTCTGTGCAACACTATGAATTATCAAGGTACCATTTTGCACAAACACTTAAATATTCATCTTTTCAATATATCATAAGGTACTCCTTACTTCTGACAGAATTTCGTCTTATCTGCCCAAAACAAAGAAAGAAAATAACAGAAATTCTAAATGGAAATGTGACTTATAATAAAAATAGCCACCATAAAACCAAAACAACCATAACAACATGTTTGTAAGTTTGCTGAACTTGGCAATGGGAGATAAGGCGATGCCTTATGAGATCAGCTCAGAGGCAGCTGTGAGCAGACCTTTAACATCACCTGCTCTTCAGCTGATACGTCATTTTTACGTCTCAGATATATACAACTTCATTGGGCTACCCTCCAGTAAAGAGGAATTGAAATTCCTGCAAACAAAACATTGGCTAAATGATGACACAGACAATTTTTAATCAGACTAGAATTCTAGACTTCCAGAGCTGATAGCACCTCAAGAAAAAGAAGTTTCATTTACACCACTGTCTGACATGTTGCAAATAAACACCCAGAGCTGTCTTCAAGCCTGACAACTGTCAGCTGAGGAACAGCAACAGTGCTATCGCAGCTTTTATTAGAATGCTACTGCATATATGTTAAAGGTAAGAGAAGAAACTAATGTATGGAATTTTGATTTAGCACAATTAGGCTAGCTGCTTCACTTGATAGCAGGTTCAGTAGATAGGTTTTATAATGGATGTGAGATAAGGCCACGGCAGAGAAAATCCTGCCAAAATCTCAGCACCAAAAAAATATTCCAAACTATATTAGCAAAGTGTCAGATCTCAGGACACCTACCTTTTACTGCTTTGTAGCTGTTCAGACAGCATATCATACAACTTCCAGAAACAGCAACAAACACATCCGATGTACAATAAGGTTTTCTAACTCAATAGGATACGATGATACGATGAAAAAAAAAAGGCAAAAAAAAAAAAGCAAAAAAAACCCCCAGGCTACAGGATGCTGTAATAGTCACACTATCGAACATATTTTGTCAGAATTTTTCATCTCCAGCTCATCTGTAATGGAGACATCTCTTGGTTCTTCTGATCCTAAATACACACCCCAAACAGCAAACTAGTTTATACACTGCTTTCCTATTCAAGCTAATAGCTTGGTCTTTAAACAAATAAAAACCTGTTTAAATGGAACAGTGTTTGGGTCAGTAGCAGCATCTTTTAAATAATTCACAACTTTTTTTCACCATTTAATTCAATTCAAGGGCAGAACATAAGCACACCACCAGGACACAAAAGCCCAAACTCTACAACCCAAGACAAAATCTGCAAAACTTGAAGTGCAAGCAGTGTAACACATATTGGAGAGAAATCAATCCATACAACAAGCTTTTTTAAAATATGTTATTTCAGTATCCTAAGGAGGAATGAAGGAAAGAGAAGTTACACAGGTCGATGTCTTCTCTGTCCGCAAAAGGCATTTTAGTCTTGCCAACCAGTCTGGGCAACCTGTCTTACAAGGTCTGCCAAGTGCAATACTGCTTTTTCTCCTTCATCACCCCATTATTTTTAAGAAAATAGACCTGAGACCTCTACCACTTTTCCAATTCATCACCAGTCAACAAGTCAGTGATAACTTTTAATCATACAGGGCTCCAGCCAACCTGACTGCCCAGAGAGATCCATGATCCTTATTGATAATTTAATCTCTTAAAACACAAGAGAAATGAGCTGCAGAATGAAAAGAAAGTTAGCCTAGGTTTTAAGAAAAGCCTAAGTGTGTTTTCTCTTCCTATACTTCAATCAACATTGTATGATTATTAATCTTGAAAATGAAGCAGCAGCACCAGTATATTGGAAATTCCCAGTAAATGAAAATAACCAAATTGCTTGTATCACATCTACCAACATCAAAGAGACATTTTTCCTTTATCAAGGGCATTTTTAGACAGCACACAGAAACAGTAAGAGAAAGAAAGGATGACAGCTGACTGAAATTGATCTTACAGTACAGCAAAACAAACCACAGATTATTTCATCTCTTTAACCTGTGTTTTAAAGTTTAGCTTTGTAGTATCTGTTCAAAAATCTGAGGTCTGACTTCCAGAGACCACTGATAAAAGAAATTGTGCTACATGCAGTGTAAAACTTCGAAAGCACGCCTCTCATTTAAGTATGTTATTTGACAAAGTCGGGAAAAAAATAAGCTGAAGGGATCTTTATTTCTTTATCTTTTTTTGTCCAAAAGAACAGATTAAGATGACCTCAGTGAAGGCTAACAGAATAACTAAGCTGTCCAACGTCCTCCAGTTCTCATTCTATAGTTATTCAGTCACTTATGTTGGCAGAAAGAGTTTTATGCTTTTTAAGAAGTGCAGATAAAAAGTTTCAAGGCCAAAGGCAAGGATGACAGAAAATCTCAACCTTCATGTCTGCCAGGAGAGAATGCCTATTCTTACTTAGTACTCTGGTGTAAAAGACTTTCTGACTACTTTTTTTTTTTTCGCTGACAGCACCAAGGTTTCAAGCTTTTACCCAAAGTAACCATCCTACTTTGAAGGTGGTGACGACAGAGGAGCTCCAGGGAGACTCAGAAGCAAGCAAAAAGTGCATTTGGATTTCCTGGGAGTTCTGCATGCTGCTGAAATTTTTGTTTGACCAAAAGATGTATGTTGTCATTTGATGAAAACATTGCACCTTTTAAGTGGAAGCAAGGCACAGAAATCACTGCAGCTACTCTGACAAAAGCAGAGTGAAGAAAGAGTAGAAACTGTACTCAAGGAACTGATATGTTATTAATGCTTTTCTCAGCTGCTGAATCCAAGTAACAGAATAAAGGAATGTAAGTAATCTCCTAAAGCTCTATAAAAAAATTTGTGAACAAAAGAAGATGAAACAAGACTGGCTGGGTAAACAAGTGAGCCTTGACCTAACACTGCAACCTATCCTATCTTCTGTTATGTTAAAAAGGTAGTAACAAGTCCTGTTTTATTCCATCATGTATAATACTTGATCTGTTTGTAAAAACAAAGACCTACTGACATTTCTAACAAATTCTAATTCTTGGCATTTCATGGGAATAAAATCATGTGTTGGGAAACTAGCCTACTTTGCAAGTTCATGAACTTCGAAGTAAAACTGAAGCTAACATCTGCAGCTGCAATATGCAAAGGATAGAATCATATTTCAAAGCAGTACTTTTTCCTTCTTACTGATAATTTTGCTTATGTACTTTCATTTATTTGCAGGAGCATGCAGAGAAGAAAAGCTTCAAAACTAAAAATTATACTAAGAGCTCTTTGCCTTTGTTTATTGCAAGCCAGCCATAAAAATCACTCAGTTATTCCAAATAATATAGACAAAAACATAACAAAGCCAGAGCAGTGAAATTTACTCTTGCAACAAAGCCAGTAAGAAACAAGACATGAAAACATGCACTTACGAGACATAGTGGACAGAAAAGTGTGAGCTATTGTAGAGAAATGGAATGGGACACTTACACAGTGGCTCTCTCTCAGGGGGTCGTGATGGTTACTATGTTCTTAAACCATCTAGACAGAATAGCAGGCTGGGCAGAAGGGAGCCACATACAATCCACCAGATGACAATGCTACACAGAGTAGGCACCAGCATACCTAGGAGCCATCTAAAAGGGGGTTGGAGGGGCAGGTAGAGATGAAAAAAAATTCAAAAGCAAAACCTACTGCTGCATTTTAGCTTGTTTCATGTTCTTCAAAAGCATACTGCTCTATAACTTTGCCAAGCTTTTATTACTTTCTATAACTAACAATCCACGCAGCCATAAATTGCCAAATTGTAGTACTCATGTGCTGCTGGAACCAAAGCAAATTTTTTTAAATCCTCACCAAAAAAGCCACCTATTTCAAATAAAGCCTGTATCACTCTTGAAAATAAGTGCATGGAGGAGCAATGCATCTCTAAGCACTTGCTGCCATATCTTATGCAGTTGGATCAGCCTGTATTCATGTATCCTACTTCACAATCATACTTTTTGATACAAAAACATTAGATCAGAGACAGGTAAGTTTCCAGAACAAACAACTTATGTAAACAGCAAGATGATGGAGTGTATTACCTTCCTGTGTAAGAAGCAAAAGCCAATTCTTAATCCTTTGCTGCAGGTGCAGAATATTGCTTATTAGAACATGTACAAAATACCCATTCACCAGAGCATAAAGAATTTATTTAGCCAACTTCAATAAACACTCTGTACAAATCTCATTAATCCCTGTGATTTAAAAGTAAATAATGATTCTGGTTTTCAAAGACTGTAACTGTCCCAGCTTCTGGTGCTGTCACTTTGACCCCCCCATCCCTTTTATTTTTCCTATGAAATAAAACTGCATAGAAGATTTGGAAGTTTCTGTTTGCTTGATTAGATAAAAGTAATCAATTTCACTGCAAGACTTAATTATTTTAACAGAGTAATCTAGAAAGGAAAGAGATGACACTTCTTGTAGTAGAAGAAACTTCTGACTTATGTAAGGCAGCTGAATATTCCTTGTGATAAAACAACAGTAACACAAAGAATGTATAAAGTTACATAGTCATTTTAAACCAAATTACTTCAATACAAGTTGCAAACCACAAAAATTACTCAGGGAAACAGAAAGAGGTAAACTGAAATTTCTTGAGCCAAAATGCACAATGCAAAAACCAGCTACTAGCTCCAGGTCAATTATTTTAGTTCCACAGAAGTACAAACTAACTAGTTTTAATTAGAGCAGGTATGTTGCAGAATGTTGCATGACCGTAATAACATTTTAATAGTTGACAGGTCTTCTATTAAGAAGATATTAAGACAATGGCTCTGAATAGGTTATCACACAGTCTACATTCATTGTATGGAAAACACAATAAGTGTGTGACAATCAAGTGACAACTAAGGCACTTCTGTGCCTTGGAAACCAATCTGCAAGGTAGTTCTTTTTTACTATGCTATATGAGGTAACTGAGGTGATGTGTTTTGGCATTTTTTAAATGGCAGCTGGGCACAGGCTTTGTTCTGAATATGCTGTTTCTTATATGGCTGCCTGTGTAAATGACAAGCATGAACAAAAGAGAGTATTTTAAAACAAAAGCAGAAATCATACATAGCAATGTGTGAAGGTTTCCAAAGACATACTCCTTTACCTTCAGCACATTTTTACTACATAGTTCTCAGTTTTTCTAAAAGTTTGATGATACTGGCGATCTTAAAAAAGAAGGAAAAGAAAATAAAAATGCCAGCAGGTAGCAGCATCGTTTTCTACAGGAGGACAACAAAAGTCAAGTTGACTGTGGTTTGTGACTTTGGTGCTATGTCATTTGCAAAAATCTGACACCCAGGGGTCACCATTTCTTTCCTAGCAATCAAATGAGATCCAGCTAAGTTTTGCAAGCCTTGTATTCTCTTGCAGTTTATTTAAGGACAGTCAGAAAGTTTTTGTGCCTACAGTTGCTACAAGCTACAACAGATGGAAACTTTCTTTTACAGGTTGTGTTTCAGGACTTGTCTAAAATAAAGAGACTACTAGGTTCCCTGACAGAAATGCACTTCTTTGAATTTGTTTACTGAAACAGTGGCTACTCTCCAGATCCACCAGACATTATCATAAAGCCCCCAGGATTTAGGGCAAGTTCTTTTCCAAGGAAGAGAAAATGAAAGGAAGTTAAAAATCCTTTCAACTTTTTTTAGGTAGCTGACTTCACTTCAAATCAGCACATATTTTATTCGATCCAATCAAACAAAATCATGTACAGTCATATTCTTTAATTTTTATACTACCACAGGAAAGACAAGAGAACTTTAGTGATTAAACTAAAAGTAAAGCGTTCAGAAGTACTATAGGAGCTTGTAAAGGGCAGAATACCAGCATCAAAAACTATGCGTAAAACTAGAAATTCAGTCATGCAATTCTTTAACAAAGTTCTCCTGCTTCCTCAGCACTCACCAAGACTTAAGAGAAACGGTGAATGTCCTGTTTGTTTTAAGGGAGTAAAAGCAGCATTGGTAACGAACATTTGTGAGCAACAGGAAGTATTCATGAAGAGGAGGATAAAAATGTTTCTGGGATTTTGTATATTCAGAAACTAACTTACGTTAGTGGAGATGCAGTTTGAGCTTGTGCTTGCCTTCTGCTTTTCAGAGCACGAAGCTTATCCCCTTGTGTTAAACAGTTTGTTTCATCATCATCACTGTACTGGATAAGTGGAGGGGGAAAGAGATAAACCAAAATTAAAATACACTAAGTTTGATATTTAACCATTAACTTTATCTTAAAGCTTAAGATCAGAATTATCTCAATAGGATAAAGTCAAAGGAAATTCACTTGCATAAATACAGTTCTGTTTCTTCCAGTTTCCTGTTTGCCACTTTTGAAGCTGTAAACCATTAAGTGCTGTCATGAATTTCATGCATCAGAATACTGTCTACTTTTAAAACACTGGAAACAATATTATCAAATCTTTGCTTAGGTACAGTATAATCTTCACTAAATTCAGCATTTCCGTCTTTCACTTGCCTTTTTAAAACAGCAGTAGTGTCTTTTTCAAAAAGTACCATCAAAAAGTATCACAGAAGCTGCAATTACTTAAAAACTAAAATGATTTTAAAAAACCAAACCCTTTTATCCCTTCCCTTTAAATACACACAGTGAAGCAACAGACAATCCAAAATGAAATCAGTGTTTTTGATTGCAGATTGTGAGTACTTTTTTCTATTATTGACCTAATTACAAAAGACTAAAGCATAATGATGCTCCTACTTCACCTGTGTTCTCAACTTCATTTTTCATAACTGTCATCCATACTTCCCCCCTCCATATCCCTTTATTCAAATAAGGTGAACAGAAAAAAATCTGATTAACAAAGTTTTAGTGTACCCACAGGTTTGTTCAAAACCTGAGAGATTCTCAACAGTTCCAACTTTTACAAGAGCACAATATTTGGATGGTTACCAGTTCAATGTCCTTTTGGATGCTTCTCCTGTTTCTTGTGTTATTAATTGAAATATCATCTACTCCTGACAGAATTCTTGTTACAGCAATTTTATCCTTTCGATTCAACTTTGCACGGAAAATATCCCCTTCTGTCCAAAGTTCTGCCTGTTTGCTATCATAACATGGAAAAAAAGGCCCAAAACACAACAAATTAACACTGAAGATTATTAGATGTACAACAGAAGAAGAAGAAAAAGACATCTAGATTTATTTTTGGCAATAATTTACAGTCAATCTACTTACTCCATCAGGAAATGCTGTTGTGGTCCAATCACAGAACCAGGTCTATTTATTCTGATCCATGCAATAGCTTCAGCAGCTGTCATGCGATAATGCTTCATGATATAACAGGCAATAAGTGTGCCAGTTCGTCCAAGACCAGCTGTGTAAGATAAAAAAGAATGGCTTCTTTTATATATCCATCTTCATCTGGAATCTGCTGTAACTACAGACGCTTGTCCATGTAACAGACATTGTTACATGGACAAGTGGTTACCCCCCTAATTTATCAAAACAAACCTGTAATTACCATATTTGGTAAGGGCAACCTACCCTTCAATTTTTTTTTCATAGACAAGGTTACTAACACACTGTTCACGTTTTTTCAGTGTGGTAACCTTCTAAAGCCAGCAAATTTACAAATATACATAAGTTTAGCTATCTTTATTTTCACAGCACCTTCTCACAAATTGATCATACATTACACTGAAACCAGCTGTTCTTCCAGCCCCTCCTCTAATTAATCTCTTTAATTCCCAAGAAAAAGACAAATTTTGCAATAAGCAAGACTGGGCACTACCTAGCACAGGTAAAAAGTACTCCAGAATGAGGAACCTCATTTGTAATGGCCCTCAAAACAGTTCTGTTTACCTTGGGAAACATGAGAAGCAAAGGAGGACAGCTCCAGCTAAGTGGCACCTCTCCTTAACCACTTGCTGCAAATTCAAATCATACACCACCTTCTCTCACTTAAAAATTGTCTGATCAACACCAGTGTAAAATCTTCTGTACAATACAACAGCCAAGACAACCACACAGCACTTTCCATGACTCGCCCAGTTTTAAGAACAGGCTACAGCATCCTACTCTTCCTCCAGAGTAAGGGCAGAGAGGAACATAAAGGTAGTCTTGACACCATTAGTATGACATCTATCAAAGAATACCTTGATTTGAGTGAAAACAAACACTTGTATCACTGATACTCAATATTCTGGCAAACCAATTAAGTGATATGCCTGAGTTTATCACCTCAGTGAAGAATAAAAGTATGCACTTGTTTCCTCACAGTCAAAATGCTAGTTTTAACAATTCTTTCATTTTCCAGTATAATTCTGTCAAATGCAGCAAATGGATGGCAGAATCAGGAATAAAAATGCAGTCTTTGCAGGTCTAAAGCAAATAGGTTAAGAAAAGGCTCTTTTCCTTCAATCACAGCATTATCAGGTACATTAATGATGTAAAGTTGTGGAGAGAAAATGTCTGATAGACTTTTAAAGATGGTGTGAGAAGGGAAACATACTGCCTCTAGAACCACAGAAAATTTAATCACTATACTAGCTGCATTGGGTATGCCCTGAAAATTTTGGCAGTCTAACTCTGGAGAAACAAATATTCAGAGCATGCCCACACTAGTAAAATGAGTTCCCGAGGGATGAAGATTTTGATGGTTGTAGAAGAACACATATATTTTGAGGAATCTCCTCAAAAAAATGCACTGTTTTTAAAAGGTTATGACTTGGTATATTTAAATGTGAATTTTCAGAGAGAACTTGCTGCGACTTCAAATTCCTGCCCAAAACATCCCTTGAAAGTGCTAACACTTTATAGCAGAAAGAGCTATTAATATTGGAAATCTCACTTTCTCCAGTCTCACTTTGGGAATGGCTGGGAAGATTTTTCTGGAACTTAAAAAAATTAGAAGATGAAGTGCTGAACAGAACCACAGAAATAATTTGTATGGAAAAGCTGAAGTTTAGCAGAGGTGTTAATAACTGCAAAATACCTCAGGAACTGCAATTATAAGCATCACTTGTAATATAAATTGCTTTTTTACACCATACCTTTGCAATGAACGGCTATTACACCTTCAGCATTTTCAGAAATATTTAGAAATCTTTTAACTATAGTATCACTAGGTGTGCTTCCATCAGGAAAGAAGAGATCAAAATGCTCAAATCCAGCATCTCTAAATCGTTTGGCATCATACAGTTTTTTGTTGAGGCGTATTATAGTGGTGACCTTATGTTGCCTGAAATATGGGAAATAAGCCTCTGGAGCATGGTGGGGATAGCCTATTTGAGAACAGAAGTAAAAAAGAAAGAAAAAGAGAGTAAGGCTCAAACTGTAGAAATAAAAAAAGACTAAAAAACAAGATATGAAAACACTTTCAAAATAGAGACAAAATAAAGAAACTAACTGAAAATGGAATTTAAACGCAATCACCTATGTCAGATACAATTAAACCAAGCATTAAAATTTTACTGCCAGAGTTCTTATAAAAGTAAAAGAGCCAAGGAAAAAACACACTGTTTGAGGAACAATTTTTAAAGTTTGTCCTTACTGATAACAATCAACTAAGAAAGCAGTGGGCTTGTGTCCCCCACCTCCTTTTTTAAGCATACCATTTTCAATTTTACTTCTTGAATGAGGTCCACTGAAGGCAATGAATTTGTTTGGTATTATCCAGTTAAAATCTCCATTCTCTGCTCTCTGTCAAGAGAAAATGCTTGGTTTATCATTATCCCTGTATTTTCAGGCTTTCCTTATTGTTTCAAAATACATCCTGAATAGAATTGATGTACAATTTTTGTCAAAGGAAGTTGTGTTAGTGTTAGTTGCCTGCTTTTTTTTCATCATGAGGATGACAGATGCTCTCAACCTCATTTTTCTTGCCTGTGCTCCCATCTTCCTAAATCAGAATTTTAGAACAATCCAAATGATGTCCTTCAGATGTAACTTCCTATTTTTTATTTTCCATAGGTTTCTAAATTATGATCTTGGTCTCATTTCTGTTCACAAATTAAATGATTTTTTATGTTTTAGGAACAATTAATTTTCTCTTTACAGTTATCTGACAGCTTTGCAATTCTGAGGCTGCATATAGTCAAGAGTTGCAGTCCTTCATTGTCACAACCATTTCCTATGTCCCAAAGAGAATTTTATGTCCTTGGAGTTTCCCACCCTGCTTCCTTCTTTACCTCAAAGGGTGTTATTGTATTCCTGCCATGTGCTCTCAAATACATACTTTAATTGTTCTCCAGCATTCAGCTAGACTTGGGCTTGTATGCCCTCTAGTTTTTCACCAAGACTGCAAGAATATCCGGGGTTTTAATAGTAATGGAAATCTCCATTTATTTCCATTTTGGTTTCTGCTTCCCTCATGTTTGAGCATAATCATACTTAAATCTGAATTCTAATATTGTCTCTTTGACCATGCACTTTTATTTAACTGTCACAGCTTAAAGAGACAAAACAGAAATGGAACTTAATACTACTACAAAAGAATAGCACAAATCATAAACAATTGTTTTAGCAGTAGTAACAGCAAAAAAATTAAAAGATTGATACTGAACACTTACTTCATAATGCTCATATTCATTTACATCAAATGTACTAAAATCCAGGAAACCATACTGCAAAGCCTAAAATTCAGAACACAGTTTTTAACAAAGATGCTTCTTCAATGATGACAGCTTATCATTCCTTCCGGTTACATCAAGCCTCTTAATACACACTCTACTCTTCTAGAGACATTTCTTCATATAATGTAAGAAATACAGATCAATTCAGTCTTGGTTCAGAACAGATTTGTAAATTTCAATGTAAGTGAAGTTAGATGAGTAAGTAAACTTTTTTTTGGTTTGTTTTCATTGAATCATTACAGAAATTCCAGATTACTGAAGCATTTGGTCTTTTGATTACTGCTAGGTGCACAAAATCAAAAAGAAAAAGAAAAATAACTGGCAGAAAGTATCTATTGAATCTACGAGTAGATTCGAAAGACCACATTCAAGGACCATAAGTATTTTTTGTGCATAAATGCTATTTGGTAAGGTCTTCACTGATTTCAAATTGTTTGCAGTCACAAAGTCCTAAGTAGGTATTAGTATGAGTCTGTGATGCCCCATAATTAGCCACAACCATAATACTTAATACAGAACAAAAAACGTAATCATTTGGGTAACTAACAGTTTATCCGCTTGTTAAATCAGGAAGCACAAACACAGATAAAAATTCCCTTCCTCCAGGTATTTAAAATAGTGCATTCTAATTTTCTCTTTCACTATGTAATCTTTTGTAGCTTTCCTTGCTGCTCACCAGCAAGAACAGCAATGCACTAGTCTTGGCACACAAGCAGCCAATTTCAAAACACGCAAAAAAGCTGAAAAATCACTAATCTTCAAGGAACGACTATACTAGTAAAAAAAATCACTATTTGGTAGAGATATCCATAATACAAAAGACAGCAGTACAGTGGAGAGCTGCAGAATTCATTACTCATACAAACTAAAATGGAGGTGTTTTGATCCCTCTATTCTTCAGTGCCACAGTATTCTCCACTATACTGCTATAAAACCCTAGATTATGATAATCTGTAGTTACAAAAAGAAGCACCCAGCTCCTAACATTTGTCTAGTTCTATTATTAAAGCAAAACTCGAAATCATTAGCATGTGCTGGAAATGCCAAAAATGTATAAAAAACCCATTCAAAATCACTTTCAAAGGCTATGCTCAGCCTAATATTTAACACCAGGGGGCATACAATAAACCTAACACAGAACTCTCAGCGATTACAGATGAATTACTGTCCTGAAAGACTACATAAGTAAAAGTCGAAGTTCCCTCTTTAACATCTTCACTAGGTGATTATATAAGGTATTGGCTGACTTCTATGGATGCTGCATCTACTTTTGTTACAATCCATAAATGCATAGGAAACAAGGCAACAATCAGAAAATCTGCTACTTCACAGCTGTAATTGGATCCTAGCTTCCTAAGCTTTTTTTTTCTGATGGACAACATTTAGCTAACTTTTTGAAATATAAAAAATATTAGTTTACTGACCTTGTGTATTGCATGAAAACAGTCCAGTAATGTCAGATGAAAACTGCAAGTACCAAAGGAAGCATCCCTGTAAGATATGATGACAAAACTGTAATTACTGCATTTTAATCCAAGTGAAAGCAATTGAAGATACTTCTCTAAAACACCTTAATAAAATTACTTCAAGATAATTATTATTATAGTGAAATAATTACGTCAAGTGATTACTCTATTTCACGTACCTTGAATCTTACAAGAATAACACTACATAAAATAAGTTATATTAACAGATCTAACAGTAACATTACTTTAGCTACAGTTTTGGTAAAGCTGATGTGTTCAATTTCTGACATGAACACTGAAACCGGTCTGTTTTGGTGTTCATCAGGAAAGAACACACAACACAAACCCCTTGTGCAAAAGCTAATTCCTAAATAAGTGTCACATTTTAACACACATTCTTTGAATATTTTCTTCCAAAGTGCATTTTGAAAAAAGTAAAATTTTAATACGCTGCTCCATTTATAAGAAGAAAGAGGCTGTGCATATGCTTTTTTTGTATATGTGAACAGCATCTTTTTACTAAAACTGTTAGGATAAACATATGAGTAGATGTAATAAAGTATTTTCCTTTAAATGCATAAATAGGTTATGCTTAAACAAGAGAAGAAACTGGTTTCATTAAAGCCCCTTCTTTCTATTACAATTTTTAAAATTCTGTTGATCCAGGAATTGCGTGTTCTTAGTATGTGACCATTATCAAATTTTATAAGCACCACAGAGGAAGCATTATAGAGGAATACTACAGTCAAGTAAATAAATAAATTAAACTGAATCTACATCAGAGAATATTATTCCTTGGCAGAACACCTTGAAACCATGCAGACCTTACCAGGAGAGTAATTGCTAATGTTTCTAAATCAGTAAAAAAATGTATCATGTTCAAATTTCAGCTGAGAGGAGGAATCACTTTTGGAGAACCTGGATGGCTATCTCTGTTATTTCTTTCTATCCTTTCCTTCCTTATGAATCAGTGTGAAAAGTGAGCAAGGCAGAAACTAGCAGTAGACAGCAAGAACCTCATTCAAGTAAAAGAAAGGACACAAAGGTGACATTTTAGTAGTGGGTGTCTCTTAGACCACCTGATGAGGAAGAACAAATGGATAAAGCCTTCTACAAACAGAAGCAGCATCATGTTCTTGGGCCACAGATCCACAGGGAGCTACACCCACTCTGATATCTGTTGGAGGGGTAGCACAGCAGGACACAGGCAATGCAGAAGGTTCCTGGAATGCACTAATGAAAACTTTCCACTTGTCAAATGTGTGCAGCAATCTGCAGATACTGTCTTGTGCATAAAGAATGCTATTAAGTATTACAAGCCTTCTGTGGTTAATGACAGATATTTTGATATGTTTAACTATCAACTACTGGCACAAAATCAGACTACCAAGTGAGAAGCAATGTAGATCAAAAAGCTCAATGAGTACAAAACAGTCTGGCTCCTTCACCTTCTGCTGGTACACTTCAGTACCAGCTGGTAACACCTCTAATGCACTGAATACTTAGTTCAGACAGTTGAGTGTGTCCCAAGAAAAAATTTCAGCACAAAAAAACCCAACCCCACCGCCCCCCAAAGAAACCCCCAAACCCCACAAAAAACCCCAAAAAACCCATCAAACAAAAAAACCCCACAAAACCACCCAAAAAACCAACAACAAAAAAACCCCCCAAAACCAAAACCAGCCAAAACCCAACATCAAATAAACAAAGAAACCCCAAAGCCCTCATTAAATCCAACTAAACCAAACCCACAGCAAAAATTAGTATGGAAAAATGTTACATTCTTCTTCAAAATATCAAGGTACAGGAAGTTCTATCAACTTGTTACTTACCTGAAAGGAAGATATGAAACACTTCCTGACAATATAAGCCTGTACACATCTTCTGGGGATTCTCTCAGGTATATTATCTATTTTTGGAAAAAGACAGAAAAGGAAAAAGATTATTTTAAGACAGGTTTCAATAATTTCAAGTCACTTATTTACTGCAGAAGATATAATTAATCATCACAGAGCGCAAAAGTGCTGGAAAAGAGTGGCATCAAGAACAAACGTTTGCAAGTGTGCAACAATAAAACTAACATAAGCAATACAAAATCTTGTCAGTCTAAAGGAACATATTTTTTAAACTAACTTTATGGATTTGTGCAGAAGTTGTTCAACTATAGACTACAGTGAAAAGGCTTCTGTTCACCTGGATTCTTACATTTCTACTGCAACTCTGCTTGACCAGTTTGTAGATTCTTTTTTAAATTAAGCTTTTAAGATGCAAATCAAAAATAAAAACCCACAGAGCTATCAGCAAAGCTATGAATCATCTGGTACACAAACAGTCAGTTTA
Source organism: Grantiella picta (assembly GCA_013397955.1). NCBI lineage: Eukaryota > Metazoa > Chordata > Aves > Passeriformes > Meliphagidae > Grantiella > Grantiella picta. The sequence goes on along the minus strand of VZRM01006403.1, from coordinate 20,931 downwards.
CATTCAGCAGACAAGACTAAACAGCTATTTTGTATGTTTTGATCTTCCTACATAAGAACATTTGCATTAATCCAAATTCTGTACTTCCTCCTTTGCACTGCTGAGGCAGAATCCAGTAAATAAATCCAGATGCCAAAGAGGAAAAGAGGAAAAGAGGAGGAAAAGAGGAGGAAAAGAGGAGGAAAAGAGGAGGAAAAGAGGAGGAAAAGANGGAAAGAGGGGGAAAGAGGGGGAAAGAGGGGGAAAGAGGGGGAAAAGAGGGGGAAAAGAGGGGGAGGGGAAAGGGGAAGGGGCGAAAGAGGGAAAGAGGGAAAACATCCCCCCCCCCAAAAAAAGAAATCTGTGTCTTCAGAAGCAAAATACCAAGAACAGAATGAATCAAACTTTCTACTGTCAAAAACACTCAGAAAAGAATTCACAAAGGACCAACTTACGAGAGATATCTGTATGGTCTTCCATCACAATATGCCTGATCCCTCTTGGACAGCCTTTAACACTACGGTCTCCTTAAAGAATACCTAAAACTCCTCTTTTTTGCATATCTCTTCTTCAAATACCATGAAACACCATCCCCAGCATGGCCAGGAGGTAACAACTGTTAATAACAAGCTGTCATTAACAGGTCAATAATCAGTAACTTCAAGTTAATGCTTTTTCTTTGAAATTGCTTTAACACACTACAGAAAACTGTTTTTTTTTTCACTAACATTATTTATTTCTTCTATACTAATGATGTTTTCCTTTAGAGTTAGTTGAAAGTAAAAATCCCCATGAGTATTAATTAAACATCGCCCAAAAATCAAGACACGGCTTATTTGCTTTCTGTTGCTTTGGATGTTTTTTCTTTTAAAAGCTGGCATTGCCTTTCACATTTCTTTGATGCTGCCGCAAAGCCAGTTTGAACAAATGGCTTAACATATCTTAAACATCCTCCCACTACACATACAGAGAGAACAAGAGTTAGAACAGATGTTACCAAAAAAAAATCCAACAAACAAACCCAGCTTGAAACATAACCTGAACAGACAGCTAAAACAGACATGGCCAACAGGTGACCCCTTTGATTTTCCTGATTCAATTAGTGTGCTAAGTATATTCTGAGCATTCTTCCTTTGAAATTAGCAGAAGAAAACAAAAAAATAAATCTTTCTTGATAAACAGCTAAGTAATGAAAACTGCATGTTTTGTGTGTGTGTGCTTTCAATGGGGAGAATAAGTGACTTCTGCATTTTTATTTGCAAGTATACACCCAAATAGAAAAGATTAAAATGCCTCCCCAAGTATCATTGAATAGCTTATCCTCAGACAGCAGAGGTAATTTTCTATTCTGCAGGCATATTCATTGCCTGATTTGGATGTAAAGGTTATCTTCCAAGAAATTTCAAATTGTGTGCTTTGATACAGTTCTAATTTGCATCATGCAGCACAGTGAACACATACTACTAGCAACCACACAAATCAAATACTTCTTGTTTATCAGGAAGAGAGCCCTGTCCCTGAAAAACTTACAAACCAGAGACATGAAATGGCATTGGCAAACAGATGGTAATTAGACACAGTTTGTTGCCAGAAATGAGTCACCTGGAAAAAACTTCGGATTACAGAATCACAGAATCAAGTAGGTTGGAAAAGATCTCTGAGATCATCCTAGTCCAACCTTTGACCAATGCCACCATGTCAACTAGACCATGGCACTATGTGCCACATCCAGTCTTTCTTTAAACACGTCATCCACCATCTGCCTGAGCAGCCCATTACAATGTTTAATGAATCCTTCGCCCCTTCTGTGATGGAATTCCTTCTCAAGTCCAGCTGGACTTAAGTGCTATCAGACGGGGCAGTATACAGACAGTACTAATTAGTTAGTACAGTGCCTAGTACTAACATAGGCAAATAGAAATGCAACTAATACTGGCTAATTTTGTAAGTGCATATAGCTCAGAAAGGCCAAGGACTTTTGTATCTCAGCTGAGTTTTTACCAGCTGCTTAAAGGAAACAAGGTTCAGTGCAAAAGTATTTGTTTACAAGTGCAACAGCTGCAAGAGACAAGTTTTTTCCATTTCACTGTGTTGTATTAAAATAAGTCTAAATAATGTTGCAGTATACTGAAACATGTCAGTTCTTAAGCACAGATCCCACTTCTGATATTACATTACCAGTGAAACCGCTAGAAACACCTTTTTAACATACATACGTATGTGTATGGACTTTCTTTAACACAGCTATATATGAACACTTGCTACACACAAAGACATTTAAAACACTCAATCTGATTTTGCAAAGCAAAAATACAACTTGTATTGTACAACTGAAGCAGAACACGGAAAATTTACTGAAGAAGGAAACATAATTTCTCAGAAATTCTGAAACAGAGATCTGCTACACTCAGCTGTGACACTACTACACACAAAAGACACAAGTAAACAGTTACAGAGACAGCACTTGGTGAATTGGTCAGACGGTGTAATCAGTGAAAAGTGTTTGCAAAAAAAAATCAGGCTAGCATGAGAATAGCTGGATGAGTGCAATGGTGTAGAGTGCTTCAAAGGAGAAGAATGACATTCACATGTAATGGGAAAGACCATAAACAGATAATTACTTCACAAGGAAAGTATCCTGGCAGTAACACAACTCAAGAAGCTGTGATAGTCAAAGTGGTGACAGTATCAGTTTCCGTCACAGCTTAAGGGAGTAGCCAGCTAGGAATGCTGGAGGTAAACAAGGCTGGATGAAAGCTGATCATGGGTGGGGCCTCCATTTAGGTTAGGAGTGAACCGAATTCCAGGTATGGAAACAGGTAAGACTGAAGCAGCAAAACTGAGAAAAGCAACAGATGTCAAGGCAGCAGAGGCCACATCTGCATTAGGAAATTGTCTGCACCAAATGAATTGCATCAGTACAGAGAGAGCCAGCACTGGAAATCTGACATCTGTACTATATACTTCCAGCAGCTTTTCAGCTTAACAGCTGGCTTTAGTCTGGTCCTGTGGACTGAATACCCATTACCTGTTGGGATTGCTCCTACACTGCTCCATGAAGTGAACCAAAATGCAGTAGTCAGGGTTTAAGGAAAGACTCACTTCAAAAAATATTCCTGACACATCTGCATCTATATAAAACAACGCATAATATTGTTTCTGACGTGGAGGAGGCCACTGCAGCCTTAAAGATGAACAATTTCATTGGAATGATGTGGGAGAACAAAGGACTAAAGAAAGAAAATAAATGGAATAGAGAAAATAAATGGAAAAGAGAAAATAAATGGAAAAGATCACTAGCAGTGATCAGAGACCTGTAGCAGACACAAATGATGACAGAGAACAACTTTCTAAGGCAGAAAGCAGAACTGAAGTTCCAGGAAATAAGAAAATGGAAATGTTGATCTGATGATTAGAGAAACAAAGATATATTTGTAAATTCATGAGGTATGTACTGAGGGAAGGAGAGGAAATGAGAGAAGACAAACTCCAGAAATCAAAATATAAAACAGCTGAAACTAATTTGTCCAGATGCTGATTACAATCTATGTTTCTGCTGTGCTTTCTAAGATGATGAAAACTTTCACAAATAAAGTTGCTTTCTTAGGTTAATGCCAGTAAAGCAAAAACCAAAAATGACTATTAAGAAGATGAAAATATTAAAATAGATTTCAAGCAATTATATTAGCTTTTATTTAGCACAAGCAGGCATTCTCTGGGATAATTTTTACCCACTTTTGTATAAACAAATGAAGAAAAGACTATTAGAATTTTAGAATGATTTCCCAAGGGGCTTCTTTCCTGCAGATTAGGGAAATATTAAAAAAAAAAAAAAAAGCCTTCTTTCAAAAAAGCTTCATCAATGCAGCATGCTTGAAATACATCATCCACAAGTTCAGTTTTTAGACTTTTCCTGCAAAATATTCAAGTGCAGATAAGAGCATATGTACATATCTATACACACACAAATATAAACAGAAAAACTGTTAAAATCTTCCTGAAATCTTCTACTTAAGTACTTTACAGGACAGTTGTTACTGTAAGGAACAGATGCCTTTCAAGTCAAACATATAATTTTATCACAATCTGCAATCACCTGGATACAGCCAATTTAGAAACTTGCTTTCTTTATGCATATAGAAGAAATATCCTACTGAACTTCAAAATACAGCCAGGAATTTGCTATTAGCAGTTGAACCACTAACATTGCTCTAATCATCCTTTTCATTTAGGACATCTGTTTGTAATTAAGGCACTACAGGCACCTCTGTGAATGGTCAAGAACCATCCCAGCACTGAACACTGGGAAAGGTACACTCAAGCACTCTTCTTGCCAACATCACCGTGCAGTCAAAAAGCCACTTTAAAGTTCAGTCAATGAAACACGAGGGTTTGCAGGATGTGGAGACCCATTCTTTATTTATGAGCATTTAAAATCAACCAGAGAATGAGAGCTTTTAGCAAGCCGTGTTTTTGTCTGATTCATTAGTGTTTTCAATCCAGCCTTATTTTTTAAGCAACCATTTCCTAGACTGGAGTTATAATCATGGGAATGGTATTCACAATAGGATGCAAAGTATTCCTTGTGGAAAGGGAAATGAGCCTCTGATTAAAAAAGGCATTTTAACTTTCAATACATGGCATTGCCAAGTGAAATAGTAATGCTACATGCAAGACAAAACATGTTTACTAATAATAATCTATGACATAACTTGTTGCTTTTTCAGGAAAATTAAATAGGCTATTGACATAAGCTTTACTGTTAGAAACTATATCAACTCAAATCTGTAAACACCACTTTAAGTTCAGATCTATCATGTGCTCAATATAATCACATTTATCCACCTGTTCACCCTCAACTGAAAAATCTCTTTATGGCTGCAACCTAAATCATACACTTTACCAACCATGCTGACTTAAAAGCCAGAAAATAATGAGATAATTAATTTTAACCTGCTTATATGCAAATTCTTTGTTCTACAACTATGTTCCAAAAATGTCACTCACCCAAGACAGCCAGAAGTGCTGTAAACGGCAAATAATTAAATGCACCCATTCTGAACAAATGCAAGTAATTGCTACATGTGACCAGTGTCAAACAAAAGCTCATACAGTTGTTATAACTTAAAAGTATTACATATTTTATTTCATTGAAGCCTCCACTGGATATACTCGTCAGTTAGTAGATTAAATTTCTAGCAATATTCCTTAGGAAAAAAATGTTAGATGTTGCAAAATTAAAATAGAAATATATTAGAATAAGAAGCTTCCTGTATGGATTTGTGCTGTAGTGAAGAAATGCACGTGGCTAACAGTTTCTCTAGTAGCAGAAACACAATCATTAAGTAGATAAAAGTGGCAGAGAGTGAGTTAACTGCCTGCCTCTGGCAACTCTCTTTGTTCATCATAAACACAAGCAAGAAAACTCCAGTTACCTTTTAAATAGCAGAGGGGAAGTATAAACCTTGAACTGACTGGGCTGGGCACATCACTACCTCAACTGACAGGTAAGAAAGCAACCTAAGACTATAGTGAGGGACCTCCAAAAGAAAACCCCCCTTCTCCTATGGAGACAAGCAGTTTTGTACTAACATCCTGGAGAAGAATCTAATACCAACAGTAGGAAAAGCTGCCACTGGGAAGACTAATCACGATTTCCCAAATACAGAGAAGGTAGCTTTTTAGAGGACATGAACATAGAGATAGCCAAGACTCCAGGCAACTTTTCCTTAAATGAAAGGTCAGTACTTTGTCCGTCTTGTCTCTGCCACTCGCTTGTCTAGCACCTCTCACCAAAACACTGCTGAGGGCAAACATGGTTTACCCACTGTAAATTTAAGTGCTGCCACAGTTACCAATTCACCACCACCCAGACTGGATCACTAGATAGGTCTATCTCAGGCTCAGCCAGAGATAATTCTGCACATGTCATAACAAGAACAGAGCAGCTCAACATCACACCAGTGGGTGCCAATTGATTCTCCAACCTCCAGCTTCTACCCAGCATTAGGCCCACAACTAGGAAGGACACTAACAAATTGAAAAGGTAAAAACCCAACACTATGGATTAGAATGGATGAAGGAAACGCTGCTTACCCTGAAGAAAGAAGATGAGAAAATAGACAAAGTACAGAGATGAGTCCTGGAGAAGGTGACCTGAATTACAGCAGTTCATGGGGCGGTACCCTGGGAGGGTCACCCTCCAAGTACATAATTAGTGCCAGGCCTGAGAAAAAAAACACTGTTACTAAGTTAATGTAGCCAAGGGGAGAGGGGGGAGCTTGGGAATTGGGTGGACAGGGCACAGAGGGTACATTTTCTTTCGTAATATAGAAGGAGCAATGATGGAAGAAGCAGACTTTCCTCACCCACAGCCAAGTCCTGGTGAAAATCAAGAGAAGCCACTGTAGATATCAACTCAGAAGATCACTGCTGCTTTGGTAGTGTGGTAAGGCCTGAACAGTGCAGATAGCTTTCAAGGAAAAGATTTTTCTTTAAAAGGTGAAGAACAAAAGCTTTTCCCACCGCCCTCCCTTCTTTCCCTTTTCCCCCTCCACCCAAATAAAGTGCAAACATTCAACCCCAACACACTGAGTTCTGGCTACCCTTTGTGTGGCTGAATGTGCCAAATTTTTGCTAATCTACATAGAAGAATATTATTCCCATTAAGTCTGCAAAAATGTAGAAACAAAATACAGAATTAAAATAGATGAAAGATGAACAATAAAGGGATTAAGTCAGAAATTGTTAGGATTTACTGTAAAAATTTTTTTTCTAAAACTACATGTACAGCAATGTATTTGTAAACTTAGTTCTTCACCCTTAAGGCCATGTTATACTGAAGAGCTTGAGTTAGGCTGTGCTGTCATATCAAAGTACACCTGGAAGGAAGCAGCTGATGCAGGAGAGGGGAGAAAGAAGTATGTAGTCTGGAGAGTTCATAAACTATCTCCACTGAAGAGGAAAGAAAGACAAGTTAGATGAAGGGGGATGGGGGAAACATTAAAACACATCAACTCTGAAGAAAAGACTGAGAACAGACTTTGCTTGAAAACAAGAACACTAACAGCTGCCTTTACCACACCACAATTAATGAAGACTTTCATAATTCCCTTAGTAGTCCAAATGAGCATATCCTCACATGATATACATACACACATATACATTTGAACAAAAGATGACAAATGATAAATCATGCTAATATATCCAAATTCCTTTAAACAGAAGTTATACTCTGTTTAGGAATACAAATTTAAGGTCAACAAGCCTTTGAAAAGACATGGTCAGAAGTTGAATGTTTATGAGGACACAGAAGTCCCAGAGGAGAACTAGTCGTACACAGCTCATTGCAGTTTTATAGTTTAAATGAAACTCTGTTCAAAAAAAATAACAATACCAGAAATCACACAGAGTCACTTTGCCATGCTATTCTTGAAAGCCTGGCAGGCTGTTATTCCTAACAAGTAACTTACAGCACCTGCGCCTACAGAGCAACTTGCACCCAAAACTGTGCTTAAGTTGTCAAACACCTTTCAGCACAAGTAGACAAGAACTATTTTTGTGACTAACTGTGCAAAGGCCACATTCCCTTTCTGCTTCCTTGCTCTTCCTTGAATGAACCTGCACTTCCCCAAACTAATGCACTGTCACACAGTTCCTCAGCCTAAGGTAAACTGTTGAAATGGGAACCTACCATGAAGCTAAAAAATTAGAATGAAACAAGAAAACACATTCAATCTACAGAAAACAAACAGAGTATCAACCTACAACTTATACCGTAAGATCAGAAAAAAAATTATGACAATCAGTTCAAGCAACAAGAGTATTACCAACATGATACAGTCTGATTAACTAAAATTACAGAAAAACTTCTTAAAGATTTGACTAGTACATGGATGGATCGTTCTTCAACTAAAAGCAAAGCATCCTGAACTAAAGAAGGTAGATGCTTAGGCCTACGTATGTTTTAAATAAAGAAGTCATCAGCATTTCCTTTCAATCAGGAAATATGCTTATAGACATGTTTATCATGCATTCTGAACAGATCTTATATAATTGCTGTCCCACAGAGAACAATACAATTCTCCTGCAGAAAGCATAAATATGGGAGAAGTATGTGTGAACACTTGAGCAATGAGCTCTGTAATTAAGCGTGCCTCTTCATGAAAGATCATTGAAGTGTGCCATGGGAAAAAAGCCTCAGGAGCATAGTTTTTCTGTGATCTTTCTTTGGTGGAATCCCTCCCACATGAAACTGGGAAGAAAGACTTCCCTACTGTAAAGAAAAAGCAGTACCAAAGCCAAAATGTATTGCAGTGGAAAGAAAATCAGCATCTAGCTAGAGCTAGCTCACCACCTAAGACTTGTGAATTTGCAAGACAGACATGCTTACATGCAAGCAGGTGATTGATGGTCACACTGTGGTTCACTTTGCCCTGGGCCTTTCAGGAAACTGTCAAAATATGCAAAGTGTACAGTGCAGTAACTTAAGCACATCTCTGAACTCTGAGAATTACTAGTGGTTTTGACTAGCCTCTTTCTGCCATATGCCATCTGTCTGCAACTAGCCCTATCACACGCCTTGGCTAGGTAGTCATGATCTCGTGTCGTACTTCAGATGGCTCTGTGTAAGCATCCTTTCTTTACTCGGCAGCTCCACTTCCTTCACTGCAGCTCTCTAAGGCTAAACCTGCCTACTCCTCAGTACAACAGCCTCCATTTCTAATTAATGTGCTTTGGATTGTCATAATCCATACATATTAATCTTAGAGCTTTGTTCAAATCTGTTGAAGCATTCCCCTTCACCTGCATGTTATTATTGCAACATGGCATAGCAACTGGATGATCAAAAATAAGATTTGTGTTAGGTTTTCTGTATACTTTTGCATAGTCAACCACAGTATTCTTTTAGTAGATTGTTTTGCCATTAGTTAATTTTCTGTATCAAAATTCTGCTCAGAATGTCAGCTGCTGTGCCACACAATGCTTCGACACATATTCAGAACAAGAGCGTAGGACAAAAACCACCCCATTTTTTTCCAAATAACAGCTGATAACTGAAGCCAGTCCCCTCTCACTTTCTGGGCCTTAATTATGATCAAGAAATTAGGAAGAACTAGCTTTCCTAAAAGCTGCAGCTGTTTTGTCAACATAATCTCTTAACCGTGAACAAGCTTAGTAACTCATATTGCCAGTTTCCATGTGGTTGAAGAACGCAAAGGTCTACAGCAACAGTAGTTGCTAAGTGCCTGTGTTTCCAATACCAAGAGTGACACATTTTGAAATTTAAGTTCTCAATTTGTAAAAAGTGCTACAGAATACAAACAAAAGAAATCCCAGGGAACAGAAAATGGACATCCTGCATGATGCAGGGAGGCAGCAAGAAAACTGTCTGCATCACAAAGCTACACGAACTTCAACCCCTCAAATCTCCAACATCAAAAAGTGCATAGCTTCTCATTTCACTTTATTACTCAGTAAACAAGAGAAATGGTTACAACCAAGGTGTGTTACAAGTCAAAACAGAACATGAATATGGTAGATCACATCTTTCATTCTGAACTATTCAGCATTTTATTCCTTGACCACATTTTTGTGTACCAAATACATGCAATTGTGATGTGAAGCCAGTTCTTTTCTCCTCTACAGCCACAGGCTTGGCTTAGTATCTTTCCAGCCACATTCTATCTTCCCAGGTTTTATACAGGCTCTAAGCCTATCACACATTCTCACTAATTCTCCTACGTTAACTGAAGAGATTACCTTGTATTAGCGAAGAAGCAGCTGGGGAGGGAATGATTTATTTAAACATGCATGCACTGGCAAATGATACACTGTACTTCATGCAAGATACTATTCTATTTTAAAAAAGAACAAGATATTGCATGGTTGGTTAAAGGTAAAACTTCAAGAAATCAAGAATCATTTTTTCTAAATTAAAATATTAATACCAATTTTTTTCAATGATGCTCTTATTTCTTAAGAATACAGATTGCAGTAGGGAGGAAAAAACCTAAAATCATACAACTTCACTCACATACTTGCTAGACTTTAGAAACTCTCCTCTTATGTGGTACATTACTGTAATTACATTAATAAGATGATTATTCAAGAGAAAAGAACTGTTTTTATCTTGCTGTTCTAAAAATTGAGTATGAAAAAATGAACACAGTCAGCAGGTGATGTAAAAATTCAAATACTTACTGCGTAGGAGCCTATGAGGAATGCAGCATTTGCTTGCTTTTTCTGATCAAAGCCAGTATAATGAACTATCTTCTTCTTTATCAATGAAAATGACTGTAACAAGAAATGAACAAGATTATGATTTTGCATTTTAAGCTTTTTACACCTTCTTTTATGAAATCAGAGGAATGCAAGAGTTTGTTTACCTACTTTCAGCCAGCTGTATTTAGAGAACTAAATATACCGCAGATTAGTCTCTCAGAAGCTCTGGAAACAGTATTGCATACCTACCTAGATTTTTCCAGTATTTTTGTCAGTATCCAGCCTAAATAGTTTTTGATACAAATTACTGAAATCTCTTATTTTTCTTCTTAAATGCATCAGTATTTTTAGTTAGTATTTTTGACTTCAAGCCTAATGTACCAGCCATTTATGAGAATAATCAAAAGCATCCTCAAAAGCATCACAGGTATATTAAAGCTGCAAAAATTTTAAAAACAAAATTTACACTTTTTCGTTCATTTTTCAACCCCAAATCTAGATAAGTCCACTAGTATTTGCTTCTAAGGATCAGAACCATGCATAGATTAAAATATTTTGAAAGTACTTCTAAGCTTTATCATAAATAATTTTTTTAAGCATCATCTTGGCTTGGCATACAGTTTCTCCATTTATCTTAGAATGTGGGAGGAATGGCATTTTCAATAGAAAGGACACCCACATGTGTGGTGGCAGTTATCCCCTAACTGGCCTTTGAAATAAATTCTGATGTGCTTGAAACTGCACACTTTGATCAACTGCTATGCCATCATAAAATGTCATTTTATGCATTTCAACAGCAATGTTACTTGCTCAAGATACCAGATTCAATGCATTCAAGACAAATAAACCCCAAATTGGTAGCAGAAATACGTTCTCAGAAATCCTAACATGTCTGTCCAATATCAAAACCAAGACATGGAAAGGGACTATAATATAGACTTCTGCTGCTCCAGAGCATCCTGTATACAAAAATCAGAGAATTTCATTCTCTGGCAAGCCACAGTTACGCAGGCGGGAGTTTACCACCTCCCAGCCTGGACCACTAAAGAGATTTATCTCAGGCTTAGCCGGAGATAATTCTGCAAGTGCCCCAATAAGAACAGAGCAGCAACATCACACCCATGGGTGCCAATTGCTTCTCCAACCTGAAAAATAATGCTAGTCTGAATTATGCAAACTATTATCTGTGACCGACATCAAGGAACGAAAAGAAAAAGAACGCACTCTTAGTCTATAATGTGCTGTGTATTTCCCACTTTTCACAGTTCAGTGGCAGTTTAGAGATCTAAGTAGTGTTGAAGAGGCAAACTGTGATTGACATTAATGAAAGTAAGCTTTTTTATCTGCCAAACAGATTTTATAATCCAATATCTACTACAGGTCAACTAACTTGTAGTCAGTCATGTTAATTAATTTAAGAAATCCATTTTAAAGACAATATGTTCTATCAAGAGCCTAATCCCAAAAATTACTGAACTACTGTAAGAGAAAATAATCTGCAGTATGACCACAGCAGCCTCCTTCAGGCCAATGCTATCATTGTTACTAAAGATCAAATGTGGTTTAATCCTGAAGAATGTCAGCATCAGAAGAGAAGACCAAGTCAAACAAAAAAACATTTCAAATAAAAACATGGCAGTGCACCCTCGAGCTCACTCAATATTGGCCGATTGCCCATAAAACTGAACACCAGGAAAGAAGCTTTTCATATAAAGGGGTCTGCATTCATTTAGCAACTAATCTAGAAGCTTAACAATAGTTACTGCCACAGTTGTGCATCTTCTGATTCTTAAAGGTAAGTGGGTTTTCCCTCCTGATCCTCCTCCTCCCTACATTCACCTTGATAAAATCTAGCATTCAAATTCAGAACTCAGCTGGATTAGGAAAACAGGAAAGCACCTGAACAATAACAACAAAAACAAAAGAAATTTCGGCCCATTTGGTTTTGTTTTTGAAAAAGCCACTAATATTGGCTTTTGAATAAAATCCCCAAGCATTACCTTTAATTTCTTATTTAGCTTGCAGCAGTATCTGTAGACCATTGCCAGATTGAGTGGTCCAAAGTCTGCATAGAAGCTGTTAGGAGAAAGGGGAAAAATTCCACATGACCCCTGTAAACATATTTTTTTAACAAGATGCACAAAGCAAGAAGTAGTAATATATAAGTGATACACATATACCATTCTAATAATAAGCACACCATCTTACATACATACGGTTTTGCTGGAGGAAAAGTTTTGTAATCTTTAAACATGGACTAAAACATTTTCCTTTGTTTTCCACATAGCACCATTCAAAACCAATACCCCAGATTTTAAGAACTTTTTCTCACTACCATATTACTCTGTGACAAAAGTTTTCCAACTATTTTAAGAGCAGCTCATAAGCTTTACTTTAAAAGGAAGCAATTCATAGTGCTAGAGAAAAGGGAACACAGAGAATAAAGATTGATTTGTATGTTAAAAAACAGCAAGCATGCTCTTGATCAAAACCATTTGAAGAATTAGCAGCATTCCACATCATGGAAAAGGCCAACACTGTTCACTACAGGGGAAATAATATATCCATTGTCAGCTCATAAAGTCTTGAATTGGCTTTGCAATTTTTTTTCTATGATTCTAGGAAGTTCAGACATTCCACTTAAAACATGAGCAACCAAAGACACTCCCTTTAGTCTGGCAGTTCAATGTACACTTCTAAATCGAAATGGCTGCACCATATTCCTGTGTCTTCTAACAGGAATGGGTGCAATGAAAACTTCTACTTTGAAAATGTTTTTAAGAAATCCTGATGGGAAAGCAAGAAGCCATTCTAAGGCCTGCAAATCATCAAGGCACATAAATCTGAGAAGGCCAAACATGTAATTAATTCTCCAATGAGACTGGTTCCTCACTGACCTGTTCTGACTAATTTATTTCTGTAAAAAAAAAAAAGAAAACTAAGTCGGTACTTACTTCTCATACACAAGTTCATCATCTATGCAGAAATAATGTGTATTTGCTGCTCCACTCTTTGGTTTTTGGCAGAGAATTGCAAAATAAAGGCGATCTGAAATGTAAGAAAATTGGAGGCTTTTATAAACATCATGCTTTTCCACTGAAAGTCTGAATTCTTACCTGTCAATGGGACAACTTTAAATGGTTTAGATTGAAGAAAATCTTCTTCTAAGTATTAAATTAGGTATTATTATTTCTCCAGTGTTAAATAAACAAAGCACACAAAGATCGAGGCTTTTTGCTCAGCAGCGTTCCCATAATCCACAGCTCCTTAGTGTTCTTTCCCAAAGTGTTCTTTGTCTGACGACTTTGCAAAATAGCAGGAGCCTGACTTGCACCCACACACACAGCAGAGACCTCCTTTGGCAGGTGGTTGCACTCCAAATACCAATGCACACACCCCATCTCCCCAAAGTAAATCACAAAGCCCTCTGCACCTCTGAGCATCTATGTTAAACTAAATGATGAAGCACACTCTCATCAAAACACTTCTTTCTGTAAAGACATGTTTTTGACAGTAGTGCCATGCAATTAAAGTCTGCAGGTGAGAGACTTGGGAGGGATGCAACATGCTGGCCATGAGAGCACCAGACAACCCACCACCTGGACATCGCCATCTGAATTCCATCCCCACCCCAGCTGCCCCTTCAAAGCCTGTGTGCCTGCAGGCAGGAGGCAGCAGCTTGTACTTGCCCTGGCTTCCTTTGTTAGGCTGAGGGTTAAAAAATACCAGCAGTATTCACATAGATATAAATTACTTTTATGGCCAGGGAAGCTGAAGCCCCAGTGAACTTTAAACACTGACTGTGCTCCTGCTATAAATTGCTGTGCTTGCGGTAATTGGTCAATAAAAATTGAGGCTTGCAGCACCACTGCAATATTTCTTCTCCTTCTGCTGAAAAAATATAATCATAAAATATTTGGATTAAAATTCAGACCTAAAAGGTAAGCTTTTTTTTTTTGCAAATTAGTTCCCTAGAACAGAGATATTAAGTATCAAAACAGATCACCTGCATGTATTATTTCAAAACATGATTTGTGATCATGAAAACCTGTATGTCAGATTTTAGATAGGGGGAAAAAAATTCACTTTAAGCTTCAAAACAACATCATCCATGACCACCACTTAGAAATCATTACTTGTACCTTGAAAATACATGTCAAAGTATGCCATGAAAGGAGTTACCATATCTGTATTTCAACAGTCACATGCTCAGAGCTCACCTACCTATACCGGTAACTCAAAGGATGAAGACAGGCAAGCCTACCAAAAAGTGCACATTTTCTAAATGATTATTTCAGTAGAACATCAGCCTGATGTGAATGGTTTGGCTTAAACATTTACAGGTCAGGTGCAACCAGTGGGATGTATAGTACCTCCTAAGCAAGTCAGGCACTTACTTCCTTACTCTCTACCAGAAGCAAGGCACCCCATTTGCTTAATTTCTAATAGTCCCATCTTGTAAGCACAGCAGCTGCAGTGCTGGATGGAAAGCGTATTATATGCTGTACCTCCCAGCATTTACCAAATCATCCCCTGAAAACCATCCAAAGGATAAAACTTAGAGTAATGCGTGCATTTTTAAGAAATTACTAAACTGGCCCACGAAGTGAATTATTTGTGGAGAAGCACTGACATTCCAGCTGGGTGCACAATATGCTATGGCAAAAACTGCTTCATAGAAAGGCAGTCCTGGGGGTGGACTTAAGGGTGGAGGGAGTCCCAGCTTCCCACAACTCCCCTGCATCTCTCCCCACCACTGTGCTAATCACTGAGCTGTGTTACAGTGGGTCTGTATGAATTAGAAACTGTAAGAGGTATCCCTAGGGANAAAGGAAAAGGGGAAAAGGTAAAAAGCTGCTTTGCTGACTTACTTCCCTCTGTTCTGAGAATGAGAACTAACGTGTGTGCGGGAGAACTGAGGGCAAAGGAGGAAGCAGAAAGGAGAACTGAGAGGATGTGATATCTAGGGATTGTGTTTAAACTGGCATTGCTAGATTAAACACATGTCACTGCAGCCCCAAGCTATAATTTCACACCACTACTAAACTGATTTAATGGCTAGCTGCCACCAGGTTCCTTACAAGCAAAATCTTCTGAGTTAGCTCACTGAAGCAGACTGCTGGGGGTTAACAGGAATATGCAGCCAAAATTTTTCTCTCCATGGCATCTGTCCTTAAGTGCCAGTCTAATTATTGACTAGACTGAGCTTTCCCTCTTCACTGTACAGAAAATATAACCGCATCAAAGTCTGGGCAGAACGGCTGTAGTACTCAAACTGACACACTACCTTCTGGCACTCCAGCTTCCTCACAGAAACTTTACATCACTTTTGAAAATACAAAAGCACTTTGCAAAGAGCAATCCAAATCTTAAAATACAAAAGGAGGACAAAAATGATAATAAATATAATGTGCACATGTAAAAGAACTAAAATAATCTAGCATTTTGTGCCTAAACAGGATTTGGAGTAACAGAATCACCTGCATTCTCAGTGCTCCTACTTCTACCGAAATTCTTCTGCATCTTGCAAAAACATTCAGCAAAAATAAGAATTCCTATCTTGAGCAAGCAGCATGTATGTGCCCTTCTGAATTGCAACTGGAGTAGGTTCTGCTCTGGTATCTCTGGATTGTGTTCATTGTTGCTACTCTTAAAACCCCTGAAAGAAACTTGAGTTTAATGAATTTACAGAAGTACCCCACAATAAGAGCAGTGTGTGTCAAATGTCAATATCCTGACAAGCTGTCCATTCCTGTGCACTGCTAACAATTACTTCCTATTATGTAAATAGCAGGCTCCGTCTTTTTAACGTTTCTATGTGGAGATTTTAGAATGAAGAAATTTCCTGTAAGTGTATTTACCTTTCTGCAAACTTACCAGTCCAGCATCTGACAAATACTGTATTACTTACCATGTCAGTTTTTATCTGTTTTTTCCAAACACATTCCAAGTTCTATTTAGTCAAGGATTAGTGTGTTGATTTTTTGAACAGAAATTAAGACTAAGGAGAATTCCTTCATTAAAGATCTGATTGCAGGACTGAGGGTTTATACATAAAATACACTCAAGCACAGATGATTTGATTTCACTACGACTCCACAAAGGTTTGGACTGCCAGGAGTAAGGCTTCCCTTTCATTATCTTCATGTTTCCTTTGCTAATTTTAGCTTTTTAGTATTTTATTTACATATAGTACACTTCAGCACTTCCTAATTCCTGCAAATTTCTGATAAAAATCATCCTAAAACTATCAAACTAGAGCAGACTTTTCTAATCATTTCTCAGAAGAACGACAGAGCAGGGCTCACTGGCTTACAGGCTGTATATGCACTGCAATTAGGAGATATGGCTGCAGCATGTTAAGATATACTTCAAATACACTTAATTTTGTCAGCCTTATATAACAAAACAGTTAAAGTACATAAGCACGGATGTCACTGCAGGCAATTAATTTGACTAAGCATCCAATGTACAACCAAATGAGCCTACTACACACCCCTGACTAAGGCAAAGGCTACCACAGCTGTGTTACTGCTGGTACCTGAACCAGTGAGACTAAAGCTAGCACAAGCAAGACTATCCAAGCTGACTGCAGTATGTCTACAGAAGGAAAAGCACTTCATTTGTTTATCAGAGCCACAGTGTTCTGTGGAAATAGATGTATAGAAAATTGAGAGCTACCACTTGAAGATCACATTAATGTGAATTTAGAGATGAAAAAATAATCTCCTTCCCTTTACTCTCAATAAGCCTGATGTTTCTCAGGCTGTACTGCACTGGCCTTCAAGAAAGAAATTTCAGTAATTCAAGAATTACAGTTGGACTTGGAAATCTTAAAGGCTTCTTACAATCTAAATGTTTCCATAACTTTAAGTGACAACTAAATAGTAAACAGGCACTAGTAGCAGGATGAGTCTGCATATGATCAGCAAACATTATTTAATACAAACAGAAATTCTACAGTTCTATTGTTAAATAGATGCCTTAAATGAGAAACTCAAGAGACTGACCGTACAACAAAACCCAGTGTTAGTCTGTTTTTAATCACCAGGAGTGCAGCCAAAGAGTTATTTACTATTGTAAGAGGAGTGCATTTCTACATTCAGAGTTGGTATATAGAATTATGTTGCATTTGACTTAAAAAACTTCAAAATATTTGAAAGACATAAGAAAACATAAAAGGTAAATTCTGTTGCAATGCCAAGATAAAAAAAAAAAAGCTTAAGATTTTCTTTTTAGTCTTTCTATCCTTGAAAAGATTCATTTAGTCATCACTAGGGTATTTCAAATTTAGCTAATGACAGAGTTGGCAATTAGTACAACAGCCCGGACTCCGAAAAAGAAAATGAAAGCACACTAAAAAGGTATAGAACCTTTTTTTTAAACAAAAAACTATGAAAGCATTATTTTCAGTGCCATGCCAATACTGATCAACACTTCACTTACATAGAGTGCTTCCACTCTGCCACTCTTGACTGACACATAGTACTACATATGATCATGCACTTTCAATACTGGATTAGACACTAAAAGCATTAAACATGTATTTAAAATCTTAACTTTGGGAAAGACTCAGAAGTAAGTGAGGTTATATTAATAAAATAATAAACACAGTTTTTGTTCCAAAATAGTGGCATAATAAAACTAATTGAAAGTGCTAATAGTCAAAATATTGGAAGCCTAATTATACTTTCTAGAAGTGTCCTTAGCATTCTAGAAAAATAGTTTTCTACAGAGTACACATAGTTTATAATGTCAAGCCAGCACTACTGGAAAAAGAGAACTCAATGGTTTGGGGGAAAAAAAAAACCCACAGCAACACAAAAGCAAAAAACAACCCACTTATCAATGAATTCACTAAAACGAGTATTTCATTATAAAGTCCAAGTGACAGTGTAAGCAAAATTATTTTTGATGAAGAAAAAAAAAGTATGTACACTGCAGCTTAGAGCATCCTTTAAGATGTTAGTTCTATACTGTAAACAAACTGGATATACATTCAGCAGGAAAAACAATCAAATGTCAAGAAATGACCCATGACACTATATCACTTATAATTTAATTCCATGTATACCTATTGTGGTTATTTAATTTTAGAATTAACTACTGAAAATAGGTGAGAGAGAAACCCACACTTTTTAACTGAGGTTTATGCGTTTTAATTCCTCCTCTTCTTTAAAATGTTATTTATCAAATCAGGACAATGAGAAAGCAAAGCAGCCAAGGAAAGGAAATTAACTGCTTTCAAGCATCTCACAGAGCATTGCTACATTTTATTTAGATCATATAAATTACTTCTTCCAGAGATCAGAAGGATATGGGAATATGCTTCTAATAAACAGAAGAAATGCATTCAGTTCCAGCAAATTCAATTCATACCAGCAAGCCTCACGCACTAGTTGACAAAGAGAAAATGATAAAGCTTACCAGGCAGCTTAACAGACTAAAATAAACAATTTTTTAAAAGGATAGCTTTCCTGAACTAGTCTTAATAGTAAACAAAAATATTTAGACAGTTCTGATTAATAGTTATTCTGACATATGGCTGACCCATACAATTAATTACAAAATAAAGAAATGCAATAATTACGGTAAGTATTTGGGTATAAAATTCCTGGAATGGATCTGAAACTTTCCTGTTTATGAATGTAACATCCCACAAGAAAAGATCTATAAATCTTTACAGGAATTTGGGTTTATGTTCTGCTTCTGTCTGTTGCAAAGAAGAAAATCAGGGTAGCCTGCAATGTTCCTAATAAGTCTGGCACTGTTTCTCTAAGCAGATCTCTCAGCTGTTACAGTGGTACAAATATTTACCAGTTTGTCCATTTTTAAGAATAAGACCTTATGCTTTAATTTGTCTCCAGTCTACAAGTATTAATTAACATCTCATAACTGCATTATGAGAAGATAGAACTGACTTTTCAAACCTTGACATAACTTTAAAACATCTGAATAAAAAGGCAAGCCTGTTAGTTTATTCTTTCAAGATTTATCTTTAAAAACACAAGTATGACATAGAAGCTAACTAAAAATTAGACTATAACGAAAATTAGAATTAAAAATTAGACAATAAACAGCAGCCATGTGCACAGTGAGATCAGGACAAAATGAAGTATTGTTAAATATAATAATCCAGTGCACTTTAGTAAAATTTACCATACTAGTTACCGCTGCAAAGGTGAAATCCCACTGAAAAAACACAGGTCAAAGCCTAGGTGCTCTACTGAATTTAAATGGGTGAACATCTCTTTGAAGGAGAAATTACAGTAATTTAATGGATCTGTTGATGCCAGACACACATTATCAGATCCAAGCAACTGCCTCATGAGAATGGTTAGACAGGTCTGCTTGCTGGAGATGTGAGCTGGACAGGGCTGCATGATAATCCAGGAAGTGAAATTACTTTGATAGCAAAAAGTCATGATCTGTCACATGAGGGGTTTCCACATTTGACCTTAAATTTGTACTATCATCATGTCCTCTGTTGATGGTTGCTGTTATAGAAAAAATACACATACAGAGTTATTGGAGCTTTAGAGTTTTGCCGATAAGTACACCATTATGTTTCTCTGTGTAGATTAGTCTTAAAATGCTGTATTTTTGGCTGGAATATTTAGGATTTTACTCCATGATAGTATTGAAGCCTTTTAAAAAGAAAAATCTGGTAAGCTCTGGGAGTTTACATTCTTTCTACGTTGCTATGACCAATTTTCAAAACAAAATCTTACGCTTTCCTAAACATACCGCTATCTAGGAGACACACTAGTTGATTTAAAGAACCCTGTTTCTTGGCACAAAAATAAAAGGTACATTGGTGCCTTTTCTCCATGTTTGCTCTGTGTATTTCTGCTTGCTCTGTCCACAGTTATTTCCCATGCCTTTCACAGAGATGTGCCGGGAGCTTTATTTCTTGCTTTTTATGAGAAGCTGTAAATACACTACCATTCTGAGATTGTGACACATGACTTAAAAAGTAGTTTTTCTTGTTGTTGCCTTTGGGCAAACTAAACTCAAGGTCGTCTTTTAGCTGGGGAACTCAAACCTAAACACAGAATTTTCTGGCTGTGATCCAACAGGCTTCTTAAACGAGGCAGATTCCTGTGCCAAAACAAAGCGCGGCTAGGAGCCTGGAGTCACGAAAAGGAGGGAAGGCGCAGAACAAACCTGCCTGCACAAGCTGTTGGCACTCGCGTGTCAAGAAGAGGAGAGACGTCTGACAATTATTTTACCCATGAGCCAGCAAGCACGGTATTACGGCATCAGGAGAAACACAATACATATATATACATATATATATATCCCAAATACGTGGAGAAATATGTTAGCCTTCCTCCACCCCACAACGTGTTGAACGAACACAAACGTGTTTAACGTTGTTTTCCGTTTACTCCCTCCCGCAGGCAGAAAACGCCAGCACGAGGCAATCGGTGCACGGTACGGCTCGGGCTCTCTACTGGGACATCGGCAGGATGAGCGAGCGATCCCGCTGGATGAGCGGTGCGGCTCTCAACAACAGTTCGCCGAGTGACACACCACAACTCCAGGCTCGGGGACTGACCGCCCCACCGCCCGGACGGCAGCGCTGCCGAGCGCCCGGGGGTCCCGCCGGGAATC
>VZRM01006373.1:0-92587 GCA_013397955.1 Grantiella picta | reverse complement strand
CAAGCCAAGCAGCTCTTTTGGCACTCTCTTCAAATGTCACATCAAACAGCAAGGGCAGGGAAAGGCTACCTTGTGATGGGAGGTCTCACTCTTGTCTTTAGGCTGGACAATTTGAAGGAAATTCTGCTTCTTAGTGCTGGCCAGCCTCTGCTTGGTGGTGAGAGACATCTCCTTCTGGAAGGCAGAGGGAGTCAGCTGAAAGGTAAAAAACCAGCAAGAGCCTCAGAAATGCCCTTGTTCAGAAAGGCTTTTCTTGTTCAAGTGCCAGTGATGAATAATTTGTGATCACAGCCACTAGGACAGTTCTGGAAGCCCTGGAAGTTACCTGCTGAAATATTTAACATCANAAAGCTGAGCTGTACCAAGACTGAAGTGCACAGGAATGGGTCCAAGTTTCAGTGCTCTCTTTTTAATTAGCACTTGTTTTCTCTGTCTGGCCTCACAAACCCCTCCACAGAGGAATGCACGGAGATGTCCTTGACAGAGCCCCAGCACCAGGGCATCTCCAGTCAAGTGAGCTGCAGTCAGCAAAGGGATGTTTGTGGATGGGATGGAGGAATTGCCCTGACTCCACTGCTGGGCTGGATCTGTGCTCCACACAGGAGATGAGATAGACCAGCCGGTTTGGAAGCTGTTCTAGCTGGGACCAGCCACATCTCTCAAAGCTCCAGGCAGAGTATGAGCTGCCCTCCACATCCCAGGCACCAAGGGTAGGTCGGTCAGAGCAGCACAAGTCAGTGTCCAACCTGACAGAAGGAATTACTGCCACACAAAGGGGACAGAAAGAAGTACACGCTCATGGCTTCAGCTTTACATTGGTTTAACTTGGCTCCAGCGGCACAGCCAGGCTGGACTGTTCCTGAAACAACACATGGTGCACCAGGACAGCCCTCACCAACAGGAGCATGGCACAAAGAGGTGGGGAAGGGGTCTGCAGCTTCACAGTGCTGCTGGACAACAGGAAGGGCAGGGAGAGGAGGGATACAAGGGGAGTTTCCAGCCTTAACACAGACCCAGCCACAGGGGCTACTTACAGTTACAGGCTTCTCTGCCTCTCTGACCAGCTTTGGAGTACGAGGTCTCACCACTCTGCCCTGGAATCCAGAGGCCATTCTGGAGGATGCCTTGGACAGATGAGGCATGCCAGTGGCCATGTCTTGGCTCACCTGGAAGGAGCAACAATGGACCTCTGAAATTCCAGAATCCCATTCACAGCAGACCCAAAGGATACAGTGGTGTCTCCAGCCTGTGACATCCTTCAAAAGTGAAGAACATGAGGCCACCCCATCCTGGTCTATCATTAGACCATATTTAAGTGGCTGAGTTAAGATTCAGAGAAGTAAAACCCCAGAACACACAGACCCTGAGACAAAACAGCCTTTTGCTGTGGGTGCAGTCCTGTGAGCCACAACGGCTTGTCAGAGCATGGTGGGAATTCTCATCTCCCACCTTTTCCATTGCTTTTGGAACGCCATTTTCTGAAATTATTAACCAAATCTCTGTTGATATCCAAATTGTCCTTTATTACTCTTTACAAGTTTTTTTTTGGTGGGAACAAAAGGAAAGTGAAGGTTGCTTGGCTGCTGGCCTGGCTAAAGAACCTCAGCTCCTTCAGATGCTCCTCATTAGACGTGTGAGGAGGCTGAAGACAGGTAATTCCCTAATTACCTAGGACAGGTAATTCCCACTTTGAGGATTCTCACAACAAAGTGTGAAGCCCAGTGTAAGTGCCTGAAGTTAGACTTCAAGTCACCACACGTTCCTTGAAGGCTGCAGATAACCTGCAAGGTTTTAATCCATCCAAGGAACCACAGGTGGGACTGTAGAAACATCAACACAATGGTCAGTCATTGTCTCCATGTTGGCAGTGTCACAGAGATTGATGGAACTGGGACACCACGGATGGAACCCAGAACAGGGCAGAACCAGGTCTATGTGTGGGTGGAGCCTGGGCAGTGAGTGGGCAGAACCACAAAGGAGAGCTCAGAGCTTGACACTGGCAAAAGCACAATTGTGTCTCTGCTCCAGAGCTCCTGCTCTGCTGTGGGATGTGTGAGTGAGTCAGTGTCAGTGCTGGAACACCATGACCTTCCCAGTGTGCACCTGCTTATTTATTATATTAAAAAGAAATAGTCCCCTCTGAGAGGATGAGGGAAGATGACCCTTTGCTACAAGGGCCAGTTGCAGAGAAGTGAGTGCTCGTGTTTCTCTACAGAAAACTCCTCTCAGCACTCCTCAGCAGCTCCTGCTGCTTGTCTGCAGTTCATTTCATATCAGTTTTACACGAAATGTCATCATACATACTGTGGAGAAGTGAGAGCTCCTAGGGGATTGAGAAGGGGCCAGGACATCTGCTACTGCGGCACATAGTCTTGGTCACACATCCCACCTCAAGCTGCTGCCACTGGAACCCCTCAGCCCCTGCTGAGTCCCAGAGTGACCGAGACCACTGGTCATGAGCTTCCCAGGGCTTCGTTCAACTCTTTCCCAGAAATGGCTTTTCCTTGAAATAGTTTAGCTGGAAATAGGAGATATGTATGGAGCCTGCCCGCAGCTTCCTGCCCCACCAGCCCATAGGCACAGCTCAAAGGAAATCTTGGCATGAGCTGTTTACTGCAAAAGCAAAGTGGGAGAGCAGCTAGATGAGAGTGAATGAGGCGGGGGTGGCAGAAAGGGAAAAAAACCCACACCCAGAGTGACATAAACAGCCAGAAGAGAAAGCTATTTTCTGAACTTTTCAGTCAGCCCATTGTCTTGCAATGAAAGTCCCCTCAGATGTTTATCAGTGTCCACACGCTGCATCTCAGCGAGCAGGAAATGATACAACAGCGCTGAAATCATCTACACGTGGCCTCTCCAGCTGTGGGTCCAGCTCCTTGGGATCTGCAGGAGCCTGGTACCTCCACGAGCTGGGCTTGTCCCAGAGGTCCCTCTCCCGCCCTGCCAGTCTCGGAAGTGTCCAGGACCCAGAGGGAGGTCAGCGTTTGGGAGCCCTGCTTCACCCACACCAGCTCCTAGTGACCTGCTAAGGGCTCTCCTCACTCCGTGGAAACACTTCAGCGGGACAGAGGGGTCTGCTTATTAACCGCGGGATGGAAGCAGCAGTTTTTAGCCTGGATGCGTCAGCCGAGGAAGCAACAGCTGCCGCACGAGGGCATTGTCTGCTGCAGCCACAGGCAGAGGCTCTTGCAGCTCGGGAAACTCCGCAGGAGCCTTCCCCGGGGGCAGAGCTCCTTGGGGTCAGCAGGACCCTTTCAAGAGCAGGAAAAGGCAAAGAACGTGTGTCCCTTCCTCACAGCCTGTCATCTTAGGGCTGAGGGGCCGCTGCAGGGCCCTGAGTGAGGGCCAGGCGTGGGTGGGTTTGTTCCTTATCAGCCATCCGGTGAGCGCCCAGGGGAAGCGGCGCATCCTTTCTCGCCGAGGGTCTTTCCTCTCGGCGGATGCCGGCCAGTGGTGGCCGGGGGGCTCACGGAGGGCACCCCTGCCCTGCACGTCTCCCAGAGAGAACCTTTGCTCCAGCACTTGCCAGTGCTACCCTATCCCTTCTGTAACAGCTCAGAGGGATCCTCAGAGTTCTGCTCCCTGCGATTGGGTTGGTCCCTAAATGTCACCCCGCTGGCCTGGAGTGGGTCAACCTGCAGTCCTCTGGAGGCATGGGCTGGGGTTGGACAGGAAGGATGCCCGTAGGAAGGACTCTGGGCTGCGGTCCAGGTCACTGAGATGGGACACAGACACGTCTGCTCTTTGTGCAGACAGTTAATTTTGTTTTGGCACCCAGGAATGAACAGGACTGCTTTTGCTCACAGTCCTGGTTTGACAACAGCACTGTCCTAAGGGGGGAATTGTTCACCAAAGAACACTTTGAATCTCAGACATACCTCATCTCTGCTTTCTTCAGTGCTTCCCTGTTGCCTCCTTGTGTTGATTTGAAGAATCATAGCCTGGAGCAGAAATCTCTCTTACCCTTATCTACAGCACCCTTTTTTTTAAACTATCCCCAGCCAACACCAAAATGCTAATGGCTGGCATCTGTTTCTCTTTTAGGAGACAAGATAGCTGATCACAAAAATACACCCACAGCCCGGACAGCAGATCAGCAGCCCAAGAATCTCATGCATCAGGCAGTGAGACAGGCATGCCGCTGTCATGGTTCCAGAAACAAAGCTTGGCTAAGGCAAAAGCCTGCTGCCCTGGAAACAGGCTGACTCTTTTCATCTAAATACACTGCTGAGGCAGCAGCTCCCCAGTGGGGTTACAGGTGAAACCCACAGGAGTGTGGAGGCTCTGGGCAGAGGCAGAGGGGAAGGATACACCCTTTTCTTACAACGTGGGGTGCAGAAAATCTGTCATGGGAGAGGGAAGGGGTTCAGTGACTCCCTGGTCTCTCACCTGAGCCAGTAAGGCTTGAAAAGGGTTAAGCCTGGGCAGGGAGTTGCTTGCCTGGGCTTGTTTTCCTGCCCAGCCCTTGTGTGTGTTTGTTGTGCTGGATTATGGAAAGGCTTGTTGGGTGTTGGAAGCCTTGCAGGCTGTTGGGGCTGTTTGCTGCTGCCTGTGTGTATCCCTGAGCACTGGTGAGGTCCCTGGCTGAGGCTTGGCAGAGAGAGCCACCAGAATGAGTGGGGTGATAGCTCTAGTTGGCAGGCTGTGATGTCCCATTCTGTAGTAAACTTGCTGGGATGGAAGGGCTCAGCTCAGCCTGGGTGGTGTCAGTGCCCCAGCACAGCCACATCTATCAGGTCACCGCACTGCACGTGGCAGCCCCCCTTTTTTTTTTGGGCTGGCCCACAGGGGCCACCAGCCCTCATGGGGACACAGCTGGGGATCAGGCCCATGACACCACTGGAGAGAGGTTTTTGGCATCTCTCCTTTACCCACCATCACAGCTTAATGATAACCTCATGTCAAACAGTTCCCACAGCATTTATGGGAAGACTCACAGACTTCTCCTGCCTGGAGGAGATGGGAAGAGGTGAGTCCTTCTGAGAACAGAGCTGCTTCTGGTAAGCTCCTTTTTTAGAGACTGCCAATATGCATGTGCAGACACGCCGGATAGAGAAGTGGGAAGAAGGGATGTGGAGAGGTGCTGAATGTGCTGGCCCATGCATGCCATGGGATGGGGCCCGAGGGCTGGATCTCTGGCAGATGGGAAGTCACAGCACCCCAGGCAAAGGGCTGGGGCCAGGATCTCTCAGCCTGTCTCCACAGCAGACGTGCTTCAGCCCTCAGAGCATCTTGGTGGTGGCTGGACGTGCTCCAGCAGCTCCATGTTCCTCTTGCGCTCCAGAGCTTGGAGGACAGAACCTCTGTCTCTCCTCCATCGTGCCAGTTCACAGAACTGTTGTCTTCAGGGCCCGCAGCTACGCAGCAGGATTGCAACATTAGATATCTCCCCAGCTCTGTAGGGACTTGGGCAAGAGCCAAGGGCATGATGTGTTCAGGGAAAGCCACTCTGGTAGAGCCCCTTCATGCTCCCTCCCCTCAGCTGAAAAGCTGCCCAGGTTTCACCTCTGCCATCCAGGCACCTTTCCCCACAAGTGCCTTTGCCATCTCTTTCCCTAGGGAAGAGCTTGTTCCTGGTGGCTGCATTGCTCTGTGTGGGGGCAAGTGACTCTTCTCTGTTTAGAGAGAGCATAACCATCTTGTGCACTGAACAACTCCGTGTTTATTTCTTTGCACACAGTATTTTCAAACAACTTCAATCTTGTTCATTGCAGCAGACAGTGCAGCCCTTGGCAGCCTCCATGGGACAGGCGCAGGATAAGTTTTCCTCAGTCGTGGCTGTTCCATTTGCCAAGGAGAGGCACCAATTCCCTCTGCAGGTATGTACCTTTCCCTGCAATGTCTCTCTGGGATCAGCCAACAGTTTGCAGCTCAGGTGTGATGCTGCCAGGAGAAGAGCTGCAGCCTGGCTGCATTGGGATGCTGACTGGTAGCTGTGGAAAACACAGAGTATCAGCATTTTGCACTGTGTGCTGCAGTCCAAATTGGTTTTCATTTATTGAGAAGGAGGAAGCCATTGTGTTCAGAGAAGTGAAAGCCAGTGTGATGTTCTCTACTACTTTTGAAAACATTTCCTATGTAAAGCAGTTTCCTTAAAACACAAGCCCCAGTCTGGTCGACACTTCCAAAATTGGAGTTTTTCCATCCCCTGTGGGTACACTGTCTCCAGACAGGTCCAGACACCTGCTCCTCATTTCCTGCTTTATCCTTAAATGT
Organism: Grantiella picta; assembly: GCA_013397955.1. NCBI lineage: Eukaryota > Metazoa > Chordata > Aves > Passeriformes > Meliphagidae > Grantiella > Grantiella picta. The sequence goes on along the minus strand of VZRM01006373.1, from coordinate 86,371 downwards.
GAGAAATACAAAATCATGCAATGCCAAGCAGACTCTCTTGATTCCCTGCCATTTAATTCTCTCCCTTATTACAGTAATGGCTCAAGAGCTCTACATGAAGCACAGAGGCTTCTCCAAAGGGCATCTCCAAAGTGAGAGGCCACATTTGGCTCTAAAGAACCTTCTCCTGAGTTTGGCACTGGTGTCCTTGGCCAGGAGAGAGGAGGTTGCTGGGTCGGTTTGTGTTGGAGCAGTGGCTGAGCTGCCAACCCCACTGAGCTGGAATAGTGTGAGGATGAGCTGCCACGAGGCAGCTGGGAGCCTTGTTAGAGGAAAGGGAATCCCATCATATGTCCAGAGCTGGAGTCATGTGTCAGCATATCTCCCTTGCAGCATCAACACTGGCTGGGTATTCCCAAAAGCTAAGTGCTCCTGCTGCACATTCTCCTGAGATGGAGGACAGTTTTGTGGGGAGCCAAGGATGATGTTGGTACCTGCTGCCAGGCCCTGCTCTAATGTCACCAGCTCCTGAGGCCTTTGGAGCTCCTGAACATGCTTCTCATGAAGTGGAAATCATCAACATTCTCATCTGATCCACTGTGGCATCTTTCTTTTAGGTCAGATACAGGCTCCTAGCTCTCACTGACTTTCCCTTTTACTTCTCAGTCTTCACCACATTTCAAGGAATACAAATCTACTGTAACAGTTCTTCTTTCACAAAGAACCGAAATAGCAAAAATATCCAGCATGGAAACTCCCTGAAGGAGGCAGGAGGTGTTCTGGGGCCATTTCCTGTTTGTTAGGACATAGCCCACATTCTCTTTATACATTGTTTTGCATAAAAAGCTTTGCAGGATCAAGGTGCTCTTTTCCTTCAAGAGAAATTCCCCAGGCATTACTCATATATTCCCTCCACCTGTGAGGACCTTGACCCTGTGCACACCTCAGGCTGGTTGTGACCAGCCCTTTGCCATTGGCAAAGCTGTGGTGGGTGGGAAATGCTGGAGCTGCTTTTATTTCTCTCCTGGGTAAGATGGGATCTGGCACTTTGACCTGTGGTATCTGTGGTTTGGAGCAATAAACCAAGTTCCTGTTCTTGTCAGCAAGCAACCAAAGGTTAGGGGATGACATCAGATTAGGCTTCTGAACGTGCCTGGTTCCTGACACCAACATCCCCAGCAGACCTTGTTCTCCTTTTGTCTGCAGCAGAACCAGCAGGACATCCATCCTGATATGAAGATGTCCTTAGAGCAGAGCAGGAACTGGAGGCAGAGAGCCCCGACTCCAGCATGGACATTGAACCGTCTGGCATGACCAGGGACAGTGCTGGAAGGCCCAGAGGTTGCAGGACACCCCAGTGGTGCCCAGTGTGTGGTCCCTCTGCCCACACTCCATGGCAGGAGCACAGGCCAATGTTTGCTCATGTTTTTCCCTTGTCCATGTTTCCAAGCCTTCCTCACTCATACTGTAGGTATAAGGAGGTGAAAAAACCAACCCTCTTCATGTTATCTACTCCTTTTTTTTGATGCTGTAACACCCTTCAGGGAGCCTTTAGGTGCAAAGGGTAACCTCAAGAAGCCTTCTCAGGAAGAATGGGAACAGGCTGGGATGAACTGCCCCTTGTTCTCAGTTACTGAGTTTTCCTGCTCCTTGTTCCCCTGAAGGCTGGTTGTCCCTGACTCGCAGGGTTGTACATTCCATCACTTGGGTGCTGTGATTCATCTTTATGGACTGGGATTGCTTGTGTAGGTCGCCTGCCTGCCTGCCCTTATCCTCATCACAATTTAATCTACAGGTCCAGATCTACATAAAAAACAAACTGATTTCGTTTCACTAAAGTGAAACGAAACCAAATTGAGAGAACAAGTGCCCAGACAATTTCTACTGTAACTAAAGAAGCTAAAATCAGTTGAAGGTAAGATGAGCTCAGAGAAGTCCTGAGATCCTTCCCTGTCAGACTGACACAACACCTACGGTTTATCACTAGTTGTATCAGGAATATCTCCTGGAATACATCAGATCCTCTGTCCTTAGGTTCCTCAATGCTGCAAGACCTCAAAGCAGTGCAGTAAGGGGCTGGCACAGGTGTGCTGGAGGAGCAGATGTGCAATGGGATGGGAAGGTGGTGTAGGAAGTAGGCTGGCAGTGACAGTGCCAGTCCTCTGCCAGCTGCAGCCCAGGTTTGTCACTACTCTTTGGAGCTGCCTTCTCCCGTGGGAGCCAGTTGCTGTGCCTCTGTGTCTGCTTTTAGTGAGAACTGCAGGGCTTGCTGCTGGCTTAGGCCCTCACTGCTGCTGGCACTTGACAGCTCGTGGTGTCCCACAGAGCCACGCTGAGGCTGCAGTTGCCCTCCACACCTCTGCTGTGGGATTTCCTCCTACAGATGCCAATTCCAAATCGAGCTGCTGAGCTCACAGGTGGCAAAGGGAGATCTCCAAAAGTTACCTGGAGGAGTTCTGTCAGCTAAAACACCTCCTGCCCAATCTGCAGAGGAAAAGCAGCTGCATTATCTGCCAGAGAGCAGTTTGTGCCTTAAAACAGCAACGCCTATGGCAAGTCATGCCTTTGGCAAACAAAGCACTCCCCCTCCCACTTACCTGAATGTCAGAGTCCTTCCTCAGTTTTATCTATCCCTGGCAGCAAACCCTCTGCAGAAGAAGCAGAACCTGTTTCTTCAGGGGACATGTGAGCACATGTGGGCTGTGCTATCACTTCCAGCAGGCAAGGTGCCTGATGGCTTTAGGCAATGCCACTTCCCGGAATAAAAGTTTCCTGTAAGGCTCTGTGGAACCTGAGAACCACTAACCACTGTTAGGGGAAGGGCTAGAAAACATCCCAACAGACTCGGCACGTTCTGCTCTGGCTGGATCAAACAGACTATTTCAAACCCTAATTTTTATTTTATTTCCCCGAAATGGGCTTTTTCTTCTAATACAATATAAGCAAATGCTGATGCACTATATGGAAACCTGGGGATCTTCTCTTTTGAAAACAAAAATCCCACTGGAACTGTTGGAATTTCCCACAGCACGGAGATGCCAGATTTCTACCAGCCCTAAGTAAACTTCAGGCAAAAATATTTCGGGGGCAGTCACAGGGTCAGTCTTGATCTTATCTTCAATTGAGGGAGTTGGCACGGGGAAATGGTACTGTTTTTTGGGATCTGAGATGAAAGAGAAATTAAAGATGTAGGATGTGACTGCAGTGTTGGTATGTCCGCTTCCAACCTGGCTTGGAGCTGCGGCCGGAATGCCCGTGGAGAGCCTGGTTCTGACAGAGCTGGGGGTCTCGTCCTCCTGCTCTCAGCATCAGCAAGACCCCGATGTCCGAGCCCCTGTGGATATGGAAAATCAGGCTGTAACAGTGAGCACACACTGCAGGCAGCACGGCCAGGGCACAGGAGCTGCCTGCAGAGTCCCTGGGTCCCTGCTCACCCCTCCCTTCGGTGATGCTCCTCAGAGGCAGCCCGGCCTGATATCCAAGTGCGGCTGATGAACCTGATAATCCTGATTACCAAATTCCGTCTCTTTTGGCCAAATGACTGCTGTTATAAGATGGCTGCCAAAAAGGAAGGCAATAACTGCTTTTGCATTTGGGGTAATTAATGAGCTTACTGAGCAGCGGGGAGCTGCAGTTGGAGGTGGGGAGAGCTTTACAAGCCTAAGGACAGCGATGCCTTGGCACAGGCCAAGGGGCACACTGGTGGGAGAGGAGGATGGAGCAGCCAACCCCTGAAAGTCCCCGCATGAATAATTTGCCAAGCGTTCTGGCGTGGGCAAAGTCCGCGTGGGCTAAGAAAACCTGGGGAATTCCAGGAGCCATCCAGCTCCACAGCAGTCGCTCTTCCCTCCCCTGTCCCTGTTCCCTCCGCCTCCTGTCGTCACCCTGGACACGTGTGAGGGGAGCTGAATAACAACTAAAGCTCCATCTCGGCGCTTCAGAATCCTGGAATGAACGGCGGCAGCTGTGTTGCTTCGGAGGATGCAATAAGCAGCCGGGAGTGGGAATCCCTCCCTGCCTGCCTTTCCTTCTGCCGACCACGGGAACATGAAGGCTGTTTCTCTCCAGATGCTGCTGCTCCTGCTGTGGGCCTTGTGCCTGCTGACCCTGGCTGGAGGTGAGCCGCAGCTCCCCTTGTCCCCCTCCTTCTCCAGGGAACAGCCAGCTTCATGAGGGGATGGTGGTGGGGCCGGGAAAAGGGGAAAGTGACACTGGATCAGGCTGTAGGGACCTCAGTGGGAGATTTCCTAGCAGGATCAGGCCGGGTTTGGGAAGCGGGGGGGAGAAGCCTATGGCAGCAATCCTGGCGGCAGGGCCATCCGAGCAGCGCCGTGAGGGATTTTGTCACTCCTGAGGGCAGATGGGGAGAGTATCGGAGAGACTTCCTGATAATCTGTATTACCAAAAAAAAAAAAAAAGCATAATGTACTTGTTTGCCCCTTTTATCATATCCGTGAAGGCATGGCAGGGACACTGCAGCCTGGTGTGTCTGAGGAGACTGCACCCTGTCCTGAAGGTGCTGGTGCTGCCATCGCAGTGTGCCGGGGGGCTGTCACTGCAATGTGTGTGTGTACAAGTGGGAAACGCTCTCCTGTTCCCTGGATAAAGATCTCCGTGTGCTCGGGGTGGTGCTGAGCGGGGTCAGAGCAGCAGGAGGTGCTGGGCTCGGTGTTGCTGGCCTGTGGCACTGGTCAGCGATCGCTGCCCAAGGCAGCGCTTCAGCACGCTGTGCTGGGCTGTCACCCAGGCCCTCAGCACGGCGGGCAAGGCTGGACATTGCCCAGGACCAAGGGGTGATCTATTCCCGCGGTGGGAAGGGAGAGGGGCAAAGTGCCCCGGAGATCTGCGTCCTGCTGGCACCAGGTGGGAGGAGTGAGGACAGCACGGGCAGCTGGGGATGGAGCTTCTGCCTCCTCACACCTCTGGGCAGGTTCTCCAGGGATGGCCTGAGAAAGGTTGGCAGCAGGGACACTGGGCATGTTACCCTGCTCTGGGAACCTGCTGCCTGCTTGGCACTGCCTGACACTGCTCTCCCGTGATCGAACATCCATTTTCACTAAAGCGAGGAAATCGGGCTGGCTCTGCTGGAAGGCTGGTGGTGCTCCCCAGCCAGGGTCTTTTGAGGAACTGTACTGAAAACTAGGTACCAGTGGCTCCTAAGAGCAGTGGTCGTGTGGATAAACTCTTAGATCCCTTTGGCAAAGATTCAGATGCGGCTCAGAGAAGTGGGGTTGTGTGCCCCAGGAGGAGGGTGCCATGCTCTCTTTGGGACCCCTATGTCCTTGGAAAGTTCTTTCCAAGCTCCTCCAATCTGGGAAAACCCACCAGGAGTTCAGCCAAATGCAAGCTATTTGGATTGGTGGCAATAATTTTAAGATCAGTTCAGGGTTCTCAGAGGAACAGGGCCTTTGGGAGCAGTCGGGGATGGCTCCCTGCCGTGCACATCCCCACCTGCCCACAGGGACAGTGTGGCCCTCTTGTCACTGTGCCTGTTTTGATGAACTGTACTTCTGAAAGTGGAGGACACCAGCAGAATACCCTCTGGCTAATGATAGTTAATTGAGAAGTCATCTGCCCCTGAGCAGGGAATTCTTGACCCTAAAGTGCCACAGAAGACGTTACTGCGTGCAAAAGGTTTCGCTTTAACTTGACAGACACCTAGAGGTGGAAATTGGCTTCTCTAGAGGGGTGTTTGCTTGGGATTTCTTTGCATACAGAGATTTCCCCAGTAAATGGTTCAAATGATTCAGAGTGCTCCCGTAGTGATGCTCATTCTGGTACCTGGATCATTCCTACCTGAACTGCATAAAATTCACCACGTTCACTTGGGAATTAGAGGCAACATTTTGGAAGAGAAAGCCTGATTGAAACCAGATGCCAGTTCCTTTCTTCACAGGGGCCCCAGATATATCAGGGCTTGTTTTTGTAACTCTTGCCCCCAAGGGATGTCAGGAATGAGTTGGCAGGATGTGTTGTGCATGTGTTGTGGGAGGCTGGAGGTAGATGCAGCATGAAGGGTCCCCAGTGGTGTGACTGGCTTTGTCCCTTGAAGAGGTCAAGTGGCGTTTTATTTTTACACTTTGCAAACTGAAAACCGTTTTTTTCCAGTCGAGGTGGAAAAGATGTGTTTGAGGGAGCTGAGCTGCTGAGATACCTGTGGGAGTGAAGCATCTTCCACCAAAGTGTTCTTTCTCTGAGCCCAGGTGGCATTCAGAGACTGTGTACCAGCAGGATGCTCACCTGGAGGGGAACTCCCACAGGAGGAAGAGATAAGACTGATAAGGAGAGGGCAGAGCACTCTGCCCACTGGTGTGCATCTCCTGCACCAAGAGCCCTCTGGTGAGGTTTGCAGAAGCTCTTTGGGGGATGAAGAAATGTCTTCTGGGCATTGTGCTGAGGCCAGTCCTCCTGGGACCCAAAGGGGAGAGGACCTGCAGGTCCAGGGGCTTCCACCTCCTGCAGGACAAGCTGAAACGCTGTCCCAAAAGCCTACAATTTTCACAGTGCTTTTTTTTCCCTCAGTTTTCTGGGTATCTTATCATGTATGTGGGTGCTACGAACAAATTTGGCTTTGTCTTCATCAGGATCTGTCTTCATCTCCATTTAGCAGGGTTTGGAAGCTTTTGTGGCAAGCTTTGGACTCCTGCCTGGAGAAGGGGGAAGAGAAACAGTGCTGGTTTTGAGAGTGCCTAATAAAAAGCCAGCACTTAAAAGGTTGAAATTTTTATTTCAGGGCAACCCAAAGCACCTGTGAAGTGTTCAATGGTGTGCACAAATCTTATCTCTGAGGAAGTGGGGAAGCGGATCAGGACCAAGATCAGGAGCTACCGCGAGACCGAACGGATCTGCAGGAAACAAGCCACCATGTGAGTGCTGCTCCACTTCCAAGTGGGATCAGGGTTAAATGGGTGGGGAAAGGGACTGAGGGATGTACTTAGTAGAACAGGGCAGAGGCGTCATGCAGGGAGAGAGCTTACTTGTTTCTCTGAAAGCAGATATTTTGTCTGAAGACAGATTCAGACTTGTGAGCTTGTCTGGAAATGGGAAAAGCTCCATTTTTTTCTTTGGGATAATTGTTGTTTTCCTCTTAGGCTGAAGTTGATGCATCATTGACACCATTTTATTGCAGCCCAGGGGATGGCTCCAAAGTGAAGCTGCTGGGCTGACCTTGGAAAGTCTCACATCACTCAGTAAATCAGAGGGTTTTGCCTTCAGGCATGTGTGCCCCGGGGAATCTGGGGCCAGTGGAGCTTTCTGCCCTGAGTGCAGGAGGGGAATGCTGTGTCCAAGCAGTACAATGCTTTTGAAAGAGAAAAAACTTCTTAGGGGAAAACCCTTTACCAATGAGTCATGTTCAGCTGCTACTCATTCAGTCAGATATCAGAGGCACCTGCCCTTCCTGAAATAAACCATCCGGACAACACTTGGTCTTCGCTATCTACGCACCTTCCCCATAGCTCTGATAACCTGTACCAGTGTTTTCTTTATTCAGTGAGTGATCCCGTTTTACTTTCAGATTTATTACTCTGAAGGCCAAGGAGATTTGTGCAGATCCAGAAGAAGAGTGGGTGAAGAAGATCATGAAGGAACTGGACCAGAAAACGGCCACAGTGTCCCCACTTCCACGTGATGCCACCTCACCAGGAGAACCTGGTAGTATTGAGAGGCATGTTGGTCTTCCAAATGTGGCTCCATCTCTAGCCACTGCTCCAACTGGTTTCTTCCAAGGGACTGGAACAACAGCTGGGGAGAGAATAAATGCTCCTGCTGCAGGGACAGAGGTGTCCAGCAAGTCCCCACTGGGCAGGAAGGAGCCCACCCAGCTCCCTGCAGGGTCCACCCCCCTGATACAGGAAGAGGCTGCATGGTCTGAGGTCACTCCAGAAGCAAAGAGAGAGTCCTTAAATTCTCCTGCATCTTCGACAACTGTTGCAGCAGGTGTGGACTTCAGCCATCCCACCCCACATCCCACAGCTCCTGTGCATGGCTTTTCCAGCACCCTGGGATCTGTGGAGGGACCTGTAGGACATACTGCAAATGTTATGGCTCATGTTCAAGACACGACTTCTCCTAACTCAAATTCAGACCTGATGGCTGCTCCTAAAGGATCACACCAACCTGTACTTTCTACAAGTGGATCCCTGGGCCCTGCAAGTGCCAGAGCCAGCACACCAGACACTGCTTCCAGCAGTTCTAGATCAAATCTCCCCTCTATCCGGGACAGTATGGAGACAACAACTGTCACAGAGACACCACCACAGGCTACTTCATTTTCTGCTCTAAGCTCCACCACTGCCATAGACAAAGCTGCTTCTGTCCATACCAACAGGGTTGTTGGTCCCTCTGCAGATGCATTTGGTACTAGAACATTTGATTATTCACCACCTGTAGGAAAGCAAGAGCCTTCAGACACAGAAGTTTTTACTCACCACGCATTCTCAGGCCAAGCCAGAGTGCAGATGATCACAGTCAGGCCAAAAAATCCGCCTCTGCCCAGCTTCTTGTCAGGGTCTCAAATGCACTTTGTCATCCCAGTTTCTGTGGTATGTGCACTCATGGCTAGCAGTGTTGTTCTTGTATGGCTGTATCTGAAATTTGGGGTCAAACCAGAAGAAATGTCAAGAGAAATGGTACAGGGCTTGCTCTACCAGCAGGCAGGACATCAAGACAATGCCTATCCCATGGAAGTAATCTGAATGCTTCATGGTATGGACATTTCTGGCCTCAACTCTGTGTGTTGCTGCAGAAAAACTTCATGGTGAACTGGTGACCAATAGGAAGCAAGCCTGGGAATAAAAATCACAGAGAAAACTGATTTTTTTTTCCAGAGCAGAATGTCCAACAATATATCTACTTCATCGTTGACCAATCACAGTGTTCTGGAAATAAGGGAGACACTTCTTTTCTACTGGCACTGTTGTGTACAAAGGCTGTGGCTGTTCTGTTGCTCTTGGTGGCTCTTTGCCAGGTGATGTGATTTTCCAAGTCGCTGTTGGGAATTTTTCTGTGGCTCATTGTGGTCCAGCCAAGAAGCCACTCACCCAACCACACTGTTGGACTTGGGCTCAGCCACCTTGAGCAATCTTAACACCAAACCCACGCAATTTGCACTTAAACTCTCTGCTGCTTCTTTCTTTGCACTTCAGGTCTCTGCTCTGTCAGACCAAGACCGAAGCTGGTGGCCAGCTGGGTCTTGGCTCTCCTTGGGCTGGTTGAATTTACTCTCATCATTTTCTCTTGCTGGGGACACGAGGGATAGCCCAGCTTTTCAGGAGGTGACCAACACTGCATCTGATTGGGGGGCTGAAGGTCAGTGCTACAGATCTCACTTTCAGAGAAGCTGGCAACCCACAGTCTATCTCCTCCTTGAAATCAGGCCCTTCCTTTAGCAGCTGGGGGCATTTCTTCTTGCAGATGAATTCTGAGAGCTGGTTCTTGGCAAATCAATGCAATGAAACCCTTCTGCCAGCTGATGTGCCCTGTGTCCAGCTGCATCCAACACTAGGGCAGGATAATGCTGATGAATCTTTGCAAGTGGGAGAAAACAAGAAGTCACCCAGTAATTTTGCTATCCCTATGTTATCATTGGAACATTTTTGCTCTTCTCTGCAAGCACAAAACCCAGGAAATGCTCTTGGAAGAGTTAAATGCAATTCTGGATTTAATCATGCGGGAGTTACTCTACCACATCAGACATAACATCCTTTTGATCCCATTTTCTCTCTAGAAATAAGCACATTTGCTGATCCACCAAAAAAAAAAAGCACAAAATGCTTGTTCGGTCCTACATTTCAGCTACATTTTAGTTTTTCCATTTTGGATAGCACTGATCACCAGGCTATGAAAGCACTGTAACAGAGCTAGGCTTTTTTTAACCCCAAGTTGATTTTGACTTTTACACATCCTGTTGTACATAAGTCTTACGTTTTATTTGTGGTCAGGTGCTGAAAGCCCTTACTAAACTTTGACTCCAGGATGAATTCTGCTGGAGTGTGCAAAGGTCTTCATGCTATGATGCTTTGTAACTAGATACATATCAAGAGTCAGATCCTAACCAATGTCAGTGGATCAGACCCCTAAGTATAAATGTGCATGCAGAAAATGAAAGGAAAAACATAATAAGCAAGGTCATAAAAAATGATGGGCCAGCTGTAAAGCAGAGCTTGAGGAATGTGGCTTGTTAGATCTGTCAGATTGCACCTTTAGGGCATCCATCCAGCCCTGCAGGTGGAGAGGACAGACTACAACCGTGTTTGTTTTCTGCCATCACACACCCCTTTCTTCTCCCTTTTGTGGACTTGAGAGAGGGGAGCCGGGGATTCACCTTGGCTTTTGCAAGTATGGAATGCAATCAGATTAATTGCAGTGATGAATTTGAAGGGAGATCCTTCCTTGTGCAGCAGCCCAGCTGTGGAGCTCTGGTTGGTGTTGATTTTCCTAGAGGGTAAATCTGGGGCTGTCAGTGCCACCTCCCCATGCACCCCACTTGTGCACAGCTGGAATTCGTGAGGTGATGTACTGTGGCATTATTTTTATATGAAACACTAAAACCATTATTTTTGTAAAAAAGTTTTATAGTTTTTTGAATGTATGTTATGTCCTGTCTGAGCTGCTTGGAATGGAGACCTTTTTGGCAGCACTGGAAAACACTGTGCCTTGTCTGTTTTGTTGCTGGTCTCAGATGGTTTGTGCATGTCCGTGGGAGCTGGATCACTCTCCAGGCCCTTCAGCAAATGGAGTGGACACTAGTCTGGCTGCAGGTGAAGTCCTTGTCGTGGAGCAATGCTGGGGACATGGCTGTGCACCAGTCAGATCACTTGGAGTCACACCAGCCTTTGAAAGCACGCTGCTTGCAGCTCCACCACCAGCTCCCACCGTCTTCCAGCTGCCGTGCTCCCACTGGGACTCATCAGGAGGAGCTGCTTCTCCAGGCTGGCCCTGTCCTTGTGCTCTCCCTGCTCCCCTCTCCTGTCCCTTGGCTGCTTGCAGGCAGGGTGCTGGCACCCTCACAGGGGACAGGTAGAACCCAGCGGAGTGGGACACTGCTGTTCCTCCCTCTGTGATGGCAGTCTGGGAGGGAGGATGGAGCCTGTGGGTGTCACCCATTTCCGGGGGTTAAAATACTGCTTGCTGTAGAGCACAGTGACTGTTACAAGCTCCGGTTCATTTGTGTATTGAGTGTGTGCATGAGGTATGAGCTGTACATTTTTATAGAAATAAAAGTAATAAAGTCATTATGTTAAAAACTTTCACCCTCAGAGGACTGAGCCCTGAGCTGGGTTACCAAGCCTGGTCTCTGCAGGGATGCAGAGATGAACATCTATGACTGAGGACTGTAGAGGGCATCCCAGCATCCCCAAGAGATGGCAAAGCTGGCACAAGTGGATGTGGCCAGGCTATTGCTCCATCTCCTTTAAGGGATTTTTTTGGTCTTGCAAATATTTGCAGTTTCTATCTTACTAAAGCAATAGAGAAAATAAACAGCGGGGTTTTGGTTTATTTGTGCAAAGCTGTGGCCAAACAGCAGCTCAGAGACAACAAATGTTGATCTCCAAGTGTGTTCTGTAAGGAGGCAAGAGGGCAAGGGCTGAGATAGGACCTCTCCCACCCCAGCCAGGGCTTGGGCTGCCGTTGTGTGATCCTCTCTGGTGCTGGAGAGGAGAGGTGGGAAAGGCAGCTCAATGAAAGGGTCAGTTCCCAGGGGTTTGCCTGGAGTAGGGAGCTGGCAGGAGCAAGAGGGTCAGGGATGAGCATCTCCCCTGAATTCCAGGGGCATTCAGTCCATGACCAAAGCCTGTGCCCTTCTAGGAAGACACAGAAGTCAATGAAAGTTTCCTGCTGATGAGTCACCAGGCCAGAAATGTAATTTAGGGGATAAAGGAACTCTAAGGAAACGAAAGTACTTTTAAAAATATTTCGTTTCTCTGTGTTGTGGAGAGGGCCAGTGAGGAAGTAGGCAGCGCAAGCACTCCAAGCCTGACAGGATGAATCATTTCCGATCATTTCTGACAGGCAGAGCTGGCGCCATCGAGGCTGTTCGGGGGCTGCTCTTCTCGAGCTTTTGATCTCTGGAGCTCCTGCCCTGTGGGTGGCTCACCCTCCCTGGCTTTGCTGGTTTCGGTGTCTGGCAGTGCAGGGAAAGACCTTGTGTTCCTCCACACACCTTCCCCTGCTTCTCCTGGAGCTCCGTGGGCTGCCTCAGGGGCAGAGTTTGGTCCAGGGGATAACTACTGCCCAGTCTGTTCTGCTTAGGGGGGATGAGGGTTGCATTCTGTACCTGGTGTGAAAGATGTGTCCTGCCCTGAGGCTTCCCCACAGCCCAAAGGAGAGGGGGGACCCACGGTCATGGAGTGCCCTTTCTCTGCCCTTGCTATCCCACATCTTCCGTTCCCAACTCCACAACATCTCCACCATGTCATTAGCAGCTGTTTTGATTGACCTTGTGAGAAGGAGTAGTCACAGGAGATCCCTGAGACCCCAGGTCCATCCTTCACTTAACCCTGATGTAGCTGATTGACCTCATTGGATAAAAATAGAAAAATGCCTCATTTTCAGGTGTTTGAGAGACTGACATCAGCTCTATGTTATTACCTTCCTTAGCAAGATAAGGCCACTTCCAGTTTGTGATGTGGGTGCATTCACCCTGCCACTACTTGGCCATGGCTGTGAGGGTTTCCTGCCTGCCCACAGTCCCTGTGGATGAGGTTTCCCAGTGAGGCAGTGCAGACAGATCCCTGGGGAAAGGCTCCTGGACACAGCCTTCCTGCAGCCCCCGTGTCTCATGACTCCAGGCAGAACTTCCCGCTCAGGATGCATCTTGGATTACTGGTTTACAGTACCTGGTGGTCCCCAGTGTCCCTCTGTTGGAAGGAGAATTTGGAAGAGATTCTCATTTTTCTAATTTTAGAGTGTTTTTCCATGCTCTAGGACCTGGCACAGTTGTACCTGGAATCACAGGGACTTCAGGAAGGAAGAAGAGAATTGCCTATGGTTTGTGATTGTGTCCTGAGTCAATCAGGGCTTCAACATGGAGCTGGGAGACCCTGGAGTGAGCACCCTAAAGAAATGTGGAGGGGCTTTACCCTCAGAAAGCTGAGGGTTTAATAAAACAAGGACATCTCATATTGTCAATGGAGAAAGCTCAAAGTGACTGAGTAGAACAGAAGAAAACAGGGAAAACTTATTCCAAACCCTCTGACCACCTCCTTGAGGACAGGTTTCAGGCACTGGCTGTTGCCCAGGTGATGTTCAGCCCCCTTTCACCTCCTTGGCAGCCCAGCTGCTCCTGCAGTGCCTTCCCAAGTGCACAGGGTCTGTGGTTGTGTTTTCCAGCACAGCTGGGAGTGCTCAGTCACCCACTGAGACCCCAAATCCCAGTATGGGGCTGTTCTGCCCAACTCCTTTGTCCCCTCACTGGCACCATTGCTGGCAAAGGCTGCACCTGACATGTCCCCTCAGCTTCCCTCCTCCTGCTGCTCTTGCAGAATAACAAGGATGCTGTTTATTTTTTATGTAAACAAGCAAATTCTTCAGAGTCCGTTCAAATGGAAGGGAAATTTGGACCAGCAGTGGGGCTTTCCCACACTTATTAGGTAATGTCTGCACATCAGCCTTTCCCTTTCCAAAGTGTAACAGAAGACACATCAAAAGGTCTCCAGGGATTTGTGAGTCATCTGGCTTCAAATCCTGAGAAAGGGGAAGCAGAGCATCCTAGGCTAGATCTTCTGCCAGAAAAGGAAGCACAGCTCTGCAGAAGCTTCTTGAGGTCCTCTCCATCCAGAACAGTGGATCTAAAGCCTCCATCAGCAGGACATATGTCTGACTGAAGCTGGGCTTGGCAAGAACTAGGAATGACCAGAACAGTTCTCAACATTGGGTGGTTTTTCTCCCAAGATTAAAAAAAAAAAAAAAAAAAAAAAGGGAGAGAGATGACAGTCCCAAGCACAATGTCCTGCTCTAGAGAGTGGCAGGGAGGTGAAGAAGAGCTTGAGGTGGCCCCTGGGGTAGTTCACAGGGGTGAGGGGGGACTTTGGTGCCAGGGGATCTGCATAGGAGCCCCTGCTCCATGCATCCACTTAGAGTCTGGATAAAAAGAGGGAAAGGTGAAAAAAGTGTCAGAGCTGAGCATGACTGACAAGCACCTGCAGAAAGGCTCCTTAGACCTTCAGAAGGTCTGAGGAAGGAGGAGAACTGTCCCTGAGGTTAACACAGAGAGGCTGACCCCATTTCAGCAGGTCCCTGCAGGATCTGGGATGTTTCAAGCCTGTGGAGGGAGGAAGATGAAGGAAAGACACCCAAACACTTTGAACAGCAAGTTTTCCATTGATTCCCCTCAGCCTCAGCAGTCACTGTGCTTCTGTTTAATGCTTTCCAGGAATTCACAAGCCGTCCAGCCATCCCCACCACATTTGTGTTGGCTCTGGGGCTGAAAAGTGGCCTTGGATAAAACACTGAGCTTTGCCTTTTCTATGGCCATGAATCTCCTCTCTGAAGGCTTGGGAGCTCTTGCTCAGAGGAGGATTTTACTTCCCTCGTGGGAAGTGTGTGGGTGAATACAGAAGCTGACACAATCCATTTAGTCTTTCCAGGTAGTGTTCGTGTGTAACCCCAGTGATCCCATGTGACATGGAAATCCCCATGGGCAATAAGCAGTAGCTATTACTTGAATTTGGTTCAATTTTTTTGGAAGATAATGGGGGAGGGGTAGAGAGGATAAATTGCAGCACCTCCTTGCCTGAGCACAGAGTTGAGCTCCTCCAAAGAGGCAGAGCAGCATCCTGCAAGGAGCAGTCCTCCCAGAGCCACCATGCTCACTGCAAGGACAGTCCTGCTGCTCGTGGTGCTCTTCACCCTCTCCCCATGCTCTGGTGCAGGTAAAGGACCTCATGGGCCACCACTGCTGGGATCACTCTGTTGGGGTGGTCAGGAAAGAAATTCCAGTGTGAAGCAGGGATGGTGCTGCTGGCAGGAGGAGCAGCCCCTGGCAAGGGCAGAGCAGCACATCGTGGGGTGCAGGGAAGGATGGAGGCAGCTCCTGGGGCTGGGTGACTTTGGCAGAGCTGCTGCAGGGCTGGGTGATAACCTGGAACACCCTCCTGCCTCGGGAATGGAGGAGGAAGGCACTGGAGCTCTTCATGGCAGCATTAGCAGAGCTTGGGGGATGTTATGTTCATCAGCCTTGTCATGGGGGAAGCTGCTAAAGACAGGCTGCCTTCCAGAGCCAGCATTCACTATTTCTCTGTCTTTTCCAGCCCCTTACGCTCCGTCCGAGTGCTGCTTTGACTACATAAAGCGCCCTCTCCGGCTGGCCAACCTCTTGGATTTCTACTCCACTGCCAGGGAATGTTTTTCCCCGGCAATTGTGTAAGTCCTGCTAATTTCCCTACTGCTGTGCTGTCTCCTGGGCCACCACAGGTTTCATCTGTTCCATTTGGGGACAGGACAGGGACAGGTCTGTGTAACATCCCTGATCTTCTAGCATGAAGATGGCATGACTGTCTGGGCACTTCTACAAGGTGATCACAGATCCTGAAAGCTCTGCATGGGCCCTAGAGGTACAGGATGAGCTGCTTGTAGGACTCCAAGTACCCAGGGACAGAGCACAGGGACAAAGGGAAAGGAGAAAATGTGCAGGGAAGGGAGGATGGCATGGGCATGAGTGGGATTATAGCTGCCATTCCTCACAAAGCTTCACCTTTAATCTTGGCAGGTTTGAGACCCAGGAAGGACACAAGATCTGTGCAAACCCAAAAGATAAATGGGTGAAGAGAGCAGTTGGAAAGCTTCAAGAAAATAAAGGACTTCATGTCCCATGATGTAGAATGGGTGCCCTGGTTGAGGCTACCCAACATCCTGGCGGGAAGAAAGGCTTTGCAGTCATCCTCCCAGAAGGAGTTACAGATGTTCCAGCTGCTGGGAGAGGGCACTGACTCTCCAGAGCCCTGAGCCACATCCTCAGCTGGGCAGCAGCTCCTGGAATGCTGCTGGCCGCTCCAGCACCTGCCTGCTGATCACAGACACAAAATAAAGTTTACTTCATGTGATATTGGAGAGTGGTGTCCTTTCTTCTCCCAGCCCCACAGCTGTGCTGCTGCCAGCAGGAGCTGGCCAGGGGACTGGGGTGGGGTGGGGGGCTCTTCCCAATGGATCTCCCTGGGGCAGGCAGGGAGGGGGATGGATGGGACTTCAAGAGGACCCAAAAAGGGCTGAAGACTCCTCTGAAGGTTTTTAGGTGCAGAACTGCCATCAGTTTTGGGCTTAGGTGTTTCAGCCTGTCCCGCATGCTGCCCTGTGCAGGAGCACAGTCTATACATGTGCCCCAGGCCCGTGGTGCCTCTGAGCTGGGCTGCAGAGGAAGGGTTTCTCTGCAGAGCTCCCCAGGCAGGCAGGATAGACAGGGGATGCTGAATCAGCCAAGGGATTCCTGCACATACAGCCCTGGCAATGTTCCCCCTGCCAGGGGCCACAGGGAGCTCAGCAGGGATTCCTGCTGGGGCTCTGGGGTGGCAAGGAGAATTGGAAAGGCAACAGTGGGAAAAGATGTGGGTTGAGGTAAAGACAGTTAAATAAATAAAGCAAAAGCTGGCACACAAGCAAAGCAAAAGAAGGGATTAATTCACTCCTTCTCACTGGTGGGCAAGTGTTCAGCCATGGGGAGCAGAGCAGGACTCCCTCATGTGTAAGAGTCACCTGGGAAGACAAATGCTGCAACTCTGGATGTCCCCCCACTTCCTCCTTCTTTCCCTGTGGCAGTTCAGTAAGGGGAAAAAAAAGGAGAAGTAACCAAAAGTGAAACCCAGCAAAACACCCCAAGTGATAAAAAAAAATTCACTTGCTGCCAGCCAGATGATACTCAGCCAGTCCCTGAGTGACAGCCACCCTGAGAGCCCTGCTGCCAGCACTCCCAGCCCCTGGGGAAGGGGATTTTGGCTGCAGCAGCTCCAGGAATGCTTTCATATCAGAGGCAAAACCCACCCAGAGCTGAGGGATGACCCTGACACACTGCGGGTCTGGAACCTGAGGTCTCACAGGGACCACGAAGGTGAAGGACTCTCGGTGATTTTGCCCCAGGAGAGGCTTCAGCCTGAAAAAACCTCTTAAACTCTTGCTTTTCCACTTCAGGAGTCCTCAGCCCATGGAGCCACACTGTTTGCTAGGACTTGGTGCCCTCTCCTGACAGCTGTGGCTCAGCTGCAGCACAGACCTCAGAGCTCCAGCCCGGAGGGGCAGGTCCAGCCCAAATTTATCTTGTGCAGTTCATATTCTCTGTTAAAGTATTAACTTTTGTGATTAGCCACTCAAACCCAGAAGCATTGTATGAGTCAGAGAATATTTCCCACCTCTACGTTGTTTTTTTTTGTCCATGCCTACCCATTTGAATTTCTAAAGTAGGGTTTTTCCTTCCTATCCATTTTAATTTCCAAAGTCGGGCTTTTCCTCAATCAAAAAATTTATACTCAATTATGAATTACAGAGAGCTTGCAGGTGGTTTGGACACCCATAAAATCCTGTGCAGATTCTGTATCCCCTCTTCTCTCCATTGTGTCAGGCATTTTCTCTCTGCAGAGCTCTTGTCTGGGGACAGTGGCATTAGGACCCAGTGGGGCTGTGCCCAGCTCTCTGTGTAGCCACCCTGCCCCATGCAAGGCCACCAGACCCCCTGTCCTGCAGACCATTTCTTCTAAACCAGAGTTTTCAGCACATTTGATCCATTTCCTTCTCCTTTCTCCTTTCAGAGAAGTCGTGCAGACATGAGATAATCTTCAGAGAAGTCCATTTCCACCTTTCTTCCCCTCTGAGAAGCCTTGGATTGCCTCATCCCCCAAGCCACAGCCTGGTCCCCTCCTGTGCTTCCACTCAGCATCATCCTCTGTGGGTTCCCATCACGATCTCACTCCCTCCTCACACACAGCTGCATCAGCCTTCCCAGGGAGCAGATCCCTGCATGGAAGCTGGGCTGATGTCCACCAGTGCTCCGTGGTTCTGCCATTGGGATCTGTGCCACCTGCCCCTCCTCTCTGGCATCTGGGATGATTCTCTTGGGGCTGTGGTAGGGTCTGTCCCTTCTCCCTGCAGAAATCCCTGTCTGTGCACTGATGGCCACAAGACTCCATCGCCCTGAATCTCTCGTTTCAGTCCCAGTGCTGGTGTGGGAGGCAGAGGCAACACTTGGGCTCAGAACTGTGATGAGACCCAGACTCTCCTCAGACACCCCACTGCCACTGCCCCTTTTCTTTCCCTTCTATAAAGTCTGCTGAACCCATCAAAAGCATCTCTGACACCCCCTGCTCTGGGATCCCGCCTGGATCAATGCAGTGTGGCTTCCTCTGCCTGACATCCTATTATCCCATCCCATCCCATCCCATCCCATCCCATCCCATCCCAGAGTGTTTCAGTGCCTAACCCAGTGCCCTCAGTCTGTCCCAGGTGGCTGGGGAGGTTGGTTTGGAGAGGACTAATTAATCACTTGCTTTTTACAATTAAACCCATCCTGCTCAGGGACAGTGGGTTGTCTCTCCTGTTAGAAACAAACAGATGAGCACTGGACTTGATGTTCTGGCTGTATGGGAAGATGGTTTTAATTTGCTTTCAGTTCCGCCAAAGTCTCCTTGAAGCTCCTTCCTGCGTCACGGCTCTTCCACTGAAAGCAGAACTGCTCCTCAAACCTTTCCACCCGCTGCTGGATGGGTCCTAAAAATAAGCAACAGAAACCCCCTTGTCCCTGGGAAGAGGCTTCTTAGAATGTCGGAAATTTTTGGAAATGCAACCCAAGTGGGCGGCGGGCAGAGGATAAATAACGGCACGGTGAGAGCCACAGCCACAGCACCGGGCAGGGCGGCACAGAGGACAGAGGAAGAGCCACCACACAGCCACCATGCTCCCTGCAAGGACCGTCCTGCTGCTCACCCTGCTCCTCACCTTCTCCCTGCACCACGCCACAGGTGAGGAACCTCATGGGCCACTGGGGCTGCAGGCTGGGGCTCTGAGCCCCCACTGGGGATGTCCTGTTTGGGAGGTCAGGCAGGAAACCCCAGCAGGGAGCAGGAATGGTGCTGCTGACAGGAGGAGCATCCGCCTGGTCAGGGCAGGGCAGCACATCCCGGGATGCAGGGATGGATGGAGAAAATGCTGGGTGGTGGTAGCAGAGCCAGACCCGGGGAGAGGCTGCAGGAGCTTGCAGCAGACTTTGGCAGTCGTTCCCCAGGTCTCAGCTGGGTGAGAAAGTGGCTGGAGGGAGGGAGAACTTGCAGCTGTTTGGAGCCTTCCAAAACACCCTGCAAGGTGTGCCCCTTCCTTGGAAACCCCCAAACCTCATCTCCAGACCGAGCACCCCAACCTTACCGTGTGCTCTGGGGCTGCAGCAATTTGGGCTGTGAGGTGCCAGGTCCCAGCCTGTCCCACTCCCCACTGCTGTCCACATCCCAGTCCCGTGCTGGCTGTCCTGAATGGTGACAAACCCCTGTCACAGGAAGCTGCAGGAGCTGCTGAGAAGCTCCACAGCCTCCATGCTGTGTTCCAAACCCTGTGGTGCTGTTGTCTGGTGATGCAATTTGTAACATCCTCCCTTCCCTCCACAGCCCACTTTGCACCTGTGGAATGCTGCTTTGAATATGCAGAGAAACCCATCCGACGCCCTCAGAGCTTCTATGAGACATCCAAAGACTGCCCCAAGCCTGCAGTTGTGTGAGTATCCCAGGGTTTGCTTCTCACTGCAGATCTGAAGCAGCTCTCCCATCCCATCCTGCCCCACAGACAGCTCAGTCCCAGCCGGGAGGGCTGTGGTAGGAAAGCAGCTTGGGGAGTGGGAAAAGAGGGGAAAAAATAGGTTTTAGTACTTTCTGCTCATGTCAGTGGTCTGGGAAGACTCAGACACCATCAGCCCAAGGAGGGCACAGTCTGCTGGACTTTGCTCCAAGCCTCAATCCAGGATGGGGCTGCAGAGAGGGAGAGGAGAAACAGTGCACCAGAAGGGAATGGCTCACGGTTCATGTTTTCACTCTTTTTCCTCACTTTCTCACTGCAGGATTCTGGCTGCCAGTGGTGATGAGATTTGTGCTGATCCCAACAAGCCTTGGGTGAAGAAAACCATGAAACGGCTTCAAAAGGAACAATTAAATCCATCCACCATCTGACTTGCCCATCCAGCCTTCCTGTCTCTGGAGGAATCCAACGGCGCTGGCAGCTCTTCTCCAAAGGGTGTTGTGGCAGTGTCACTGTCACTGCAGGAGAAGCCATCCTGTACTGTGGCAGGATCAGGTGTCACAGTGCCATGGACCAGCCAGCCACCGAGCTCCTCCTGCTCTCACTGCCCTGCCAAAATGTGCCAGTGCAGCAAATATTTATAATAAAGACTCATTGCCTCAAGTTGCTGTTTGAATTTCTCCTGATTCTCCAGCCCAAGCAGCAGATCCTACAAGGCATCCCAAGGCATCCTGCAACAAAAAAAAACCTTTGCCAAAAGCTTGTTTATCTCCAGGAGCAAACTGCCTGGTCACAGTGTGCTTCACTGGCAATGTGCTAGTGGAGCCAGGCCTTGACCTGCAGGTCCAGGACCCATAGGTGAGGTTACCCTCACCCCTAGGCAGGGCTGTACATCCTCACAGCAGCCCCACGGGCTTTGCAGGAGCTCCAGATTTAAGGGGAGGGTTTTGCGAGAAGGCATTGATCTACCCAACCCTTAATACCTTACCAGCTTCCAAATGTGCTGGTGGCCACTGCAAAATATCCAAGGGACATGAGAAAGCATGTCCACAGTGCCAGGAGGGTGAGGACACAATCCCTTCAGGTGGGCAGAGGGGTTCTGGCTGCCTGTCCCTCTGCAGGGCCAGGGAAGGGTGGGAGCAGCGTGGGATCCGAGATACTAACACCAGGCTTTTGGTTCGTCTTCTAATGGGAGAGGTGCAAACATACATGGGAAAACCTCAGGAAGGTGAACGCAAAGAATGTGGCAAATGATCCTCAGCCTGAAGCTCCATATGTTTTATGCTCACGGTTAGAAAACACTGCAGAGCTGTATTTTCTAGGACACTGAATGGCACAGGAAAAACATCCCTAATGCCATTTCTTCCCATGAGCCATAAGCACTGTGGGATGACGCAGTGGTGGAAAGCTGAAGCAGAATCAGATGCTGGAGACAAACCCCCTGTCAGAGGGGACACGAGCAGCCTTCCCTGGCGAGCGGAGGCTGACAAAGCACACGGCTCCACGCTGGCTCTTGCACATGGATGTGTATTTTAATAAAAATAATTCTGTCAATATACAGCAGAATGTCGATTTCTTTACCATATTTCCAGTATATTTTCATAGGTTTTTTCTCAGTTAAAATCCACCCCCCCGACCCCTTTTTTTTTTTTTGAAGTTTTCATGCGAAGCGTCAGATAACTTAATTCACAAATACTAAGCGTAGACTGAACCAATGTGCACAGTTTGTGTAATGTCCATGTAGCCAACGTTGTACCAAAGAGGTGACACTCCCTCCCGAAGGCGATGAGAAGCCTGGAGTGGCACAGGGAGCTGTGCCCAGCGGCAGCTGCTCCTCCAGGGCTGCCGGGAAACCTGCGGAGACCACACACCCCGTGCTCCAGCTGAGCATTTCATACCTGAGTTTTGAGCAACCAGCAGGAGAGAAGAGTTCACTGTGTGCTGGGCAGGTCCTGGGCTTGCACTGCTGCGGGTGAGAGCTTCAGGGGCTGCAGCCTCCTCCTGCCTCCCCAGCTGCACAGGCAGGACTGAGAGACACAATCCCAATCCAACACTGGTGCACAGTCCTTGGTCTGGAAGTCACCATACTTGTGTTTCTCAAATTTTTTTTTTAATCCGGATTATCCCTAGAGCTGCTGCTGTTTCTCCTTTCTCCAAGCTTGAGCCTGGGAGAAGCCCAGCCTACAAAAATCCCTCTGTGATCCCTTCTGGAGGAAGGATGCAGCTAAAGTCCTCCCGAGCAAAAAGGTCCTAGCACACATCTGGACCCAAGTGGAGTGACCAGAGAAAAGGTGTCTGCCTGGCCTGGGGATGTTCAGCAAGGAGCAGAGGTTTGCATGGGCTCCAGGAATGTTTCTGTGGTGATGTGAATATAAATTCCATATGGGACTTGTGGGCTTCCTGTGAGCAGGAGTTAAGCCTCCCTCTTGGAAATAAAAGAGCTGGCAGGACATGTGCTCCTCAAGCCTCAATGCTCCCCTGGCTTGCTGGGCACTGCTACAGCTCCAGCTGCAGCCTGAGCTCTGGTTTGGGATGTGGGGAGAGGGACAGACACGCCAGGTTCACTCATCCATCACCTGCCACCTCTTGTTGCAGGGAGGGATGGTGGGGAGCAGCTTGTGCTGCCTGTGGAAGAGTCCTCCAGGCTCTCACCTCCTCCCTTTTCCTCCCCAGTCTGCTGGAGTTCCTCCCACACAGCCCCAGCCATGCTTCCTCCAGCTCTCTGCCCTACACAGCAGATGGGACAAGGCTCACAGACAGCTCTGGCTCTAAGAGCTGCAGGACTGCAGTTCCCTCCATCACTCATCCCTCTGGGACAGAAGTGTCCAAGCAGCACCCAGCATGTCCCAAGTCCTTCTGCAGAAACACCTTGGTACAGCTGGAGACAGAAAACTTGCTCTACAAGAGACACTTTCTCTCCCTAACCCACCACTCCACCACTCAGGCTGCTCTCACACCTGCAGGGCTGGAAAGAAGGAGCTCCTTCTGCAAAGGGAACTCCTGGGTGGGCCAGGACCACCTTTTCAAGGAATGTGTTCCTTCTCCCAGGCTGTGCCCAGGACTGGAGCCTGAGGCACTTCTCTCCACTTGCTGCCATGGGCAGTTCAAGTCTGCACTGCTATTTCATGGGAAGAACCTCCTGATCCCACGTGGTGCACCACATAGCTTCATGGCACTTACACACTGCTCTACAGCCTGGCTGCCACAGGTCACCTTCTCCATCAATCCCACAACAGCAGAACTCTGAAACTTGTGTCTAATCAACATGTGCTATGTGTTAACACAGACAGATATCAAAGCATAGCTGCAATCCAGCCTGGTTCGCTTTGCTGAAGGAGAAGATGGTTCATCATCCCTGATACCCAAGGTGGAAAATTATATATTCAATCCCCAGAACTAGTTCCAGCAGCTCTGGTTGCTCCAGTTTTTCAAGGCAACCTCAAGAACAAAGCTATTTAAAGAATGATGAAGATGCCTTAAAATGTGAAAAACAAGGACAAAGCTTGAGGACAGGTTGAGATGTCACTGTAAAAAAACAGAAGGAAGGATATGGGAAGATCCTAGGTGTAGGTAAGCATGAGGGATGATTCTCCCAGAGGGGCCCATTCTCTGTGCCAGCCACAGCTGCATCTCCTGGTGTCCAAATCCAGTTGGCAGCAGCACAGCAAGGACCCACCAGGATGCTGGACACAGAAACAGGCTGAACACACATCTTTCACACATCCCAAGGCAACGAGCTCCAGCTGTGCTTCACATGGGGCTGAGGGAGAACATCCACTGGACAACCTCCCCTTAACAGCTGGATGCTGTGTATTGTCCAGTGCTTCACTGGGGGTTCCTCTCCATTCTCCACACAAGAGCTCAGTTCCTAACAGACTCCAAAAGAACAGCAGAAGTGCTGCAGCCAGACCAGCTGCAGGCTGATGGGATCCTGTATGGTGGCAAAAAGGGCAGCTGGAGTTGCCGTGTCAATGACTGACACAGACATGAGCCACAGAGCAGCTCCCACAGAACCCAGAAATGGGAAACCAGCAGCTTCTCCTACAGGCACCACAGTCACTTACATGGCTTTACTGAAGGACTCTTGGAAGCAGTGACCAGGTTGCTTGAGGCACTCGGAAAAACAAATCCCAAATCATTTTTATAAAAGTAATTTTTGAATTGCCATGTAGCTTCTGGTTAGGTGTACAGCCACATTAAAATTAAAAACTCCAATTCACTTCAGCTCTGTTTTTTAAAACTGCAGTAATCCAAACTAAGTTTCAGCTGACATGAACCATCGAAGAGCAGCCAGGGAGATTCAAAGGCAAGAGGCTGTGAAATACAGCCTGGGAAAACCACATCAGAAATCCCATCTAGGAATCAGGGGTAGGTTGAGGCTCACACCTCACCACACACCACAAACACACTTATCTTCCCCATACTGAGTCACGACCACATTAGTCAGAATTTGAGTACAAGAAGCAGAAACCACTAGTGAAACCACCAGAACACTTGAAACAAATTTAAAAAACCCAAATAACCTCCATCACGCATTTCTTGGCACCAAAATAACCAGATATCTAGGAACATCTCTTGTTTTGTTTTTGTAGTGAAACCAAAATAAAAGAAAGATGCTCTGGGGACAATCGGCAAAGCTTTGCTGAGAGACCAAATGGGGCATTAATATGACACATGATGAAGGCTTAAAGAAACCACAATGAGAAGGAACCAAAAAAACCTCAGAAAGAGATAAAGATGGTGCTGCTACAAAGATGAGGGAGATCTGACTGCAGCCACACTGCTGCAAGCAAAGTGGTGACCAACAGCAGAGGAATTTGCCGAATGGGGAAGGCAAAGCAAGGTCCTGGAGTATTTCAACCTCAGGATCTACAATCAGCCCAGCAGTGTGCTGCCAGCCTGAGGAATGGAAAGCCTGCCCACTGAGTTATCTCTGCACTTGCAGCAAGGCAAGGACTGCAGGCTGGGCTGAGATGCACCAGCAGAGCTGAAAATCAACAGATGAGCTGCCAGGCACATGAGCTGTTCCCCAGAACTGAAACAGAAGCCCCAGACTGTCAAGGTAAATTCTGCCTGGTGCAGCTCTCTGCCTCTGCGTCTGTCTCCCTGGAAGAAAGGTTGTGGTAGAGCTCCCTCTGCTTTTTGCAGCTACACCAGTGATCTGATAAAAATATCTCCTCCATCTCTAAACTTCCTGTTGCCTTTTTTCTTAGATAGCACAGCTCTAGCACTGCCCCTACAAACTGCACACCTTCACCAAAAGGCAGGGATAGTTTTCCTCCAACACCATCTGCACATTCATTGCCACAGTCTGCCCTGGCACCTGCCCCTCTGCTCTACTTTGATTTCAGACCTCATGTGCCAGCTGCAAATCCAGCCTGCTAACCCAGAAAATCTTTAAAGCTTTGGACTACTGCTACTTTCCTTCTCAGTGGCACACAAGCTCTCTTGCTGCCTGAAGTCCTGGCACAGGCTAACCTCCATTTAAAGGACAAACCTCAACAAAACCTGTTCATCTTCCACTGACCTTCGAAAAAAAAAAAGTTGTGAACAGCAGTAAAATTTATGTTTGGTTTGAGCTTCCTTGGGTCCTCGCTGGGGCTACTGACCTAAAATTAATTTGGTGCAGAATTCCAACTCTTCTTGTGCAGCCAGGCTGAACCTGCCATCTCCTGATGGTACAGCAGAGGATGGAAAGCACATGGTGCTGCCAGGCAGCCTCACCAGGTAACAGAACATGCTCAGAAACACTCACAGGTGGTTTGAATACTTGGTAGCACTCGAGTCCCTGGGCCTGACACACAGCATGGACACATTCCATTTTACTTGGAAGTTACTCACCCACAGACCTTTGCTGGTCTCAGGCCTGAAACTTTGATAATTCTCTTAGCAATCCTTAAAGAAACATTGCTTCTCCTTTCTGAATGGCTCAGGCCCAGCAAAGCTGGTACTGACCCCAGCCTGCAACCAGACCTCAGCATGTCCCACCTGGAAGGAGGGGCACAGCTCAGCACAGGTTTCTCAAGACACTTCCGAAACTTACTTCACTGTTAGGGGGATGGGAGAGGGCAGGAAATACTGTTATTACTGAGTTAGTGGCACAGCCCTCCTCCATGGAGAAAAAGGGGGATTTGTTATTTAATTAAAAACTGTCAGCCCACCAGGGCAGCACCCACGGATGTTTCTGGCCAACTCACATGACCTGGGTCTACCCATACAGTGGCAGATGACTTCATATTCATCAGTCCTGTCCCTCCACTGTTCAGAGAGCTGGATTGAACTTTCTCAGGGCTGTCAGATGCTTCTACAGCACAACTACTAATGCAGGCACTGTCACTCTTCTACTCTTCCCACTTAGAAAGCCTAGATTGAGAGCCTGGGGCTCTGAAGAGAGGCACCATGAAGGACCAGGCTCCTCCAATTCCCATCATTAGTGTGTGACAGGACCTACCTCACCTGGCCTTCTGAGGGGTTGTATGATGTGTGCGGCTGGGACCGAGTCTGTGGGCAATAAATACATCAATGACTTTGTGGAGGTGGAAGAGACCTTTTTAATAAACATGATTCAAATAAAATTTTAAAAAAAAATCCCTCTGAACTGCCACTGTGAGAAGAGTTCAGATTACTAGCACGGATGATGCTGTATGTGCACGATGGAGGGAGAAGGGAAGAAAAGAACAAGCTGTCACCAACTTGACGAGCTTCCTCAGTAAATCAGCATAAACCAGCTCAGCAAAACTCTCCAGACAAAATATCGGTGGAACCATGAGAAACAACTCAAATCAAAACAAAGAGAAAAAAATCCCTACATCAGAAGGCGCTACATTAGAATAACCAGCGAAATACTGAGTGCCGCTGGAGCCGCAGCAATGGCAGGGAGACAGGTCAGATCTGCCAGTCTTCCTGGGGTCAGGAATAGCCACACAGTGAGGGACTCACTCAATCCTTGCACAGGCAGTGTGTGTGTGCTAGAGGGGTGTCGGTGGCAGGGAGGTCAGGCTATCGAACGAGGTGGTGGTGCAGAGTGGCAGCAACGGAGGGTGAAGGGCAGCACTCCACGATGTCAGCTCCGTCCCCTCGGCTGGTCAGTGCAAATAATCGTCTACTCTGGCAAAGGAGCAGGAGCCCAGGCCCACGCGAGCCATGAGCCGCAAACACTCCGAGGCCTGGCCCAGGGCGAGCATCAGCGGGGGCTGCTTTGGCAGGTTCTGAGATTCTGTGGGGGCAAACAGAGCTGCTCAGAAGAGGTGTGCTGGCTGGGGCTGGCTCACCTGCACTCAGGCCTCTCTCCATCCCAGCTGGGCACCAAGCCCAGATCCCTGGCAGAAGCTGCTGGCTCTGGAAGGAAGCTATTCCTGTGTACTGCTGCTGCTTCACACACCCCACCAACCATGACACGCCCCACAGCTCAGCAGGGCCTTTGAGAAAGTGCTGCTGTGGTGGCCAGAGCAACAGAAAGGCAACAAAGCTCCTGCTGCTGCTGTCTGCCAGAAAACCCTCCCAGCATCAGAGATAAAGCATGGAAAAACAAGGGAAGTTAGGAGAAACTGGCCCCAAGTGAGAGGCAACCTCTCCATCTCTCCCACTTCGGCAAGGCTGCAGAGCAGCCCAAGCTCTAGACAAACTCACTCCCTCGTCACCATGTCCTTACAGTGGCATGTCTCCTGTGCAAGCACGAGGGAACACCCAGCTGAGCTAGAAAAGGTATCTTGTAACCTGTGTGATGAAGCATGTCAACACCACATCTCCCTGGTGACAGCCCTCAGCAACTTGTCCATGCTCCTCAAGCACTGGACAAACAACTGCTGACTGTCAGGGGAAGGGACTCTCCTTCCCAAAACAGGTAATTTCTGTTCTTCTACTCACTCAGAACAGGAGCTCTTATGGGTCTGTCCATCAGACTGTTCCCTCCCCCAGAACACAATTTCTAAATCTCCTTCTGGCACACTCAGAGTCAGATGCACGGCCTCCATAGGAAATCTGCCTGGGCACAGTGAGCCAGACTCGGCAGAGGAGCCAAGTATGGCTTTCTGAGACACAGACGTTGTCCAGTGGACAGTATTTGACCCCTGTGGATGGACTGAGCTAACCCACATTGGGGAGTGTCCTGCAAAGTTACATGAGCAGTCACACAGTGTGGGCATGGTCTGGTGGCTGGATCAAATGTCCTAATATTCCCAGGCTTGCCTGCCACAGGACAGCCCTCGAGAGCAGGTATGTCAGGGGGAACACTTCCACAGGAACCAGATCTTACCCAAAATAGCACTATTGAGAGCAGCACACACAGGTTCCCTCTGGATCGGGTCCAGCTGTTGGCCAAC
This sequence comes from Grantiella picta, assembly GCA_013397955.1. NCBI lineage: Eukaryota > Metazoa > Chordata > Aves > Passeriformes > Meliphagidae > Grantiella > Grantiella picta. Next base: position 58,370 of record VZRM01006373.1, on the reverse strand, counting down.
GGGGCAGTTCCAGGGGTCTGAGTAAGCTAACAAGCTAAAGGCATCCTGTGAGAGAACAGAAAGGCACAGTCAGGTCAGGCAGGGCTGCAAACACACAGGAAAATCACCATGTCTCGGGGGGCACCTCCTGCCATCACCACAGTGACAGGTGCCTACCTCCTGCAAAGAAATGGCCCTTTTCTTCTTGGCAGCAAGGGACCACGCTGGGCCATCAAGATAGTGTATTAAAGTGGGTGCCCCCTTCACCTGGCAGGAGAGCCAGCACAGGAAGGCAGGAGTGTCACCTGGAGAGAAGCAGAGCATGCAGTTGCTCCAAGAAGGCAGGCAGGAGTTGTGTTTCTTTTCTCCTGTGCTGAGAATTGGGTGTAGATGGTCTACATTCATGTTTTGATCTCTGATCCCCAGGCAGGTTCCTTCTTGCTCAGCAGGTGCAGATGTGGGGGCTACCCAGGTGTCTGTAAGGGAACCCACAACCCCAGACCTGGCCCAGAGAACTGCTGCCATGCAGCACAAGGCCCAGGCTTACCTGAAGCATCTTTTTGTGCATGGTATTCTTCCCATATTCTCTGCAAAGCTGCTCGCTCAGGATCTGCAGCTCCCGTCCAAACTGGATCATTCTCTCTGTGGCAGCGTGGTTCCCTCCACAGAGCTGCCTCTGGGGGCAGCTGTCTTCTAGAAGAAAAGCAGTGAAGAAGGAACAATCATCTTGCATTCCCCACCAATGCCCACTGTGTGTCATGATACCCACAAACTCCCTCCCCTTCTGGAGCAGGTAGCTGCTCCCTGCTCTAGGTTTATTCCAGAAGCTTTCTGTGATCCCTGCACTACAACAGCCAGCAGTGGGTTTGTCAAGGTGCCTGTTGGGTACAGGGAAGACTTGAGCTCTGTTTAATGCCTGAGGACTACCTAGAAATCAAGTCTCCTGATAAAATCCCGGGAGCTTGCAACTCCAGCTGTGTTACCCTTTCATGTGCATAACACAGCATATAAAATCCGGAAACCCTCGGTCTAACGAATCCTGGGCTCAGAAAACTTTTAGTCAGAGATGCCAACACCACCGGTTTCCCAGTATTAGTGGCCACAAACCCCATTATAACTGGAGGAATCAGTTTCAGAGGTAGTGTTGCTGATTCATCTGTTCCCTCCTGGCTAAAGCACCCACCAACAAGACAGTCAGGGCTGACCAGCTGTGCTGAGGCCACTCTGCAGCTGGACATCACCAGCATGGCACAGTCCAGCTCAGCTCCCCAGCAGACACTTCTGCCAGGACTGCTCTGAGCTCAATTTCATGACCAGCATGGAACAAATGTTTGACTCCTACTGCTTTGCCTGCTCCAAAAAATCACCAGCACTGCTGTGAGTCTATGAAAAGCCAGACCTAGTTTTAGTTCCAGGACAGAATAATCTTCCCCATGAAACAGGCACTTCATTCACTGGGTGGGGAAAGAAGACCAAAGTACACGTTTTTACCCCACCATCTAATCACAGTTTAAACTCTTGACACCAGCTCTTTCTACTTCCCTTTACCCCTCCTGCCTCTGAGGCCCTACCCATGCTGGACTCATCCGTCTGCAGGATCTCTTCATGTTTGTAGGTGCCATTCATTATCCTGGTGGACGAATTTTCAAGGACTCCGTTGGGATAATGCTCAGCCTCCATTTCCATCTCGCTGTCACTGAGGTGAAAGGAGGGAAGAGGTCAGATGTCAAAATTAAAAAGGGAAGAAATTAAGAGCTTATGTGCCAAACAGTGTCCAGCAATGGCCAGCACACCAGAAAAGGTGCCAGCAGGACCACAGGGAGCCAGATGATCTAAGTCAGTGCAGCAAAAATTGTTGCAGGCTTCTGAAGACAATTTATGAAAAAAGCTTCTGTTCCCTAAGTGCCTGTCATAATTCCAGGTGCAGACTGCTCTGCATTTTTCCTTCAGGAAGTAGTCATCCCTGGGATAGCAAACAGCAGCCAGGTAACAGCTAAACACACTCAGAGACTGCACAGGAGGGGAATCTTGGCTATGACACATCCTCAGTCCTTGCAAACAGTGCAATACTGAACACTCAAAATCTTCGAGACAGCAGGCTGATTGCTGATTAACTGCTGGTTAACTGAAATTACAAGAAAACCTGACTGGAGCTTGGGCTCTACATTAAAAAAAATGAATGACAAAATACTGCACCATTAAATGATTCTGGTAAATTGAGTCTGAACAAGTGTTTCTCACTCAGTTATGTGCTGGGTGGCTCTCCAGAGGTCATAATTGAGCCTACAAACTGCCCTGCAAGCCGTGCTCAGTGCAGCACTCAAAGGATGAGTGCCAGCTGCAATTAGCAAGAGATTCTTTTAATCACAATGACACCCTCTGCTCCAGTGGAGCCTAAGACAGCCCTGCAACACCAGTGTGGAGATTGAGCCCAAAGGAAGCTCAGTTTCCACCACAGCTCTCTCTGCTCCACACTCCAGCAAAGGCAGCAGTGACTGCACTGTGCTGCTGCATCACTTGTGGCTTCTCAGAGAAGGGAGGCTCAGTCTGACCTGCTGTCACAGCACCAAACAAATCACTGCTGGCTCAGAGGTTCACCTGGCAGGATCAGGGCAACAGGCAGCCCAAGGGAATTACACAAGAGAGCAATGCACCAAGCCACTAGTGGCCTGAGCTGCTGCCTCACCCAGCATAGGGCAGGAAAGCTGCTCAGCAGGAGCAAGTGACTGGCTCAGGCAGCAGAAACACCACCAAGCTCACTGGGAAAGCTTCTGGACAAACAATCGCATTGGGAACTAATGGCATCAGTGTAGTGGGACAGCTTGGTGCCTGAAACAAGAGCATCATAATATTCCTCATGAGATGAGCCTCCAAGCCTGAGCCAGAGCAGGAGCCAGAACAGGTTCCTGTCTGCTGGGAATAGTAGTGACTGCGTAGATAACAAATATTGTTCAAAAGGGCAGGAAAGACACCCTTCTGGCTCCTTAGAAAGCAGACTAAGCCCTTTACCACCATCCCACCTCCCCTCAGGTGTCCCCAGAGGAAAAACAATACCTGGTTTCTTGATTACTCGTACTACTGTGCTGCTGAGATTTGGTAGAATCTGTAGAATTGGACTCAGAGTAGTTCACAGATGAAGGGGAAGAGGAGGAGGAAGATGAAGATGATGAACTCAGTGTTGGGTATTTACTGTGACTCTGTTTGCTTTTTGTGGACATGACTCCATTGCTACAGGTTGGACTATCTGCTCCTGAAAGCCAAGAAGAAAGAAAAATGAGACCAGACTGACAATATCACTGTTGTGAAGCCAACAATTCAGCAACAGAGCAGGCCCCAGAGGAAGAAAGCAAAATAAAACTGCAGATCTTAAATTATGGTTTATCATTCTTAAATTCAATGGAGTTTAGAGAAGACACACACGAATATGAAAGGAACCCCACTGCTCACCAGCAACACCTGAGCTTCACGAAGTTCTAAAAATGGGCTGTAAATTAGAGATTGGCAGAAACAGTTCACAAGTACAAAAAATATTGTTGAAAGCAGAACTCCCCAGGCTTCCCACCTATCTAAAGTTAGGGAGGTACCTGATTCACACAACACTCAGCAAATAATAGCAATCCTCTTCATGAGCACAAGCTAACCTTCCTCATTCAGGAGAACAGAAATCACTGAGAGTCAGGCTTGAAATTTCACCTGCTCCTCCACAAAAGGTACTTATCAAGCTGCAGAACACACTGACACAGGACACAAATGTTTATTCACTACCACAAGTTTTACATGGCTTCAGAACTGACAGGGGCTCAAATATTTTGGAGAAGCCTCACTATGGGCTGGTCTTCTTCACATTCTTCCCCAGGCAACCAATACTGATCACAGGACCTTGGCTAAATGATGTGACCTGGCATGGCTGTTCCTCCAGAAATGATGGTGATATATCCAAATTGATCAGCTGATCCCACAATTATGTTTATAGCAGGGAATGTATTTCTGTTTTCTATCATAGCAACACAAAGATTCAAATTGGCTCTTTTGAGCATTTTAATGACAGAGTAGACTGTTCACAAAAGTTCTGCTTCGTGTCTGAAATATGCTCTGATTAAAGTATCACTCTTTTGAAAGAACAAGGTCTGAAAGACAACCGTGGAAGGTGATGTCCAGGTGTAGAGACAAATATATCTATAAATGCTGCCTTGCATTGCAGTTGCAGATGTAGACATGGGTATTACCAAGCGCTTTTATGGACTGATGGGATAATTCTGACCATCTAGTCAAAGAAACACAGCCAGGGCTTCTCACAACACAGCAGAGGAAAACAAAGATACTGGCTTGGAAAGGTGAGTGACAGCCTGGAGGTGTTCAAGTAGTTGTCTTCCTTTTCCTTAAATATTTTCCTGTCCACAGTTTGTCACACGCAGCTGGGGGAATACCAAGGCAAAACACACTCAGATGGCTGTGAGCAGCTCACAGCTCAGTGAAGCAGCTCAGCCTGTTTCCAAGGGCTCTGCAGGTCATTTTTCCTGGCTCACTCCATCTCCAAAGCTGTAGTCAGTAATTACCTAGGGAAGATATCTTATGTGTCCTCATTTATCTTGTTCTTTCCACTTCAAATCCTGAATTCAAATAAAATTTTCTCCAGAGAGTTGATGCTCCAGAGCTGGGTTTTACTGGAACAGAACATGTTCCCTTCCACATGTTTAGAGCTTGCAAGGTAAAGTCCATGGGGTAGGGAGAAGCTTTTGTGCAATGCACTCCCCTGACCTTTTTCTCCATTGGCAATGCAGCTTCTGCTCAGTTCTTTCTGGAAAACAATTATTTTGCAGACTCTTAAGGTACAGAAAACAGACTTTGCATTCCAGACCTCCTCTCAGCACTCCATCAGTGAAACACTGAGTCACAGGTGGCTGCAGTAGAAGACTACCTTCAAAAACTTCTTTATTCTGAAATAAACCTCCTCTGCAGACAATTGTGGAAAATAACTACTGCAAAGCCAATTCTGTGACAGTGCAGAGATACCCAAGGTAACAGAATATCCCCTCATTTGGGGAAGGGAAGGAAAGGAGCATTTCAGAGAATAACACGTGGAAAGCAGCAGGTAATGTTATACAGAACCTCTGACATCCACTCTGCTCACCTGGGACACAGGACACACTTACCAGTACTGTGAACGTGGGAGTTGCTTGATCCATGTCTAGGACTTAAGCTGGGGGAGCCGGGGTAACTGTCCTGGGATCTGGGGCTGCGGGCACTGAAACAACGCACCTCACTGTCGGTGCCATTCACCATCTCCACAAACTGCCGGCACCTGGTTTCATGGGAGGCAAGAGGGACAAAAGGGTGCGTGACAGCCAGGATGCTCTGCACTGAGCCTGCCTCAGGTGGCTTCCCTTAGTGGGGAAGTCCTAGAAACTTTCAAAAAGGCATTTCAGACTCCCGATGGTTTTGTGAGTGCTCTGATGATGCTAGAGAGGAAGGAGTTCAGAGCTGCGCCTTCAATGCTAATGGATGTCGAGACATTCCCAAAAAAGCAAGTTTAATTCCACTGTGCTGAGAAAAAACTGTTCCTTTACAGCTTTCACCTCCAGCTCTGCTGCAGGTATTCGAAAATTCAGTTGTGGAGGCTTTTTTTCAGGGAGAAGATACTAAATCTGTCATACACCATCACTGCTTCACTACTCCATCAACCTAAAAATACTGGTGGCCAATTGAAAATAGAGAAGGAAGAGTAAAAAATGCAATATCCACAGTGACAGTAAGGACAGCTCCTCATTTAGCTTTACTGGGAATTGTCCTCATACATCTCAGAATTCTGGGAAGAGCCACTCTGTACACCTGGGAGAACTGGGATACTTCTTCCTTTACTTTCTATCCCAGACAGCCTTTTCCATACATCTGCCTTTCTAGGAACCTTCACAGTGACTGCCGCTGCTCCAGTGCTGCAAAATCTCCGTAACACCAGTAAAAAACTGCTCTGAAGGAATTTCTGGCAGCCAGCAGAACTAAAATTGTCCCACCTGTGCCTGACCTCATGAGGCAAAGCCATACTGGGTCTCAGCAGCAACAAAAGGGCTCTGCCTACGTTGCTACAAGCATTGTGCAAAGGACTCCCAAAGGGATCTCAAACAGCTTGAATTCAGAGCAAGGTGTGCAGCCAGACTGGATGGCTGGACAGGCTCCTCTTCCCTCCTTCATTTACACATCAGCATTAGGGGGCATAAAGCTTTTCATACTTACTTTAACATGAAGAGCAGGTTGGGGTTATGTTCTAGGAGGCCAGGATAGAGCTGCTGGGTGGCTTCTATAGCCTCTCCCACTCTGCCTGCTAATACTAGCTTCTGTATTCCTGAAAGCAAAAGGAGACCTGGTGACACACAGGACCAGCCCACAGGAACAGCCAGAAGAGCTGTCTCATACATTCCACTCAGCTCCCCACTACCACCTTGAACAAGGGCTTGGGAGAACTGGGGACCACATGTGGTTTATTATGGATTAGGATGAGGAAAACCCTGTGAAAACGAGGAAGGACATGTTAGTAGCAAAAAACCCACCAAGAGTAGAAGGATTTGAAGGATGGAGTAGGTGGGCTGGGATGGGGTGCTCCGAGACTTTAGTCCTTTAGTCACAGAGCTCTGCAGTGATGGAAAGGAAAGCCAGCTGGATGGAAACAAGGAGGCTCCTGGGGAAAGGACAATTTCAGAGGGCAAGCTCCTAGGTCACCCTCATACTACATTCTCTGGCTGCTTCATGCTTGGAAGTGTATGCACAGTTGAGCACAAAATAAATGGAGTATTCTCAGAGGGTCTGTGGGCTCAAACCACAGCACAGTACTGCTTCCACAATATCCTACCCCTACGCATATCAACAAAACTGTGTTCCTGCAAGTCCACCTCAATGTATTCCCAGAGAAGTAAGACTACAATGAACCAGATTAGCTCTGACAATCAGCTATTGACTAAGCTAGAAACAGCTCAATGAGTTGTACACTTCTAGGAGGTGAAAAGACACGAGGCAGAAGACACCTATCATGCTGGGTGTTCATGTCCAAGTATGTTCCTTCAGTGGGCCAGAAGACACAAGTGCAAGACTCAACTCAAGACCCCTGACCACTCAGAGAAGCTGCTGATTTACAGTGACTCGTGCTTTTTTTTCTAAGTGTACTTAAAGATAAATGTACTTAGAACTAAAACTGCATTGTTTTTCCAGCACTCCTTATAAACAGCAGAGGGAAGGTTTTGAATGGCCTGTGAGTTGCTTTGCAAGTAGAGCCTCTGATAACAACAGGCTGCGGCTTTCACAAGGCATGAGCAGTTGGAAGCCCAGCCTGGTATATCTTCATTAACAATCTCAGTAACAAACTGCAATGACTTGTCTTGTCTCCCACTTCCCAGTGTCTATCTGGTTGTTATCGTAGTCGCAATCTGGAACCAAAGCCGTGGCTCTCACACCAACACAAGAGCTCTCATTTCACTCTCTTGCGCGTCCATTTTCTCCTCTCGCTGCTTTTGACAGCTCTGCTTTGCCTTGTTTGGCAGCTCTCACAGATGTCATTCCCTTTTATATTTCCCCCTCTTTTTGTTTTCCCATCTGTGTTTTCCTCACACCTTTTATTCAAGCCTCAACTTCAGGGCTCTGTATTCCTTTCCTCCATCTGCCTTGTCACCTGTCCCCAGACAAACAAGCCTGCACCGTCTCGCGTGCTTCCCGTCAGGCTCTGCCAGTTAAACCCACACCGCTGGGAACACTGGCTGGGGTCAGGGTTGCATAATGCATGACCTGGAAAGCACAAAGCCCATCAGCACTAACAGGCAGCAACTGCAAGTTATTTAAAAGCAGAGTCCCTAAATGAACCCGAATGCTGGCTAAGCACATGCAATGTATGGAGAGAGAGCCACAAAGGGGCACAATGCTCTGATACGTAACAGTCACACGAGAAACAGTTCACAAAGGGAAGGGAAATGTACAGGGATGTGGCCTGTATTCAACAGCCAGGAGAATGCAGAAAACACACCAATGTTCTGCCACTCTGCAGGCTGAGCCTGTGAATAGAAAAGCTTTAGAAAAGGTACAGCAGGAGAAAGCTGCAAGCCTTATTCTGCAGGACCAAAAGTGCTGACAGCCCTACCAACTGAGAAATGAGCCACTTGGGAGCAAACAGCAGCAACCAAAATACACTGAATACCAGTTCATGTCGGCTGTGAATTTGAAAACCCCTCAGTGTGTAAAAGTTACCTGAAATCACAATGTGCAGAGGGACTGGAAGAGTCCTTAACTCTGGGAGCTGCAGTGAAAAACTAAATGGATATGTCTGAGTCCCTGTGATCAGGCTAATGAAACTGCCCCTGCCACAACAGCCTGCAGTGAAAAACTCAAATCCAAACGGATCTCTGGTGCACAGTGACCTCAGCTCAGGTAAAGGCCAAGCAGAGCAGACAGGGACAGGAAGGAATAGGGCATTTCCCCAGGCAAAGACAGCAGAGGGTGGAGAGGGTGCAGTGATGACTGGAAAAGTGCTCCCAGCAGAGGTTCCCAAGCTCTGCTCCACAGTCAGCAGTGTGCTGTGGACAGGTTGGTACTCTCTCTCATGGAGTAACTTCCACAGCATTCACTCCTCTGCAGAGTCCCAAAGAGAACACACTTGAGGAATGACACCTGTGACACTTACTTTGTCTATTCTTTATTGAGGTCTGCTCTTCCTGGATTGTGGTGTCTGTGACTCTGGCAAAGGCAGTTGCTGTTGAACAGTACCCATGGTGAACCAAGTATGACGAAACCATGCTAAAAAAAGGAAGTACAAAGAGATGAAGAGACACTTGTGAAACAGAGTCATCACACTGGAGAAAAAAGAAATCAACAGAAGAGAAGTTGCAATTTCAGTGAGCAACTCAGCTTGCTTAGGACATAACCAAGGTCCTACTTCTGGGTCCAAACAGTGTATATTTTACAGGACATGCAATCAGCCCTCTGCAAACAGGAGGAAGGCTTTAAATTCACTTTACAGAGGGAGAAAAAAAAAATTAAGAATCTCAATGCATGCACAGTGGTTTTTTTATGACTGCTGTCCGAGTGTGTTGCAAGGGCTCAGTACTGTGTTACTGCCAGTGACATCCTATACAGGCATAAATCTGAAACTCAGAGAGGTTTATAGCTTTCAAGTAGATCTAAAAAAGAAAAAAATATTCTGGTCCTGAATTTCTTTGATCACTTATTTTGCCAGCAATTATATCTTTAGTAATTGAATCTCCTTATGAATTCTGCACATTCACAGATACTTTAATCTGGTGACTGTCAGCATTGATTTTAAAAACATTAACACACTTTGAAGTTGCATTTTCAAAAAATCTTAGGAGAGGAAGAAGCATCATTGTTAGAAAACAAACACAACAAAAACATCTTCCTGAACAGACCATTTCTAACATGCTTGTGCCTTCCCAGGACACAGTGACTCAATGCTCACTGGATTTTGACAAAATCTAAAAAGCCAGCGCAGGATTTCAAAGCTTTTCAAGATGAATCTCACAACAGGCTTCTCATGATGAAGCTGGCATTGATCTGATCAAGTCACAGCTCAAAGCACACACTCGACTACTTTCAGTACAAGAAGGATGTATTTTATCAGTCAGCAATCATTTTTAGGCATAACACTGCAATCAGGTGTGGAATTATTAGAAGTTGTTTTAAATACAAGTGCTTCTGCCCGAGAGTTCCATAGGAGGAACTCCAGAGTGGTGACCCTGACACCCCCACCGTGCATGCCAGAAGAAAAAATTCTGGAGAACACAAGGAGCAAATTCAGGGATAAATTGGTCCTACTACAGGAGAATCAACAGCTCTTGTTAAGGGAGGTCCTGGCTCTCTAATTTGGTCCCATCTTGGAAGGAGTCTGGAAACAGGCAAAAAAGGGATACTTTTGCAGTATCAGTAAGACTTCTCATCTCTGACAATTCCTGCCAACTGTTCTCATCAAGTTCCACTCGATCCTTTTTGCAATGGGAAGTGCTTTCAGTATTCATGAATTTATAAAATGCCATAATTGGGCTTTCAGTTAGGTTTTGAAGCCTTTGGTTTAGGCTTTTTCTTGCTCTTTCATTTCTGAATTCAGCTGACTTGCTGGCTTTCCTCCTGTGTTAAAACTTTCTATGGTGTCTTCTCCCCTCCCCCAGTGCATCACCTTAAAATACATGTTCTTCCATTCCTACAACCTTTCATGCAGTCTTTGGCTGAAAACTTCTCCTGTATCTTTTACATTTGAAACAGCAGCAATCCACACAGGAAAGACTCTTAGACAACAGCACAGAGCGTAAAACAACTTGAGCAAAAGGCACTGAGGGGCAATTTTTGCCATAAGAAAGCATAAATTAGCATTTAAGAAGTATTTAAAGCCTAACAAAATAAAACAAGCTGAACACCAAGGCAGTGACTTACTTCTGCAGCATGGCTTGCCACTCTCCCAGCCTGTCTCCTATGGGAAACCGCTTAATGGTGCTCTGGATCTTTGCCCTCCACTCCCTCATGTAGTCCTCGATGTCAAACACAAAGGGCTGCTGCCCAAAGTTGGCATCCACGATCTCTCCTGGAGTCTGGAGACCCACGGTAGGGTAGAGATTTGACTGGGAAGGAAGAAAAAGAAACCTGTATTAAACACAGCTTTCTCCTCCTGGCTCCAATTATGTTGTTTGGTAAGACCAAAGAGCTGCTCTTTAAATTGAAATAAACGTAATGGAATTGGAAGAGGCAACAGCCCTTTGGGTACTTCTCAAGGAATCCCATGACTTATTGTGCAGTTATGAAAAGTTATTGCATCAACCAGAACAGTGGGTTCAGTCCTCCAGCAGCCTGTGATCGAGGCTGTCTGTGGATGGCCACTGCTGGCTTAGCTTTCTGCAATTTCTACCAAACTTCAAGAGCCAGCAGGTAATAGAATAACAACAATAGCAGCAATAATAATAATAATAATAAATGAAAGGTGCATCATCTCAATCAACTGTATCTATATATTCTCTGCTGTTTCAACTGAACTCTTATTCCTTGGAAATTGTTACCGCAATATTTTACATCTCTGGTGAAAAGGGAACAGACAGTGGTGGAGCTCTGAGGTTAGGTCTTTGATGATCCCAAGATACCAAGACATCCACACAAGAAATTATACGACTGATAGATTAATTTAATTTTAAGAATAAGTCTATGGATCCAAATGAAGTTTTGACCCATCACCAGAACATGGGGAAAATAAAAGGTTATCACCATGAAAACAGCTCTAAAATTCAGCCAATAATTCAGCTTCTAAGGATGATCTAATTGAAAATAGGTGTTCAAAGTCTATTTAGAAATTCCCTGAATTCATGTTATTTCAGGAACAAGCTTATTGACACAAATGGAATTTCTGAGCCCATTTAAATGTTGGAAAAAGAGAAGCAGCATCAGAAAAGGTACAGGGGTGCCTGGTTCTCATCACTCTTATCACATTTTTAAAAACATGTTCCATTCGCTATAATGTTACTTCTCTGCAGCACAAATCACTTTTCTGTTTGCAAAACAGACACAAACTTCACTAATTCTCTGCTTCACAGCATGGGCTGAGAGCCTGCAGGGTGGGGGAAGAAACCTCTCCCATGCCACTCAGGAACTATTTGCTGTTGGGCTTTTTCCACTTTGCTCTAAAACAGTGGAGTCTGACCCAGCCAGAAATCAGACATTGGGCAAGGCACAGGTTCACACGTATGGAATTGAAGTCTGGAAGGTGCCTGGCTGTGGTGTCTTGTTCAGGGCTGAACCCATATCAGGTATCAGAAGAGTAGAGGAGCAGACTTCTGTCCTTAAGTCAAATCAGAAACCTAGGATGACACTCTCCTCCTCTACAGCAAGAGACATGGGCTTTCTGACAATTATCCGGAAAATTTCTTCAACTAATTCTTCATTGTTGCAGAGACCTGAAACATTGGCAATGTCGTTGATCACCCCTTGAGACCTACTGCAGTTGTGGATTTTACTTTTTACTGAAGGTATTAAGACTGTGAGGAGGTAGAGCTCAGCCAAATCCTAATCAGTGGCAAAAACTGAGCCAGCAGGCAGTGGGAAGTGATCACTCTGCTTCCACTGGCGTGGCTTCACCTGCGGGATGTACTGGGTTCCCTGCTTCCTCATCCACATTCCCAGGACAAGAAGGACATTCCCAAATGGGGTCCAGTGGAGCTCTGCTAAGATGCTCAGAGGGCTGGAGGGCATGGCATAGACGGAGAGGCTGAGGGAATTAGATTGGGGAAGAGAGGCAAAAGGGAAAATCGAACTGCAAGTCTTCCACTCCCCAAGAGGGAGGTGATAAAATAGATGGAGATGGATTCTTCTCAAAGGTGTTCAGGGAACAGGCAATGGGCATGAGCTGCAGCCAGGGATACTTAATGGGACATAAGGAAGACATTTTTACTGATGAGGACGATTTGGGCCTGGAACAGGTTCCCAGAGGGACTGCAGTATCTCTGTTCTCAGAGATTTTTCAAAACTTAACTGGGTAAGATCCTGACCAGCCTCTCCCATCTTTGAAATTATCAAATTTCAGAAAACAAAGGAAAGAAATGAATCTATAAGTAAGGTCTGGAAATTGAAAACAGAGATCAGGATGACTGCATTACTGCTGACTCACCACACCTCTTCCTTTCCTGTTCTCACACCAAGGAAGTCTCTAGGTCAGAGATGTGCAAAGTAAATACAGCATGATAAAGGAAGACCAACCAGAGGAAAATGCTTTAATTAAAGTTAGTCCCTACATTCTTTCAAAACTGGCTGACACAGAAATATCTCTAATGAAGGATCAGACATTTTCAGCAGTCCATGCTTCAGACTTTTTATTATCTTCTCAGTATCTTAAACCCAAGGGCTTCCAAAGAAAGAAATCAGGCACCCAAAATACTTGGAAGTTGGAAGCAAACCCCCCCCCCCCCAATTTACAAGATGCCATGTATTTTTCAGTCACGTTTGGCTATGTTCATCTTTGAGCAGAAGCTGCCTACCCTCTATGTCTTTCAAATCATCTCTGAGTTCAAATTCCATTTTTTACATGTGGGATGTGCTCTCTCTGTTTAGCAGCTGTTGGGAACTACATGTATCTCCAGCCCTCTGCCAGATGCAGGGAGACACAATCCCACCGACCCAGGAGATGCTTTTCCTGCCAAGTTCTTCAGGAACACCTTTCCTGTGACATTTGGCCCACCTTTTGCCCTGATGTTGGTGGCCAGTTGCTCACAACCCCCTTGTTCATCTTGACCTGATTTTTAACCTCCTTGTCCCTTTGCACTCCTGCAATTCCATCCTGGTCTCTTCTGTTTTGTTTTTTTTTAATCTCCTATTGTTCCTTCAAACCTCCAGGCAGAACAGACCTGATCCAGGCTTGTACAAATAGGAGTTAGGCTTGAGCACTGACCTAAATTGGCGAAAAAAAAGGGAAACTCCCTCTGTGGGAATTTACTCCTATTTCCTATTTCAAGCAGTTATTTTGGTTTTAACTTCAGCCTGTGCTAAGCCAAAATGTGCTTTTTCCTATCACTGTATTTTCGTACAACTGAAAACACCCTTCAGAGGAAACTGAAACAAACCAAAGCAAGTTTGTTTCACCATGTGTGTCTCTGGTTTTCAAATTAAAGTATCCATTTCAACTTCCTAATATTGTGAATATTGCAAAATACTGTCTTCACCATTTGCCTCTGAAAGGGGAATTTTGGAACAAGCACTTCAAGGAAATTATTTCTAAACTGGTAATGTTTTGAAGGGTCAATTTAATTCCTTGTGTAATCTCACTGACATGCCAACCCTAAAAATTATTTAAGTTTAAAAAGCATAAGAAGTAATGGGGCTTACTGGCCAAGCTTCTCACTAATGTGGATTACCAGTCAGCTTCAACATCCCTTATGCTGTAACACAAAGAAAAGCTCTCCCTGCCTAAAGCCCTCCTGGAGGGGTCAGTAATGAGGAATGGATCCAAAAAACCCATGTGGAACTGCTCAGACCAGAGCACTTCAAGGCTCACTCACGAAAAGTCTGCTGTTCCCACTCCTGTTTGCAGTTAAATTTTTAGAAATGCAGCTTCAGCAGGTAAGAACACGAATTACATTCCATCTCCTTCCCATGACTGATGCTTCTCTTCTTTACCTTATAATGACTTGATACTGTGTCTGAGCCTGGATCAGACAGCTATAATAAATGACAAACATCACCTTCATGTGATCAACTTCGTATTCTCTACTGCCTCAAGACTTCTATAACCTCTGAAAACACTCACTGTATTTACACCAAAGTCTATCTTGGGTTTGGCATCCCCTTCTTCAGGAAAGGTGGTAACCTGAACTGTTTGGAACAACCAAGAATCCATGGACCAAGGGAGCAAAAAGAGCACATGGAATACACTGGTATCTGCAAAGGTGAAGGAAGAAGGCAGCAATCCAAGGGAAGGATATTGGAAAAGAGAATGATGAGTCAAGTGCAGGCATCCTTGTGATGAGGCTGCCAGCAGAGCAGCGGAGTGATTTAGCATATGCAGAGGAATGTCCTAGATCCACACGGAGGCAGAAGTCTCCCACCCTTGCTCACATCCACAGTTAAGGGGTGAAATGTCCCAGTCAAGCTTCTCCTCCTCTTTTTAAAGAGGAATTATCTCATGAAGGATAATTCACAATGGTAGGAGGCCTACAGGGCATCAGCTGTTCTCCTTCCTGGCCCAGAAAAACAGTGTTATGGATTAGCTGCTGTTGTAAAAGCTACAGGGGGATTTCCACAGAAAACAGCTCAGCAAAGTGGCTGGTAAAAGGCACAGAGATCATTTACACATCATTTAACCACTGGAGACTTCACCACAAGGCATATGCCAAAACCCACTTGGCCAGATCTTCTCCCAGTTTCACACTAAAACATCTCCTCTGCACAAGACACACAAACAAGCATGAGATCCCGTAGGGATGACCTGACCAGACAGAGAAACAGCAGAACAGGGTGATGCCAGGGGCTCAGTAGAGTTTTGATTTCAGTCTCAGTGGCACTGCAAGACCTCACTGCAGCAAACACCCTTCTGCCTGCTCTGCTTCACCAGCTGCTCATCCCCTGTGCCTAACAGAGACTCAGCACTGAGGTGAACAGCCTACACATGAACATTAAATGTATTTGTCAGTTCACTGTGCACTCCAGGACCAACTGGATGCAAGTCAAGCTAACAGCACAGGGAATTTCAACCTGCCAAATCTGTGCTGAGAAGCTCCACAGCAACACTTGAGCTGTAAATGACAAAGCACTGCTACATATGTTGGACAGCTATTTTTCATTGACAAGAGCCTAAATACAGATTCTCTATCTATCCCAACATGGGGACTGCTGCTGTTGCAGGAGAAGCAGTCCAGCCAAATCAGAAGACAAAGTGGTGAAAAAATTAGAAGGAATATGGTAAACCTGTGACTCCTAATCAATCTATATCCACAGGAAAAAAAAAACCAGCACCAAAAACTAAGGGGGACATCACAGAAGTGTCTTCTTGCATAAATGCAAGGTTGTCACAAGACCTCACTCCAAAAGGTTAATCTTCATGGACAGGCAAAATACTCTTGTACTTTAATACAGTGTAGTTGGACCAAGTCAATAAACTGCTGAGAGACATCCCACACAAAGAATTTCTGGTTTAGAACACATTGCAATGTTACCAAGTTCAAAGACCCTAGGACAAAAAAAACCCAACTCTGTACTGACTGATGTGAAAAGGTCAATCAAATAACTGCAATTCAAGTGCAGGCTGTAGCTGGGATATGGAAGAGATCTGCAAAGCCCTAAATCCCATTGGGAAGGCGAACAGGGAGTGCTAGCCATTATTTCTCACAATACTAAAATTAGAGGAACAAGGTAAATTTTTTGGCAGGAAGCACAGAACAAAGCAAAGCAACCACTCCTCCACACAACAGGGAAGTCAGCCAAGAAAATTTATCACTTTGGAGGCCTAAAATGTTATGCAAACTAAGAAATTTCTGAGAGGAAATTAATTTGGGGTTATTAAGTACAAAGACAGGAGTGCAACCTTAGGGACAAGAAGTCCTGTGCATGAGAGATGGATGCAGTGGGTCTGTTGGTGTATGCCTGACCTGGTTTTACCTTTTTTCACTAAACACATCCTCCTTGTCCAGGAACACTTGGGTCTAGAAAAGAAGAAACATTTTCTTGTGCATGACCCCCTGTGCTTTTGTGAGACCTGAGTAGACATCAGTGTAACTATGCACATGTACTCCTCAGAGTCGAAGCTGCATTAGGAACACAACGACCTGTAATGAAGTTTGAATCCTTGCTTTAATTCCAGGAGAAGGAGCAAAATACTCTTAGAGGTGGTGAGGGATGAGAGGAGGCATGTGAACAGCCCACAAACCCAGTCACAGGATTACAAAGTTTCAGAAAAAGGAGCATTCACATCATTCAGTAATGTGTGTTATCATGTTTTTTTAACAGGCCATCAAACTGAAAAAAAAAATCACACCCCCACACTCTTCCCCCTCCCTTCTGTTTGCATCCTTAGTAAAATACTGAAAATAGGTGTACTTACAGGGAGGTCTGTAAAGGCTATACCTGTGGGGGGAAAAATATTAGAATTAAAAAGACAAAGGATTTTTTCCCTGCTTGCCTACATCCTTAACATGCTACAAAACATTACTGCATTTCAATAAATCCCAGCTCTGACCCTGCATTTCACCACCTCATATATTTAGAAGTAGCTTCCCTCCCCAGTTCCCTCCTCTGAAAGGTTTTGCATCTGGAGAAAGGTTCAGGGAAAAGCTTAAAGGTTTTCAACATCTCTCCCAAAAATTTGATGTCCTAAAAGCAGCTCTTCTTTCCTTTGCTTCTCCCTCTGTTACTATGAAGGAGTTAGTTTTCAAGACTCACTCCGGTGTTAGAAACAGAGTTTTAGACTAACATTGCTCTGGTTTAGGCTGTAACTGGCTCTTCTTACCAGGCAGAGAGATTGGAATGAACATTCAACACTTGGCATTACAGCTGGGGAACAGCCCTGCAACAGGACCAAGCTGCAGCCAGGAGCACCTGAGAAACACTGCAAAGAACAGCTTCATCCTCAACTCAGTCTACAGCTCCAGGTAGAAGAGACGGAAAAAAAGTGTATGGTTTCCCTTTTTATTTACATTTGGCATGCCAGAAAAGAGGCATTTAAGCCAAGGCAGCCATTGCCTGGGATGGTTTACAGAGTTTAGGCCAGAGACAACTCTCACCACAGCCAGGCTACCCCAGGCACAGCTCTGCATCTGATTTAGATGCCAGTTCCTGCTCCAGAGGAGGGTACCCTTCGTCCCTCTTCTGCCCTGGGTGGGATCCACCAGCCAGGCAGCAGCACAGTGAGATGGATCAGCCAGAGAGAGCAGCTCTAACCTACAGGTTTTGGGTCACCCTCACCAACAGCACGGGGGACACAGCTGCCATCATCTCATCAGGCTGAGCTAAATCCCATATTTCCAGCTAACATCCCATGAGTCAGTCTGGAAGCTGCAGTCTTTTCCCATGTGTGCTCCCAAGAATGCTTTCTGTCCCCAGCCAGAGGAAGGCTGGTACCCACACCAGTACACCCAGTTCTCACACATGTCCCACCTCTCCTCCTTCCCTTCTGCCTAGCACTGGAAGGCACTGCAGAAGCATGAGAACACCACCCTCTGTTTTTAATTTTAGGACTATTTTAACCCAGAGCTGTAATGTAACGTTACCAGATCAGCATGAAATGGTAATTTAAACCAGTTTTAGGAGTCAACATAGGAAACCATTTCTATTCAAAACAGCACAGATCCAAAATCAAATGCCTGGAAAGACATTCTGAATATTTTACTATATAAACAGTCAATAAAGTTAAATTAACATCCTGGCAGATAGCCACTATGGTTTAATGACCATCCTGGCAGTTTGGACCTTGTTTGTTGACCACCCTCTCTACAGCCCAACCAAAGATTGTGCACACAGGTGATGCTGAACACGTGGCTGAGGAAAACGTTCAGTAAGCATTTCTCTCACCTTGTCACTTTGCCCAGATATTGCTCCTCACTCAAAACTTTTTTTCACTTTGCAATTATTTTGCTCAGCTGGATGAAAGGTGGATAAAAGCTTGATCCTCCCCTTATGCAAGAATGAGGCCAATCTCCTCGAGCCTGCTGTCCACTGGAGTCCTCCTCTGCCCTCAGCAGCACTCAGAGCCAAAGGTGGCCAGGCTT
This sequence comes from Grantiella picta, assembly GCA_013397955.1. Classification (NCBI taxonomy): domain Eukaryota; kingdom Metazoa; phylum Chordata; class Aves; order Passeriformes; family Meliphagidae; genus Grantiella; species Grantiella picta. Next base: position 40,173 of record VZRM01006373.1, on the reverse strand, counting down.
GTGTAGCTTGTGTGGCTGGAAGCTGCTTCCAGCACCTGGACAAGCACATGGTTTTTGAATGGACTACAAGGTGGGTGGAAAATTGGCTGAACTGTCAGGATTGAAGAGTTGTGATCAGCAGGTCAAAGTCCAAGAGTTGTCCCTCCGGAATCAATGGCAGGGCCAATACAGTTTAATGTCTTCACTCATGACCTGGACAATGGGATGAAGTGTGCTCCCAGCAGGCTTACAGGTGTCACCAAATAGGAGGGTGGACAATAGGCTGGAGGGCACAATGCTACAGCTGGAGAAATGATCCAGCACAAAGAAACTGAAGAGCCCTGTCACCAGGTTGTGATACTCCCAAAAAACTGGACAGGATGAGGCTGACTAGAGAGAAAGCAGATCTGCAGAAGAGATTCAGGGTCCTGCTGGTCAACAAGCAGAGCAGGAGCCAGGGGTGGGTCCTTGCAGCAAAGGAGATCAACCACATCCTGAGTTGTATTAGTGAGACTGTAGGTTAAAGGACGGGATTTCTCCTTTCTTTTCCAACACTTGTTACTGTACACTTGGGGCGTGATGCTCACTTCCAGGCTTCCCAGTACAGGACACAGTGAGACTGGAATGATTCCAGCAGAGGCCAGCAAGCCAAAGACAGGTTAAGGGAAAAGTCTCTGTTCAGTGTTGAAAACATTAGGGCAGACACTTACTGCTGCCTACGACTGTCATATAGGAGGGTATGGAAAAGAATTTTCTCAGAGATGCATGGTGGTAGGAGACAGAAGGCAACAGAGACAAGCTACAACATGGGAGATTCTAGAAAAATTCAGTATGAATTGTGGTCAAACACTGAATTAGGATCAGGAAAGCCCCCAGGTGATCTCCATTCTTGGAGACAGTAAAAACTTGATGAGTTTCTGAGTAATGTGATCTAGTTTGGCCTGCTTTCAGCAGGGCACCGGATGCTTGACCTCCAGAGATCCCTCCCTAATTTTTACAGAGAAAATTACTCTATGATTCTATAAATAAACTTATTACATTGCCTTTACAACAAGACAAATGTATATTTTCCACCTTTTGTTATATAAGTCAGACCAATAAAATGCTTTGTGCAGACAGCACTTGATCTGTTGCACAGACGTGTCTGCTTAGAGTTCATCCTGCATCTGCACTGCTACACACCTGCATCCAGGAAAGCCAGCAGCAGAAAGTGAAATAAACACAGCTTGCATGTGAAACTGTTTTCTTTCTCTGCAGCCCCTCCAAAGCCTGGATCCAATTAAAAACCACAACCTTCTTAAAGATTTAAGGACTGGACAAATCAAGAGGTCAGGAAGCAAGAATGAGTGTGTGAAGAGCCTCCCCTGTAAGTCCACGATGTTAATGTGATCATCAAGGCAGTGATATAAAGACATTAAATGAAGGTTCAGTGCCAGGGCACAGTGTGATTGACATCTTCACCTGCCATCCAATTAAAGGACTTCCACTTCCCATAAGTGAAGTGCACTTACACACAACCCCATGCACACAAATGTTCACAGACCTTCCAGCCTATCTCTACACTCCACCCAGCAACAATCACCCTGTCTGCCTCACGACTGGCCATTTTTAGAATTCAATTTGCACAAGACAACATACATTTGGGTGATCAGCCACAGCACTCTACTGCCTGCATGGCAAGGCATTCCTCCAGCATCTGCTTAAGTAACTGTGATCCAGAGAATCTTCAAGCAGTGCTGGTGGATTGCAAAAAACACAACACATTCAGCAGGGTGGGCATCCTGAAGAGCAGAATTGGAAATGCCAGCCCAGGAAAATACTTGAATACTTCTCCAACGTGCTGCTGAGGAGAAGAACTGTCAAACCCACATGGCTTTGCATGCCCTTGGAAACAGATATCCTTCAGTCAGGCCACTTGGGTAAAATTGCTCAGACAGTGAACAAGGCTGTAGCCAAGCCTGGTATTTTCTATTCATTTAGGCAGTGAATGAGGGCGGTGAGGCCCTGGCACAGGTTGTCCAGAGAAGCTGTGGCTGCCCCATCCCTGGAAATGCTCAAGGCTAGGGTGGGTAGGGCCCTGTGCAACCTGGTCTAGTGGAAGGTGTTCCTGCCCACAGCAGAGGGGTTGGAACAAAATGACCTTTAAGGTTCCTTCCAACCCAAACCATTCCAGGATTCTGTGATTTTAAGTTTCACTAATCTGAAGCCTTGTTTTGAACATCTCAATGCTCTTGCTCTCTGCAAACTTCATTTGAAGCTTTGGGGTCAAACCTATTAAACCTGGGACTGACAACTGCATCTCTCTATGACAACAGATCCTTCATTATCCCCAATGACCCTCGTAGTCTCTAAACTGACTGCAGAAAGGATATTTTACTTCATAGGTTAACTTGGTCTTTCCAAGAGCCTGCACTAGACCTCAAACTACAGGAAGTTTTCTATGCCAAGACTTCAGAGGGTTGCATGCTCTTTTTATAGCCCTGCTGCTCCATTTACCTTGGTCTGCTGTCAAAGTCTGAGATCTGAGACACTCCTACATTAGTCCCTGAGCGAGCTCATCTACTTAAACCCAGAGACCTGTAGCAGTCACATTTCCTCCTCATGTCCTGGTCCAAGACTTTCCGCTTAGTGGCTGGTGCTCCAACATTTCTTCCCCTTTCTCTCCAAATTCACCCTCATCACACTTCCAGCCACATCTCATTATGTTTTTTTCTGCCAGGACTCTGCTCAGGACTTGTCAAAAGTGTTTCATCAGCAGCCAGAAGACATTCAAGACATTTTCCAGAACAGAGAATTAAGACTACATACGATGTCAAACAGTTTTCATGTGACGTCTCCAAACAAAGTTCAAGACTTAGCTCCAACCAGAACATCCAGAATTTGTGATGGCCAAGAAAACAGTTCTTATACAGTGCTCCTGATGGATCTGATTAAATGAAAAAGTATGGAGACAATGGAAGATAATAGTTAAGCAACAGAAGAAACTGCAAGGAAAACAAAAGGGGGGTGTCTAATTAACAGATGAAAGGAGAGAACTTAAATGGTGAAGAGAGAATTGGAAAGACAAAGCTACAGTAATTCCATTAAAAACAAGACAAATTCAAGCCCTGAAACCCTGCTCTGAAGCTAACTGGCCTCACAAAGGGGCTGATTAGACTCACGAATATTCTTGGCATCTGCAGTAGCATTACACTATTACCTCATCTCCTAGGAGGAGAGATACATGGCTTCCATAGCTTTTTATCAGGGAACATCAAGAAAATACACATTCATCCCCTTCCTGGTAAACTTTGGGTTTACACAACACAGAAATGAGATTCTCAAGCTAACACTAAATACCATGAAAGTTCAAGACCTTAAAGGAGTTGCTTCCATCAGGGAAGAAAGCACTCCAACTTCCAAATAAATCACTGCTCCTGCCTCCATTTGGCCTTGGTTCCTCTGCTGACATGTGTCTCACCCTCTCCTCACAACCTCTCTGCTCTGTGCCCACAAGGAGCTGTGTAACAGCCAGGTGACTGCAGCCCCTGGTCAGAGGGCTCCTCTCCTCGGCATTCCAAAGGAAGCACTTCTCCTGGAGGCTCTGTTTTTTTATCAGTGACACAGACAGACACTGCTGGCCCTTAACAACAGCCTTCCCAGATAAGGTTTTCATTCTGCTTTCGTAAAAAAGGCAGTAAAACGTTACTGCAGCTTTTGTGGTGTCACCCAGCAAGGCCGGAGGTTTACTGCTCCATTCTGCATTTCCATCCCTGTTTCCTCCAACCACACCATCTCTCCTCTCTCAGTACAACCATTCTGCTACTACAGCTCAAAGAAAAGTTGGTACACACAGGAGCCAGCTGTGAATGCCCAGGAGGTTTCTACCCGTCCTTTTCTCAGACAGCTCATGTCTTGTACTGAAGAGCTCTGAAGAGCTCAAGAAGACACCCAGGGAACAGCAGTGCTTATATCAAATGGTTCTCTGAGCATGGTAACTTAATTCCCTTCCTTTCCTGTTTCTTCCCACTGGCATTGTTCACCCCTGGGGTAGGCTGCTCCTCAAGGGGTCATTCAATGTCAGATTAGAAAAATACAAGCTTTCAGTCCAAAAAAAATCCTCTTTGAAGGAAAGGGAACACTAAAATTTAAGAAAGGAAGTCTAGATAACTTCACAGCTGCAAAGAACTCTGAATGTCCCAAACAAAACAAATGTCTGAGCAAAGACATGAGGCAAAGGATCAGAGGGTGGCAATGACGAAAGGCAACACAGAAGTTACTGAACTGGGCTCTTTATTTGGCTTCATCTGCACAGACACCCAGGCACAACATGGTCCTGGGTACAAAACACAGAAGGAGAAAGTGACAATTTTTCAACTGATACAGCTTATACTGTGCAGATTCTGTTCATTAAAGAGAAATTAAATTTCAAATGAACAAACTTATATTCATTAAATAGAAGATCTGGCCTCTTCCTGACTCTCACACTTTTGTCGTGATGAAAAGTAACAGCACTGTCAGGGTGAAAACAGTGAAGCTGGAAAACCACCCACTTCAACAGCAGAAAACATCCAGAGGAGCACAGCACAAACCACTGCAGGGCCTCTGTGTAAATACGTGCCAAAAATCGAGGACAGCAACCAAAAGAAGAGATTTTGTGAAATCTTTTTAACTATTTCATTACCTCAGCCGCTGTTGCATGATCTTGTCTCATTCCTAAGCAAAAACTCCTGCTCTATACCATCAGCTGTTGCTTTCAAACCTCTACTTCTTACCAGTACTGGACTGACATGGGCAGCCTGAACAGCCTCAGCTCTCTCAGCCTTTCCTCCCAGCACAGATGCTCCAAACCTTTCATCATCCTGGCGGCTCTTTGCACTCTCTCCAGTTTGTCCATCTCTCTAATACTGGGGAGCTCAGTACTCTTCCCAAAAGCTCACCAGAAATTCTGCACTCTCCAGGCATACAGTGCACTCCAATCCCACTCCTTCCTTCAGCTCAGCCAGTAACTCAAAACACCTTTACTGTTAAGTGTTTTGAGCAGGGTATTTTTCTACCAATTTAATCTTGAATTCAACAAAGTAGAATTGACACAGCAAGGAGAAGCAAAGGAAAGGAGTGCTTGTCCCTGCCTGACAAATCAAATGAATCCCAGCACAAAAAGTGAGGTGAACTTAAAAAAACTTACTGCACATCTTATGTGACAAAAAAAAAAAAAAGGACGAGAATGTATCTGGGCTGGAGAACATGTCATCCAAGGAAAAAGTATTTTAGAGGAAAATGGCCAAAAGTTTCTATTTTAGACAAATCAGATATGACAGATGCCTGGAAAACATCTGAGATACTAATTTGAGCAAAATTTCTAAGTCCTTAACTTCAAGACAATTACTGAAACAAGTGTGGAATGAACCAAATTATAGCTCAGTGTTTAAATAAGACCTCTTGTGCTGGATTAAGGTCTGGCTTTGGGAATGCTCAGGCCAATGTGCTGAGGCTTTCAGATGGACAAGTCCCTTCAAAAATGAAGACACCGGTACTGTGGCTTTGTAGGTAGTTGAACAACACACTAATTAAACTTCCCACTTCTTTCTTTCCCTGTTGCCCAGCCATTAGACATCTTATCTAACCTCCCACCTTCTGTGCAGCAGCAGAGCAAAGCAGTGGAAGCTGGGGATGAAATCCTAACTTATCTAAAAAAACTGAGCAGCATAGAAACCATTTTACCTGCTGGAAGTATTTCTGTCTTGGAGCCAATTTACAACTCCTGACTGCTGCTGAGTGCTCTTCTCCTCTGCCATTTCTTAAACCTTACTCACAGGTGTGGGACAAGAATTACAATACAAGCAAAGTACTGAAGAGCAGTGAGAGCAGAGCTGGAGCATCCCTCTCCTGAGAACACTTCCCTTCACTTACCTAAACTGTGGCCATTTTTTGTGTAGAAGCAGGTATTGTTGATAAGGTTGACACAGCAGCCGATCACATCTCCCGTGGTGAACGTGGGGCCGTAGGGCTGCCCTGTCCCCGAGGAGCAGAAGGAGTGCCCATCGTCACCGTGGTACCCATAAGAATGTTTATCCCATCCTGCAAAAGACGAGGCAAAGGAACAGGACGGCAGTGAAGCCAGTACAGCAGAACCACATGGAACTACAGCTCTCAGGACACCATTTTCTGTAGAGTTTTAAGATTTGATTCCCACTCCTGATTCATCCCAATATTAATTTTCACATACTGGTAACTGAAAAGGAATTAATGGTCTTTAATTGGAACACATCATTTGCATTTCAACCTCATTTATCCCTTATGAGAAATAATAAAAAGAACAAGCTGTCAAAAGTCACTCTGACATAGAATTTTTGTTTCTAAAAAGAAGACATTAAACCCGTTTCTCTTTTATCTTGTCTGAGGTGAAACAAACTCCTTTTGTAAAACACTTGTGTTTCCCAAAAACACAATCTTCCAGCAAAAGAATTTATCAAAATAATTCTCAGACAGTACCAGCTTTGTCTGTAAGTGGTGTCACAGGTGTACCAAATGGACAGAGGCAATTTTTGCATTCTCAAATCTACAGTTCCCTTCTAACAGTTTATAAGGATTTCCATGTTTCCCTTGGGCAACAATATTTCCCGTTCTGCAGACAGCTTAAAACACAACCCTCAGATGTCAACGGGCAGTTAGCAAAGTGGTCAATTCTAGTATTAATATCTTTTATTTCTTCTACCAGGAACATTGTGCTAAAGGTTACACCTGGGCTCAGGGACTGCACCCTGACCACTTGTTCTTTTCTGTATCTCCCAGTAATTTCACTGGAGTGTTCCTATGAACGGCACAATCAAAGCCACATCTCACAGAGAGACAGACTTCTACCAAAAAGTCAGATACAACATTAAAAACAGCCACCTGTGCTCTAAATGGATACGACTGGATGCTTAGGGAAGCAAAAGAAGCTGCTTTGGCCACCTACTGACCTTATACAACCTAAGGGTAGCGCAGAATCTCTTAAATGTGGAGCGATGGTTCTGGCAAAGAGACTATTTAAGAAACACAAAGACTGTGCAGGAAGTACACATCCTGAAATGAGGCACAAAAAGACTGAGCACACTGAGAACGACAGAGCAGAGCCCTGGGAAGGTGGACTGGAGCACTTCTGCGAGCCAGGATTTCCCTCCAAAACCAAGATGAGGGCACTAGAGATTTAATCTTGTCAAATAGTGCTACAACACTGAGGTATCAGCATCCACATGCTCAGGGTTTCTCAGAAAAGCACAAAACATTCAGTGTGTGCCTAAAGCCTCCCGTTTATTGCACCACACCAAAGGAATGCCAGTTGGAAAGTCAGGGAATGAAGCAAGACTGAAACATGCCACAGTCCAAGATTTTGGACCTCAGAGCAAAGTTTGGGAGTGAAAGCCCTGGGAGTGAAAGCTATGAAGGACTCCCAGCACATCGTAGTCTAGAAATGGTGAGTAATTTCCTCTATTGAGAACCACACATCCAACAGGAACAGACTGAGATGTCCCAAGAGTCAGCTCCATCTTCCCTCGGATCAGCTCCAAACAAGCTGTTGACAGTAGCACCAGTCCTGTTTCATATCTTCATGAAAGACAGGGACAACAGCACAGGCAGCACCCTCAGCAAGCACAAAAACGATGCCAAATCAACTTGCCAAAACAAAGGAGGAAGTGATAGGGGCTCTAGAGTCTGTTGTCAAACTTCCACTGCTAATACTCCATCCAGTAAAAATACCATTGAAATGTTATTGAATTTTTAAAACTGTGGCTCCTTTCCACTATCCCTTTTATTTTCTCTGCTGCCATTGATGCCTGATGGGTTTTTTGTCCTTTTTCTTTATACTTTTATACCCTTTTTATATACTTTTTACTCTTTCCCATTCCTGTACTTTTCACTCCCTGTATCTTAGCCCCACATGTTTATAACTCTTGTACTCTAGCCTAGTTCAGAATTCTTTGGGGAAGATGAAACATCCCCACAATCTCAAGAACATGAGGCACCAATGTTGAACAGAGCCTCATCTCTGGAACATGTTTTTGTAAACTAAGTTGTAGCCTTTTTGGGGGAGAGATAATTAGAACAAGGGGGTAATTACTTCATTTGTTAGGTTTCTTATTGGGGGATTTTAGATAGATATGCTAATTGGTGAGGTCCATAAAATTGTATACGTGTTGTACTCAGGGGCTTTTTCGTCGTGGTTCCACCTTTGATGAGGGAGCACCTGGGATCCTATCAAACCAAGGTAAAACCCTTTTTGCCCTATACTGTGGTGTCTGCATCTTATTTTTACCAGCTTTTTAGGCATCACCATCACTGATCTATTTTTCAGTCTCCCAAACCAGACCTGCTACGCGAGTGTCAGTTCAGAGTTGCGCTAATGAAGCTGTTGGTTAAGTTGTAAGTCAGGTGATAACTTAAATCAATTTATCTCCTAACCTACTCATAATACATTCCAAATACAAAATTCTAGATCTTCTGCACACAAAACATTCCTGGCATTACAAAGCATGTACCAAAAACTTGTCACCAGTTATATCTAAATGGTGAAGTGCTTACACATCATGTACTGGGTCAGGTTCCCGTGAGAAATACAACAGCATGTCCAACTGTGAGGATGATGCCACAAAATACTTGTGTCAATGCGAACATTACTGCTTCTGTAGTGCAAGAAATAAAGGTTTCATTACCTACAGATCACAGCTGATCCTACTGAAAAAACCCTCTTCCTGCTCCTTTAAGACTTGAGCTTCCCAGTGTCAGTCCTTGCTGTAGCACTGAAGGTGGTGATGAACTCCAATGAGAAGCGACTGAATAATGGCCTTGAAGACAATGACAAATGTGGTACATACTGCAACAATGCCTGGAAAAAGCTTGTTTTGAATCTTATTCTCCCCAGAAAACCACTAACATAAGCAGTTAATGAAATCTGCTCACCCAGCACTTTGCTAATGATATGCAGAGTTCACTTTTTCAACCCAAATGTTGTATATTGCTGAACCTGGACTTGACACAACACTACAGGCTTTAAATCTAGACTGTCACCCTTATCAAATTACCATGATCATCCTAAAAAAACAAGCCAGAGTTGTTTGAGTGAACTTACCGTACTCACTGTAAACATCAGCTGAGTGGCATTAATTATATGGCTAACCTTAAGTTATTTATTAATAAAAAACAGATCCCTATTTCTAAAATTCTGCCCAAAATAAACATGAGGGCAGTGGCATGCAGGTCATTCTAGCACTGGCCAGCTTCAGCCAATCTTCAGAAATTTCCTAATAGTCTGAATTAAAACCAACAATCAGCACTTCTAGTACTAGGTCAAAGTTATCTGGGCTTGCTGATTTATATAGCATATCCCTATTGAAAGCATTTGGCATTATCCTGGATTACCAGCAGAGTGGGAAGTACTTCATCACATGTATTTTGAAAACACGGACTCCAACTTTTCTCAAAACACTTCCTGAAAACTTGAGCTTTTCCTGCATCATTAACAAATTGCTATCGCCACCTAGGAATGGGTCTGGCATATTACAGCCTCCTCAGTGACTCCCGTGACACCATTTGAGCCTCCAGTTACTCAACAGCTTCTTCCTCTACAAAATCCAGCAGTTTTAATGAGGACCGAATCAGAACAGAGTAACTGCAAGCAATGAAAACATGTATCCTACTACTTGCACTGGATATCCTCTAGTTCTTGCACTGGAGGAGATGGCAAACTATGGATTTGGTGTTTTCAGAATATACACCAGTATATGCATACCTCTGCGAAATCTCCCATAATTATCCCTTTTCCAGGCTGATGACTCCTGACTTATTTAGCTATCTCCTGCTTTTCTGACCATCATCACCTCAACTTTTCTGGATTTACAGTGCTGCTTGTGAGAATGAAGATGAAGGTGCCCCACAAAAAAGGGAAGCAGGCTGTAGCTGTTCTCTGTGCTGCTTCCTAGCCCTCTACAAGTTAATCCTAGCATTTTCCCTTTACTGTCCTTTTTACCCACTGACCTGATGTTGCCATGAAGTCATTGTAATCACTCTAAAATGCATCACTGCTCTTCTGAGAATGCTCCCTCTGCACAGATTCTAATGTGCGTCTCCCTGCCAGTGCACATCGCCTCAGCTTGCTCCCACAGCCTCCCCAGCACCTCTCACCACCCTCAATCTCACAGTCCTCAGCAATTCACTCCCACTGTCCCAGGATAGAGAGATGCAGGCAGCTGGTCCAAAGAAAACCCTGGGAGAACCCATGCATGAGCAGTTTGTGACTGGCAACTCATTCCAATAAGGCTGTTTAAAAAACATCCCATTTCAGTCTCCAGCTCTCTCTAGAGCAATGGACACTTCACACCTATGTGCAGTCATGGCCAAGCCTAAAAATTCTCAAATGCAAGTGCAGATTCCTCACAAAATTTCAGAAATCTGGACAAAATTGGGAGAATGTGCTTTTTCTTATAAAACACAGGTCATGGACTCCTGATAGAGTATATTCTGTAGATTGAAATCAAGTGAGCTAGAGTGGCTGCAGGGATCCAGTTAACACAGTTCTCTCTTCCTTTCATTTTTCCTTTCCTCTTTCCTTTTTTCTTTCTTAATCCTCTCTTCAAAAGCACAAAATCATTTTTAAAAGGGGAGACATGCAGAGAAGGGAAAGGATCTGGTCACCTGGCCCATGGCAGTGGTCAAAGTAGAACCTCAACATCCTTACTAAGACTCTTCCCAAGACAGCTCACTTTGAAGACAATCCTTTGAACATGCAAATGTACAATCACAATCACTCCATAGGTAGGACCTTAGCAGCTATTGAGCAAAAAGAGGTTAAATTTACATCCCTTTGAATTGAACCCTTCAACACCCAAACTCAAAATATGTATTTATTAACAAGATGCAGAATAGCTCAGATTGTGCAATCAAAGAATGGGGAAAAAGAAAAACAAGGACCATGAGTAGGGCTTGGGGGGACGTTTTTATATGTTCAGCACCAAACTGAAGTTCTGTTCGGCGTGCTAACAAGAAAAAGCTGATATGCTGACCTTCTTGGCAGACCACCTTGATCCCAACACAGAGGGGAAAGAAATGAACAGCAAGTTCCATTGCTGCTGCTTTATAAACAGGTCAGAATTATGCAATGCCAGACACGTGGCAGAAAACACTTGAGTTACTTTAGGACACAGTCACAGGATAAACTGATAAACACTCACTCTTAAGCAAGCACTGGAGTTAGATGTAGTGTGCTACTACTATCCCTGACTGTCCTACATCCATCCCTGTTCAATCCCAACTTTCCCATTCAACATCAGCCTTGCTTTACTCTTGACTTTTTGGTCAGATCATGACTTCCATACCTGAGATCAGACTCTGCCTCAGAAGGCAGCAAGTGGGAAGTGGTTCTGCTGAGCTGGGACACCCTTTACCTCTCAGCACTGTGGAATTAGCACAGTTTTAGCTTTCTGCTTCAAGAGCATCATGGCTACATCACATACCTTGGAAAACCAGGACCTGGATATGCTGCTCAACCTTGGAGTTGTGTGGAGCATCATACAGAGGATGGATGGATGGATGGATGGATGGATGGATGGATGGATGGATGGATGGATGGATGGATGGAGAGACAGGATGCTCTGATGGAAGTTACCAAGGGCAGTCTTTTCACTACGCCTTTTCTGGCCTGATGCTTTGTTTACGCAGGGTGGAGAAGAAAGCAAAGTCATGACATCCCCCTGTGCATCGAGGTTCAAACATGTCAAACCTGCTCCTGGGCACAGGAGAACAGGGAAGGCAACAGCCACAAGGATCTGTACTAAGATCCCCTCTGATGACACGCCAAAGGACTGACACACAAGGCCCAGTGATCATGGAAAATGCACTTCTCCAGTGAGTTATAGCCAGACACATCAGACTCTTCCTGCTCTGCACTTGCCAGACTAAAGATGATGGCAGACAGATGAACTTTATCACTGACACATGGACCATTCCCTGCCCATGAACATTCCAGCGGAGAAACACATTCTACTGCAACTCAGCCCAAGAATGCAATGTAATGGGTGCAGAAGCTGCTGCAAAGGGCAGTGCCTTGCTCACCACACATTCAGTAGTAACCTCCCTGCAGTCAGGGAAACCTGGGACATCTGGAGCTGTAAGGAATGGTGAGTTATGTTTGGGCAAATGAAGAGCAGGTCGAAGTTCCTCTTAAAGAATCTGAAGATTTGTAAATAGGGTTTGTGTCTGCTGTATCCTGAGTAATGATAAGAGTTTGAGACTTATTCTTCAGGACAGACCTCAGTGACCGCTCTACAGTCTTCCCAAATTTTATCTGTACCTGCTTTCTCTCTTTCATATTTTGAAATACTTTTCATTTTTCTCCCCTCTCTATTCCTGTCCAATATTTCCTCTGTGGCATTCATCTTCCCACTCCCCTGGCCAGCAATCCTAGCTTCCCACAGCCACCCATGCCAGGGCAAGTGGTGCACAAACACCAGCGGCAAAGGGACAAGAACTTGTGTCAACAACTGAAATAAACCAAACAAAATAATTTTGTAAGATTTATTGAATCCAAAGTCCAGCAGAAACAGATGTACAAACTTTGCTTGTACAGTGCTTGGGGAATGGGATGTGGAGGGTGGAGGGAGCAGCAGAGCCCAGAGTTGCTGCTGGACCACGTTCCAGTTGGAGGCAGGGCCTTTCCCATGCACTGTGCTGAGCAGGCTGCCAGTGCTCAGCCAGCTACGGGTCTTTGGCAGCAGCAGAGCATGAGGTCAGGGGAGGGGAAGGTATGTTCAACAGAGGCTGAACAGACGGAACCTGGTGCACAGAGAAGCAGGATGCTGCTTCTACACTGTCCTGGGCTGAGCAGTCCCAGGCAGGGACAAGACACCAATAAATACAGGGGAGGAACCAGTACCACAGGAGAATTGGAACCATCCTCTCTCGATTAATCCATCTTCCAGTGGATTTGGCTCTGCAAGTGGATGTGCCTCTGGTGTACATTAGTGCAGAACGCTCAATGTAGGCCTTTGCCCCCGGCAAAGGGAAGGCTGAGCAAGCTCTGGCACTCCTACAGCCTCAGAAGACAAATGCCTGGCCACGAGAACTCTATAAATGCCTGGCCACGAGAAGTCTGCTGCACCAAGGAACATCTGAGGTGCAGCAGCTTCATTCAGTTTTATAGCTTTTATGCCAAGCCTTATGAAGCTGCATACACATCACATGTTTGGGTGACAGCAAGGTGGTTGCTTTTCTTTTCTTTATTCAACCATGCTTCAGAATCAAATAAACTATTAGTACTGCAACACATCTTTCTGTTTCCACAATGAGCCTACACAAATAGCTGCCCAGTGGCCACAGGAACCTAGATTTGGGGTGGTGGGCTTAGGGGAGACATGGCCCTGGCATGGAACAACTGGCTAGGTACAGTCACAACACCAACTGCAGGACAGGAATAGGACCAGGGAACAGCGTGCTTAACACATTACAGCATCTTCCTGGCAGAACTTCAATGGCCTGGACATCTGCCCAGAACATGTCATGGGTAAAAAAAAAAAAAAATAAAGACCCTAAAACCCACTTACCCAGGGACACCAGGATACGAAGAAGCCTTAGGTAGAAACGTCCCAAGCTTTTCTTGCTTGCAACAACTTCTATTTATTCAACAAGGTGGCAAAATGACTGCATGCAGTAGAAGGCCAAACCCTGCACTACAGGACCAATGCTTGTACAGAGAATAAAACCACCCCATGGAGCAGAAACTTCCCAAAGGAAGGGCTGGATGGGTTCAGGTCCCATACCCTCGACAGTACCCCACTGAATCCTGTCCAAGGCCATGGTGCAGTGCAGCACAGCACCACCCACCTCCCAGCGAGGCACTGCTGCTCATGGCCTCCCTCTCACCCCAGGTCCCAGCAGATCAAGCAGAGTCAGTTTGGCCCCTGCACAGCCACAGCAGATGATGCTAATCAGAGAGTGCAGGACTCTTGGCAGGCCTCGCTGCAGCTTTGGCTCAGAAGCTATTCCATGTTTTTCAATAAAGTACTTGCAACTGTAAAAGAGACAAAACTCAGACCAAATCCCCACAGCAAGACTTATGTGTGGCAAGAATCCAAAGGAGAGGGGGAAAAAAAAGAGAAAAAGGAATCACAACATCTCTCTCATATTAACAGAGAGCAGGAAGAAAAGGACACAGTGACCCAAAAATCAGTATGACTCACGAGTCTGGGAGATTGAGCAGAATGTGGGTGCTAACAAGCATTGCCTGATCCACCATGGAGACAACAAGCAGAGTACCACTGTACAACTCAATTTTTCACAATATTGATCTGGCACAGTGATTTTCAGACCAGATCAGCAAGTTCTACCATTTAACAGCTACTGCATGTTAACTAGCCTTCAAAACAACACCAAACCACAGTCTACACTATTATATAAAGTGACACTACCCATTGACTCATAAAGAAACAAAACCAGAAAGCTCTGGATGGCTGCAACACAGGCAATACCTTTTCAACAGGAAAGGTTTGTTCCACCAGCCCCAGAGATTTGTAAGGAGTCCCCTTCACTACTACTTAGCATGCACCTCACCACAGAACATAGTAATCAAGATAAAAATCCTACTTCCTTGAATGAATAAAGATAGCAAGCCCTCCTAACTTACAAGCTTGATGGGTCAATCTTCTGACAGAGTTAGAACATAATCTGGTTTTCCCTACATCAGAGAGGTCAAGATGTGCTACAAGCCATTTACAGCCCTGTGAAGAGCACACCATGGTTAAAGCAACTACAGAACAGGCTCTTTCTATCTACAAAGGAAAAGCTCTCCAGCACGATCAGGTCACCACTGCACTATTATATCCATTATATTCCCTCACACACCACACTGGAGGGAGTGGGGAGCAGAGCAGGGGTACAAAGAAAGGCAGGACAGGGATGGGGAAAAACAGTCAGACATGGAGCTTTTCCACTTATCTATTAAGTGGAAGTAAAGAACAAGTTACAATCAAGAGCTTATCACAAACACAGGCTTCAAATCTCATCATATTAAATAATTCACATGTTCATTTATAGGCCAACTTTTCAATCTTCAGCTAAAGGGCAAGAACACCTTTATAAAATATTAAAAAACCTCCAGCAAAATCTTCCAAGGTAATGGGCAAGAGTCATTTTACAGAGACATCAAGGCAGGACAGTTCAGTGACTCAGCCAAAAGCAATGTTAGAATTCACTGTAAAATGCAGGGGGCTCGTGTCCAGCTACTATTAAAAACAATCCCTAAAATGGTATTTAATGAGCTAAGAAAATTATGAACAAAAAAACCCACTTATCTAAACACAAGACCTTATGGAGAGAGAAGTCTTCCAGAAGAAGTACATCTCATAATGTTAAGAGGTTGTAACAAGGCCTTCTAGATTCTAAACTGAGGTTTCTCAAATATTTTCCATATTAATCAAGGTGAAGCAACAGGGTTTTCTGAAGAGGATCCTATTTAACCATCAGCAGAAAGAGCTGCTACCCAGCAGTTTGAGTTGCAGTGAAACTGAGTTTTCTGTTGATGTTACCTTTATCCAAAAGGCTCTGATAATAGGTACAGCCACATTAAGGAATTTGATTTAATCTGAAAAACAAGCAGTGCTGTGATTACAATTCATACTGACAGCTGAACTGGTGTTTTTAAAGTGCCAGTCAACTCTTAGCTGTCACTAACACACCTGGATTTCCCATAATCTGTGCTACAGCTGGAGATGCAACCTGTGGCACTGGTGAAGGCAAAGCCTCAAACCCCTACAGTGCAATGCCATCTCTGCTCTGCTTTGGAAACTCTGCTTTCACACAGCACAAAACCAACACAACCTGCTGGATGACACAGAGCTCCGTGCAAAGCCAGGAGCTCCAGCACACCCATATCATACATCTCTGGAAACACTGCATGAGAAGAGCACAGAACCTCTAGAAGAGGCTAGCCCAGCTCTGAAAAGAGATATGGCACAGAAAACAGGGCATGGAAAAGTGTGGGACAACCATAAGCCCTGAGTAAGAATCACTTACCCAAACTGATGCCTGAGCACTTAATGGCCAGTGGAAATACTTTCTTTGGTTATTTTCCAAGGCCAGGATTGCTGTCTTGATTCATGGTTTTGTTCAGCTTTAATGGCAAAGCACTTTCCCAACTACTCCAGGGTGAGGCATGACTGCTGAAAGCTCAGCTGGAGCCTCAGTCTGCCTCCTCCAGTCAAACCTGAAGTCTGGGTGCCCAAAGTCAGTCTAATTGAACAGACCAAAAGGGAAAGAAAAATAAGAAAAAAAAAAAAAAAAGAAAAGAAAAGAAAACCAACACTTCCCTAAAAACCCAACCAAATGGCTGGCAGTAGTTTTTCTGGCTTCAGACAGGACAATCACCACAATCAATAGAAGCAAACACGTGAACTGAAGCCAGTCAGAAAGGGAAAAAGGCAGGATTTTTTACTTTATACAATCCTACTTTTCATATACATAGCCATAAATAAAACATGATAATAAATTTAACTTTAATTCAGAAGGTTATTCATCCCAATTCTGTGGTTCAGGAGCTGGTTTTGTTACTCTTCAGCTCTGAACACACCTGACAGCGTCAGCTCTGACCTCATTTGAGGACCTGATTGCTCTGGTGTCACCCCTGAGCACGTTTCATGAAGAACTAAGACATCTGTCCAACCCCCCCGTGCCCCACCAGCTCAGCCACTATCAGCCCTGAGCACAAGGCTCATGTTCTAAAACACATCCCACCCAACCAAGCTGTGTCAGCTCTCTGCATGATAAGCTCCTTAGGGGCAACACCCCAAATGTGCAGAGCATGGGAGTGTGTGGGGATGGAGCTTTGGCAGCCAGCAGGGTATAGAAAGGCTGATGTGAAAACAGGTTATTCAAAAAACAACAAAAACTTACCTAAAATATCAATTGTCTCAATGTGTAATTTATAACAAAACCATCATCACCATTCTTGCACAAAAATTCAATTCACAGCCTTCCCTCCCATACCACAAGGCACCCACACACAGTACACCCAATTAATTATTTTCATCACACACCAGCAAGTTTTGACTTTGGATGTCACTGAAATTTAGATCTTTGAAATCCAAACTTTGTCAGAAATCCCATTAATGATTTCTGAAAAACTGAAGAATGCAAAATAAAGAACTTCCAGTTCTTCTAGGGGACAAAGACAGGACGTGAATGAATGCACAGCACATGCAACAAATCTGTTTCAATATTCAAGCTGGAATTTTCATACAAGTTCAGGCGAATTCAGCACACAAACTGAAAAAACTGATTGAGAAAAGAGAAAGCTGACATGGGATGGGAAGACAACTGAGCCATCCAGTGGAGCTCACCTGAAGTCGATGGGCAGTGGACAAGTCAACCACAAAGATTCCCAAAGACACAAAGAACGATTTTTTTTCCATAAAGATCATATAATTTTGAGAATTCTAGAATTCCAGATTTTAAAAATGTTGTGGTTTTAAATTTTCATTTTTAAAACATGTTCAACTGATCCACAGAGAGCAGAAGCAGGAAGAGAAAAGATGGGAGTGAGTTAAGCAAGGCCAGAGGAACTCAGATTCTTCAACACAAGATGCAGAAAGGCAGCCATTAAAACATACAAAGAATACATGTACACATAGAATTTAGAGTGAAGATGAAAAAAGCAACAATATAATGAGTTGTGTATGCCCAGGATAAAAAAAAATTAAGTGCTCCTCAGATCACTTTCCTATGATTGCATTTTACTTACACTGAGCACAAGATTGATTCCGTATGGGAAAAAAAATTAACACTAAAAATATGTGAAAGCTTAAGATCAAAGGAAATCCTTTTGTTTTATAAGAAGCCCAAATTTCTCATTAATTTCTTTAGTATGATCTTAATTTTGACTTAAATAAAAAAAATAAAAATAAAAGTTTTCCAGTAGGCCTGGAAAGCTACCCCTTTGTGAAAATGTCTCCACAATCAGGATAACTGTTAACTGGAGGGAAATTCAATTGAGGTTTTCAACACATATCTCTTTCTATCAAAAATAAACTCTGACCACTGTTACCCATGTGTTTCCAGAGAATAAAGTTTCCCAAAGGAGCTGTTTCAACCTGCAGTACCTGTGTGATGAACAAGGCAAGTGGACAGGTCCAAGTTAATAACAACACCAAAATCAAGCAGTGCCCCCCACCCATTATTATTAACCCAATTACGTGACCCATTTCACATGCAGCCCCACAAACTGGTTTGATAGGATAAATTAGAGGGTACCAGAGGCATAAGCAATTTTGTGGACAGGAACTGGCACAGCCAGCTGAAGGACTGACAGCACGTGTAACCAACACCTGGAGGTGTTTCTACAAGTAGTTTTGGGGAAACACATTTATTTATTTAAAAAAAACCAGTATCAACCCTGACATACAAAAATTATTTACCATACTCCGTAATTTATGCAGGTACTAAGTAAGTGATTTATCTAATTCCTCACCAACATGAGGATTTTGGTACTATTCAATCTGAGCTATACCTACTGCACAAATAAAATTCCTAGCAAGTCAGATCTCCTCCTGGCTAGCAGGGGAAAGGTTTAATCATGGAGTGGCAAGCAGAGATGGCTTATACACTAACTTTTTATTAAAGAACTCCAGCAGGACATGATATAGACAATATTGCTATTACTGGTCTAGTAGAAGTGGCATTAACTGATCCAAATTGCCACAAAAAGTATTACACTGAATTAAGTATACAAGTAAAACAGTAAAAGCAAGTGTACTCAGACTTCTGAGAAGTCACAAGGCTTCCTTCAGCCCTTCTTGAATAATCTGAGTGGTTAACTAGAAACCTTAGTGGTCTTGAGTTCTCCATGAAGAGCCACAGCAAAACTAAAAACAAAATGGGTGGAAGAGAAGGCGATCTGAACTTCCAGCAGTAAGCCTTCCTTATGGATGGTAATACAGGGAAGAGAGACAATTCAGTTTTTCCATGGTTCCCTACACACTCGACATGCATCACCCATGAGGAGCTTTACCTCAGCCTGATGTAACTTAGCACAGGCACCCTGCCCATCCTGATGTCAGCTCATTCAGCCTTGACTCCACCAGCAGCTTGGACTGTCACTGCTTTCTTGTCCTTTTTTCCACCCATCTGCCCTCCTAATGTGACAAGTTGCGGTAAGGATAGACTATGCAACTAAAATGACATCTGAACTAAAAGAAAAGCTTTGATTTGCTTTATTTCTGTAACATAGCAAACAGAGCAGACAAGAAGTTCCATCTGAGGGATATTGATGAGAGAGGTAAGACGTGTGAGCACCATTGTCTAAGGCTTTGCTATGACACCATGTGGAAATCGCACGTGCCATTTTGGACAACTGTTTTTAAGGACAGTTCTGAAAGAGCTTTGCAGCAGGACAAACACCATAAGGTATTGTAAGACGGAGTTTCATCAGCTGCATAAATAAATAAACTTAACAGAAATTACTAATAAAGACAGAAAATCAAGCAGCATGTCCAAGTTGCTGATGCAGCCAGGAGGCTCTGAAAGCCTCAGATTGAATCACTGCTTGTTTGCCACATACTGTTCATGTATTTAATCCCACACTTCAGGGCTTTGCTGATTGCTCTAGAAGCCAAAGGCCTTCTTTTCCCAGGTAACCATGTAGCTTCTTCCCCTCCCGTTTCTGCTGAAGCCTTAAGATTTGTGCAAGTTTGCCAAGGATTTGTCTTTGCCCTTGTTTGCAAGATGGGCTAAGAGCCACTTCCTGGACTTGCTCTGAATTTTAATGTTTTCTTTTACTATAAGAAGTAAGACACTTGTGATACATCCAGTGATTAAACATTCAGAAAACATCTACAAGAATTGCTGTAAATCAAGAAAACCTGACAAACAGCGAAGGGTGAAGAGCCAGGGATGATTGATCTGGAGAGAAGACCACAAAGCAGTGATAGAAGTTTTCATGTATAGAGCTACAAAGAGGAGAGAAATGAATTATTTTCCACCTCCATGTGATCCAAGAATAGACTTGGACTACATGGGATATTCAGCTTTGTCATCAATAAAAGTTTCCAACACAAGGCCAGTGTTGGAAGAAGTTGCCAGAAAAATAATGAAAGACTGGTTTAGACACACACCTGTCAGGCAGGACTAATGCATAATTGAATTCGCTTCAGATCAGATGATTTGGTGAGGTCTCATCTTCTATGTAATTATTACATTAACCATTGGGACTGAGTCCTTTAGCACAGGTCCTTTGTTTGTCAGTGGAGTCACAGAAAGTGACAAACCAAAGCATAAACTGAAAACTTCCTTGAACACATTTGAAGTAGAAAGATTCCCTGGCAATCACAGAAAACAAAAGAAAAGCAAAAAATCAGTAAAATCCCACACCAAAACCAAACCAACACTGGCTAGAAGGAACATCTGGAAGTCTTTAGCCAAACTTCCCATTTGCAGCAGGATTAATTTAAGAGTTAGATGAGGCTGCCCAGAGCCTTGTCTAATTGAGGTTTGAAAACCCACATACAGAGCCTCTGCAGAAATCCATCCCCAACTCTGATGAGGAATAGTATCTCCCCATGAGAATTTTACTTGTGCAGGACCAGGAGCTGGACTTAAAGATCCTTTTGAGTCCCTTCCAACTTGGGACATTCCATGATTTTATGATACACAGGGCTCATTTTTATTTTATCTTCATGTCTACATAAATGGCTCACTCACAAGGACCTTTGGCTGAAAAAAGACCTGGACAAACTCTTTCTGGTTTTGCTGACCTGGCTTACAGCACTACAGTTCCAGAAGCCAAACCCCAACAGGGAGCAAGTTTCTGTGCACCAAATTCCCTTGATTTATCTAGTTGCACACTAATTCAAGTTTTTAAATTCTTGAGTTTGAAAGCTTGTTCTTTTAACAGAGGGTTTGGAACGGGCAGATAGTGAATAAACTGAGCAGTATCTTTTTGTTTGAAAAGGAAGCTGAAAAAATTACCAAGGTTTCTGAAAATCAAAGAATGGTGACTGAAAGCTGGCACTCCCTTCAGCATGTACAACGCTGCATAGCAGAGCAAGTTGTTTATTAACCAGAGGGTGTTTAAAGTCTCTAAAAGTGATTGGTCAGATCCTATCTATGCTGTTTAAGAAACTGAAGCAGGGTATGCCTAAGGGTGTGGTTTCATCTTAAACTGAATTAAGACATTGCTGCTACCTTAGACATTCATCCTCTCTGCGTGGCTCTACGTTCCTGCTGGGTTACCCTCAAAGAGTTCACACAAATGAAATGTTTTTTCTCAAAAGCATGAAGGACTTGAACCAATACAGAACAGCACATGCAGGGGAGAATCATTTCCAGAATGAAGAGCTCATCCATGATAAAGATTGGACACCTATCTTCTCCATTTTATGAAGGTTTAGTGAATGAAACCTGAAGCAAACCACCAATGCATTTTCAGCTGGGCTCAGAAAAACTTACTGGATTGAGGGCTAAATAAAAATAATAATAAAAAAATTTAAAAAGCAGATTGAGATTTGTACACGCAGGATGCACAGCTAAGAGCAGTGCTTCACGAGTCCTGAAGGAACCAGCCCACAACCCCAAGAGAGCAGAGAAGCAGACAAGTTCCTGCCTGGCCTGGCCAAAGAGGTGACAACTGCCAGAGCCAAAAGGTTGCACCAAGAAAGAAAAAGAACAGTACAGATGGGGTGGGGAGGAGGGAAGGGTCAGGTTTCTCTCCTTTGATGACGCTGAGTTCAGCTGCAACATGTAATTTCATCCTCAAATACCAAAATGCTGAGCACACATGAAAAAAGTTGTATCTGGGGAAAGAAGTGAGGAGACATTTTGATAAAAGCCACTAGTTTAAAGCAGAATGCTTCTTAGTAAATGTCTTTAAAAAAAATTAAAAATCAAAATATGCCAGAATCACAAAAGTTAATAATAACCCCACAATCATTTCAGACCTGCTGACTGAATTTCAAACCACAGCACAAAGAAACCCTGAGTCGAACATGGATGAGAGCCCTCCAATTAAAAGCAGTCTCTATTCCCAATGCAGAGAGGGACAGTTAAGGGAACTCAACTCGTGCTGCTCCAATCACACTTACAACCTTCAGAGAAAGCTCAGCACTACCCCCACCAGCACCCAGCTGGGCTGAAGCCAAAATAAATTTGGCATAAAGCACAAATGCCCTGTCTTGGAACTGGATATGGCCAAAGTGTTTGTCCTTTTGGGGGAAAAGGAGTTGAACCCAGCAGCAAGATTGTTCTTTGAATTAGGACTGCCAGGGTGTCAAGGATCCCCAGTGAAACTGGGAACAAGAAAGGATCAACTTTGGCTCCCATACCAGGCTCTGGGCTCCCAACCACCACTTGTAGTGGTTACACACTGCCCTGCTAGCACATCAAGTGAAAATCGATCTGTTAAAGCAGAAGTGACTTAGAAAGGGCCTAAGGAGACAAACCCCGGCAGAGTTTCAGGTCACAAAAAGTTAAAATTACACTTTGACGTGAAGCCAAGTCAAGACTCCAAAGTCTGTCACTCCTCTGTGAGCTCTCACTTACTCTGTGCTGTGAAGGACCTGATAACAGTTAAGCCTGGAAATATGTTTCTCACTTCAGTTATTTGAACAATATACTAAATTAAAAAAAAAAAAAAAAATCAGACTCATTCTCCAAAAGCCAGGAAGATAATCATTGAGCTGTAATACAGAGCCATGCAGTTAATCTTACACAGATGATGGGAGAGTGACCTAACAGTGACCACAGAATGACTCTTGGCAGCATAATCTGCATGTGATCAAATAAACAACAGGTTCATAGGATCAAATTTGTACAGTTCATTGCTAAACAAGCACTATCTCAAGTCTCACGTTCACTTTATGCTTTATTTCACTGAGAGAAAAGAATTCCATATTCACCACATGCACTCTAGAAATAATAGTGGCATACAGGCACTTCGACTCAAACTAACCACAAAATGCTGCCCATATACCTCCTGGGCTTTGAAGACGTTTATCAGAAGTGGTTTGGGAAATTTCAGGTCACCAAAGGAATAAACAAAAGAAGTTACATTGGCTGTTCAACTTCAGGACAGCACACCTGAGACATTTAGTACACACCATCTCAGGTTAGTATTGAACCATGTTGTCTATGTAGCTGTGTTACAATCCCAGGAGAATCCTAAATTAACCATAATCCAACCAACCATGTGCAGGCCAAGGTTAGAAGACATTCCCCATCTGTTCCATCACACATGACAGAGAACCATTTCTTGAACAGAACAGGCTCCCTTAACAGCCAAACCACCCTTTTCTCAAGCACTTCAACCCTGGGAAGTGATGATGGGACTAGGTTCATACTTTTCCTTGTACACAGCACACAACCCACTTGGATCAGGAGGACTGGGGGGAGAGAAAGTGCAGAGAGAGTAGGACTGACTGGTGCAGATGTTGTAACAATTACTAACAAATACAGTTTGTAGTAAGATGCAAATTCTTTAAAGCACAGGTGTCACTGAAACCATTCTCCACAAGACAGTTATCACATCTTTCTTCTGTAAGGACATTCACAAAACATTCCACTTTGGAGATACCAAGATCCATAACAAGGGTTGAACATGGATTTCATCTTTAAAATACCAGAAGTAACAGCCAAGGCCAAAAAAAAGCCCCCACCACTGGGAACCAGTTGTCATTCATTTTGGCATTTACTTTCTACCAAATACAAACTTCCAATTTCAAACCCAGTTGAAGGCATTTCTGGCACATAAGTCATTATGTCAAAACCTACCTAGAAATTGTTATTTTACTGAATAAACTGGGTATTTTTGAAGAAGGACTACCAATTACTTATTTCTACAAAGAAGGCTCTTAACCAACTTAGAGGCAAACCTAAAACCACACATTTCAAACAAAAGAAGCAACAATATTAACTGGAAATACCATTTTATCACATTTTCATAGTTTTTTAGTGGGAAGAGAGAAAGAATAGAGACAATACAACAGGCCAATTATCCTGTCATTTTCAGATTCTTTCATGTAAATTTGTCAAGTGGAATATAGAGATTAAAGGCAAAATTATTTTTGTACTTACTTTTCAGACGCAAAGAAGAGTTTCCCTGTCTGAAAAGCTCATTGTCTTGCCCATTACTCATTAGTTTAGTATTAATTTCTATTATCTGCTAAAACTATCACGGCTGCACTGACAACATCAGTAACTCAATTTAAGATAACAGTCAATAGTTTGAAACTTCCAGATATAAGACAATTATAGTAATGCAATTTTATTAATAGAAACACACATTCACCAATTCATATCTATAAAGAAAAAGCTTTATTTCAAATGAACATTTAACACAGACTGTAATTCAAAACAAACCTTAACAGTGACTTACCAGGAAGCCTGTTCATGTTAACTCCTTGAGCAGAAAGTCCTATTCCCATGTACCTTCAAAAAAACCAAACAAAATATCAGTCAAGCAAAGAATGGTCAAGGCACAGGATTCCCTGCAGCAGAAACACAGCACTAAAATGAACCCAACCCACACACAAATTAAGAATGACAACATCAATAAAGATTTTCCATCACTCATGTATTGAATCCAAGATAAAATGGCAGTCTCCTTTACTAACTGACAGCTTTCTGATGTACAGCTATAGCTACTCTTTACCTCTTAATTGGTAGGAAAAGGGCTGGAAAACAATCAGCAATTTAATTTCCAGTTTGGTATTTGTAAGGTGTTTTTACCCATGTATCAGAAAAAAAAACTATTTATATAGGTGATTAACAAGACAGTAAAAAACCACCTAAGTGCAGATATAGTATATGAGGACAGATGTCTGTCTAGCCTGATGTACTGTCTCCAAAAATAGCTGAGAGTGAACGCAGAGGACAGAGCAAACAGTTGTACTTTCCAAGAACACTCTTTCATTGTTCAGCATATATTTTACACAATCTCACTTTCTGAACCTTTGTAAGCTCCTTGAAAAGGCAACATCCTACAGCTCCCCCCATTCAATTCCTGCCCAAGCTAGTTTTCCTTGGTATTTACATTTTTAAAATTGGAAGAGAGAGGAAAAGCATTTCCCAATTACCACACCCGCCAAAGGTCTCTTCTCAAGGTGGGTTAATCACAGTCTACTCAGCTGTTCTTAGGGAAGCTCATCTCTACCTCAATGTTCCTGCTACACTTCCAGTTCTGTAACTTCTTTGAGAGGCAGGGAATAACCAGAACCACCAGCATCACACAATACAAGCCCATGGTGATTATTACAGATAACAGCATAACAATGTTCTCTGGGGTTTGGCTTCTATTCCTCTCCCTCCTCATCTCTATTATTCCATTTATTTTTTGACTGCAGATGAGAACTGAACTCTTTTTTCCATGCAACTGGGACACAGTTTGACCCTACATTCTAAGAGGCAGCTCAGAGACCATTATTTGTGTCAAGTTTGGATTGTTTATTCTGCCCTCATGAGAATAATTTTGCACCTATCCAGCAGGACAGTAAGGCAAAGCCAGTCTTCACAAAGTCTCCTCTTCCCCACTGCAATGCACATTGCCATTTTGTGTCTTCAGTTAATCTGCATGGTCTGCAATTCTCCTAATATCCCCTGAAAGCATAGCTGCCCTGCTCAGTTTGTTTCAACACAATTCCATATTTTTAGGTTACTGAGCTTTAAAACTAACAGTCACAGTTGGGCACTTGTTCATGTAAAGATAAGAATCCAAATGGGCTACAGTCAGTGTCCTGCTATTCTTTCACTGTATAAAAGAAAGTATTTATTCTTGAATTCAGTTTTCTTCCTGTGGCTTCCTTGGCCACCTGCTCCACAAAACATTAACCATGTATGAAAACATCATTTCAGAATTTCACCCCAAAGTTACATTTCTTCAAGTTATGTGTGTTATTAGCTTTTCTTAAACAAGCTTCTTCAATTTACAAGGTTTTTCTGGCTTTTTTTTTGCTGGGTGGTGGGGTTTTTTTACGAACACTGAACTGGCAGAGTTTGGAGGCCTTTTATAGCACTCCTCAAAGGACACCAAACAAGAATGATTAAGGTCAATGCTGCAAAGCAACTTCTAAATACACCTTTCCTGTAAACATTTTCTGCACAGCTCAGAGCACGAGTCAGAAGTTACATCCTCATGAGCTCCCTGACTCACAAGTGCCTCTCCAAAGCAGGCATTTATGGCATCTAAAAATTCAGCCTCACAGTGTCATCTGACATACATGCATCTGTAATAAACAGAATTTTGGGATATGTTTACAACCTCCCAGGCACAATATGGAAGACTTTCCCCTGTATCTGCAGGGAGTGCTCCAGCTCTTCCCTGACACCTTCTTAGTGCACTAATAGATAAGAGAATTCTTGCTTGTTTTCCATATTCCTACTGAGTCTGGAATCTTCTGCTGCTACAGAGATTTCCTTACCACATGGTGGGTTTTGCCATGTGTTTTTTTCCACCTACATGTGCAAGCAGCCAGGATCCCAGTCCACAGCTAGAACAGCACTCAGGTCTGTGAGAGCAGTGACAAGTGCCAAGCTCTGCCAACTGCTCAAGCCTTAAGGGAGCTGTGATTCAAAGAACACAATTGCTTCAACTCAGTGCCAAGGCACCCTCTAAGCCTGAAGTACTAACACCAGAGAGATCATCCTGACGCTGGCAGGTCTGAAACACTTGGCAAAACCCTGTCCAGGACCAGACCATTCTCCTTCTCCAGCACAACCATCCCCACCAACTTCACCAGGTCACATCACCAAGCTCCAAACCTCCTGGGTTTGCTGGCTGTGACAGATTTTGTTCAAAGAGCAGGACGTGCCTCTTGGCACAGGGCATGTTTCTTATGTCCTGATCTATTTGGCTCAGCTGAAGGTAACACACTGTAGAACTGTGGCCACTTTGTCATGTGGTGGTGTCAGATTCCTTCCTTTCAGTATCACACAGCACAGCTCTGCTGGCACAGGGCCACGGGCCAACTCCATCCCTCCTTACTGCCTGAGGCTGCTTGTCTGCTCCTCTGCCTCTACATCTGCTGCTGTTGACATTAACAGACAGAGAATTGAGCAGAGAGGACACCTCTGCACACAGCCTTGGCACAGCTTCACCACAATCCCAGCTGCAGCACTTCCACGGGTGTCCTTTGTCCCCATCCCTTGCTGGGTCATTGCACCATAAGGACGGCAAAACCAAGGAAAACATTAGAAATTAGAGGAAATAACCTAATTGTCGAACTCAGATAAAATAGGTCATCACCCTCTTCAGCTTATCCTGCTTAACTTCATTATTTTCTATGCAGATTCATCCCCCCTCTTTTGTGTACAGCAGCAAATCCGATGGACATAACCAAGGACAAAACTCATACAACAGTATCTTTCCATTTTCAGACAACGTAGATTTAAATTAAGACTGGAAGCTTGTATTTTTATAAAAAGCAAGCACTATAACTCCACAAATTCTAAATTTAAGATTACACTTTAATCTAGATACACAACACCATGGAAATGTGTTGCTAAAAAAAAAGGGAACATGACCACAAGCCTTCCTGGTTCACAATTTTTTGCTTTTCAACTTCTGCTCCCATTTAAAGCTCAAGAAAAACTTTAAAAATAAGACCATAATGGCTATAGAACTGTATACAGAATTTGCAGACAACCTCAAATAAAAACAGACTGCTTCACCATGCTGAGTTTCAACTCCACAGCCCACAGCTTATACACAGAACTTCAAATTGTCACAGACTTGACTGCTGGGTTTTGTTTTAGAAAGTGCTACTTTGCTTTTCCCATCTATCAATTTATGTACCAGAAGTAATGGATGAAACAAGCTTTAAGATCTGTAATGTCTCACACAAAAAACCACTCTATTCTCTAGAAAATTGGGAGGCAAAAAAAAATTAATCTTAAACTCCACCAACCCCAAAAGCACCACATGCTTTCTAAACTTCTTGGTGCAGAACAGCTTCTCAGTTCCTTGATGCCGAATGCTCCAAACCAGTTTTGTGTACTCAACAAATTCAATACTAGTTAAACAGTGTTTGTGGGCATCATCAAGAGCAAGCTACTGCCATTTTTTTTTTAATGAACTAATAATAATATTCAATGTCATTCAACATAAATCTCTATGGACTGCCCACCTGTATCACCCCTATTTTTGGACCATAATGGTGTGGACAGACTCCCTGTGGGGTATCCCTTAACTGGAGTCCCTTTCTGAGAGATTCAAAGAGCCTTTCAAAAAAAAGGATGCACAGGAATGTTAGCACCCAGTCTCAAACAGGAAAAACATTATTTTGGGCATAATAACACATTTATATCCATTATCCTTCACAGGTAAGATGAAAAGCTAAGCAAAAGTGACCTCCTAAATCATCATCTGAGCAGTGAACACTGAATACTTGGAACTGCCCCCCACACCTAATGTGAAGCTTCAAAAACGCTGCATCAGTAGACCAGCTCCAAATAGAGCAGACTGACAAAAATAAACGCAGACACATGCTGGTGATTCAGTCAGAACAGTCTTGTTTCCACTCACCAGCAGCCTCGGCAGTTACCATAGCACCAAATTCTTCCAGACTCCTACTCCACCTCAGCCCTGCCCAGCCAGTACTGGTTGCTTTAGAAAATGTGACTGCATCAGCCACACTTACCACCAGCCACAACATCAGCTCTCCCTGTTTTATCCACACCCAGGCTCTCCTGGGCCACAGCAGAAGAATGAAGGACCTTGGTAAGAAGCTCTCGTGTCAGAAGATGCTGGCTCCACACAGGATTGCCAGGATTTTCCCCCCTAGGTCTTACAGCAGTGTGACTGTGCTAAGATTAAGCTCAAAGAGACAAAGGTTTTTGGGTCTCTTCCCCAGTTTCCAAGTACTTGAGCAGTAAACACCAACATGTAGCTGCCCCAGCATAGTGACATCTAAACAGGACAGCATTCACTTCAGGCTCCTAAGACAACTTGTGTGGTAGACTCTGCAGTGCAGGTGTTTTCAAAGCTGCTTTTTCAATCCGTAGATTTTTAAAAAATATGTATTATTTTTTGTTTCTCTCAATAAAAGACTTTTCTTTGGAAAAGGGATGGAGAGCCAAATGATTCCTGTACTTCTAAATCAAAATTTAACTCCTAAAGATACAAAAGATCCCAAGTGCACTGACTCAGAAAGAATTACATATTGTCACTGGGCAGAAATTATCTGAAAAACAATGAGAAAAGTTATTTCATAGGAGTGACAACATTTGACTGACCTAAACTGAAACAAAGAGATCTCTTAATGAGGCTGTTCTAAGCATTACAGAGTCATACAAGTAGAGGAGACACTGATGGCTGTGTTCAGTTTGTCCCAGAAGGGGAATCCACCCATATGAGAAGCAATTCTTTTGAGTCGAAAGATGTTTCTCCAGAACAAACATGATACCCAGAGAACCTGCCAAAAAGTGAACGTAAGAAAAGTTTTTTGCCTAGTCTAAAGCTACTTTGTATGAGCAACCCACAAAAATCCTTGTGAACCCAGCAGCAAACTTCAGAACAGACCTGCCCTTTGACAGCAAGTAGCTAATGCTGAAACTCCAGGATTTGCATCTATTTGGCTTTTCCTGGGCAGGAATGAAGAACTCATTACGTAGAACAGAGAAGAATGCAGCAACAGAACTCATGTATACTGTATTCTTCAGTTTCAAGAATCCCAGGAGCAAAGAACATCTCCCTGGAAAGCACCCAGCACTTGGGAAGCATGGCTATGTGAAAAATAAAGGCAGGGCAGAAGGAGGGAGAAAGCAATTAGCCCACAGTCCTCACTGGACCAGAGCAATAATTTTAAATGGAAAGAGGCATTTCTTAACCCAAAATGCTGCAAGACTTTCTCCAATAAACTTGGATTGAGTACTCATCTCAAACACGAGCTGACATTAGCAAGGCAGATTGATTAAGGCTTTGCCAGGGAAACAAAGACAGCATGGTTTCCTCTGTATTACTGATTAACCTGTTGAAAGGTACCAAGTCAGGATGGTGAAACAATCCCTACCAATCTTCTTTCAAGTGGCTGTGAGGTTCACCCAGATGGCAAACAAAATTCAACCCATCTGAAAGCTGGGGAAACAAAGGGGTAAAAAATACACTGGTTTAGCATTGGTTGGGTAACAGCCATGAGCCCAGAACTCTTCTTCCCTGAGCCAGTCCCACTCTGGCACGGTAGAGGAGGCTGGAAGGAGACTGCCAACAGACACCAAGGTCCAAACTTGCAGAGTTAGGACCAGGGAGGTTAAATAATTTGTTTTGCAGGTCATGACTTCCAGTAAAGCAGTCATTCCCCGATCAACTGTGAACCAACATTAACACAACACACTGCAGAAATTCCTGGGATTGGCATTTTATTACGTGGCCCAGCAAAACCAAGCAATCCAGCTGAGCTGTGAGTTAAACAAGGGATGTTCCACTCTTCCATAGGTTTGTGATTCAAAGGCTTCCTGTATCCTGCAGTTTTTTCTAATAACCACACCTATGTGGTAGGAATCCTGTCCTCCCAGCTATCATGAACCCCACTCTTTCAACACGCACAGTTAAATCTAAAATAAACAAGCTGAGTTGTTAAGTTAGAGGTGAATAATACACCACACTGGTGGCATTTCAGAGACTTTCACAGTCTCTCATGCAAAGCTCTGAACTTGTCTGAGGTGGGTCCTGACTTCATGCCAGGTTTAAAGAGTGGCTAGAAATGATAACCCTTATCAATTCACCACTTGAAACCACATTGTCGCAGTTCTGGTGGGGGAAGGGGAACATTGTTTTAAGGCAATGAAAAAACAAGTTATATCTGTTTAAAAAATTACCTATGGCATGTAAAATACTGGATTCCAACTGTGTCGATTCCTCAGTCTAACAACAAATATTTTGGAACCACTTCATAATGGAATATAATCTCTAAAGTGGAAGTGGCTCTGGTTTTATTAGTGCAAATGGTGCTGGTCTGTGATGGTGTTTCAGAAATAGCACTGATGGGCTCCAGGAAGAATTGCAATTTCCCAAGTAGAGGTCAGTAAAGACAAATAATGCAAGGCTGAAAAGAAGTAGATAAAGGCCAGAAAATAAAAATTTTAAGAGCTCATTAAAAACAACTACAGGTATCCTGAGGCACAAAGGAGTCCACTGTACATCAGCCCTTAGAAAGGCAGAGAACCTTTAAAAGCTGAAGACAGCAGGAGAGAAGGTGAGTGAGCAGGACAAAACTGAGAGGCAGCAATCTGGTAACATAACACATCTCAGGGTGGTTATGAGTAATTGGTGACAAAACGACACAGGAAGAATGAAAAGCTATTTTTGACAGACCAAGGTATCATAGTCCCAGCTCCCTTCCAATTTTAGGATCATGTTCAACTGGTATCTGCCAGCTGTAAGAAGGGCCAAATCCACCCCTTGTCTGTGCTACCTTCAGGAAAGGAAAAGACTGATGATGTGGATTAATAATGTTTGTAGGAACACTGAAAGATGGAACACACAGAGATGAAGACGACCTGAGCACCATTTAAGAAAGAAAAGGCACAATACGAGCACCACCAGGCTAAAATCACCACTAAGATCTGTCCAGAATAACCAGTTGCTCCATCTGCTACCCCAAGCATCACCACATCCAAGAGAACCCCAAACCCTGTGGTCAAATGCAAACAAAGGTGTCCCACCAATTTATCTTTTTTTTTTTTTTCCACTCTTGGCAGCTGACTCATTCTCTAAGTCAGCTGATATCCAACAAAGTTCACACACAAACCATCTCAGGGGCAAATGGTGCCTAAAGTCTGGGACCAGCACAAAGCATTACTGATACTCATTCTCTGATTATTTATTCTGGTTACACCCAACTGAATAAGTAGGATTTTTGTTCAGGTTGTCCTGCTGATTAATAAACCTCACTTCCAAATGCACTGCTCATAGTCACTGAAAATATATTAGGGAAGTTAAACAGGTTTCCATGACTGAATGGATTTAGGATTGTTTCATTGCCAGTCTAAGCAACAGAATATTTTTTCTGGCATGAACAAAGCCTAGAGAACAGTAAAGAAAGATGCTAGAGTTACCACAAATATCTAACAGAAAGGCATGCAAAAGAGGGCAAGTCATTTAAAGACTGTTTCATTCTGGTGACTAATGTTCCATTTCAGCCCATCATAACAGTCAGGTTCAAAATGCAGCTTGAGCCCCTGTTTTTTCCATTTAAAAAATAGGGGGAAGAATATAAATGCAATACCCAAATCAGAAGAAAATACTCCACCACCATCTAGCTGGCTCTTAAGGGGTATTCTCACATCCTGATAGGCCAATTTGCTATGTTTTAGGCTTGGATGGTAACAATTCTCACGAAAGGAGGATTTACCTGCTAATAATTAATGAAATTACAGAAAGAAGTAGATGCAATATTTACTAAGATCTGGGGGTGTTTTCATTATGCAGAAAACATATTACAGAACAAGTACCAGCAGAAGTTTTGAGAGATGTACTGGTGAAATAAGAACACTTTCTCTTTAAACAGTGGCAGAGAGTCAGAGCTGGGGTGAGCATTGGGAAAGCACCACACACTGAACTCACAGATCTTTACACACTGACATCTCCACAACAAGGGACAAAGGCTTCATGTGGACCAGAGCATCAGTACAAAGACCTTGTAAACAAGCAGGCAGATTGGCATGTGGAAACAGAGATCCAGTCTTACCCCACAGGTACAATGTAAATCCCATTGACAGGAAAGCAGTTTAAAAAATTAATTTGGTCACAGAATCGATATAACACAATTAACACAATTCAGCTTCAGTGGAGAGCTGAAGAAAAAGAGTCAAAGCTTCACAGTGGATGATAAATTCTTTAGCAGTTCATCATTTCAGGGTTTCCCAAGTGAAGGAAAAAGTTAGCCAACTTACACAATTTAATTATTAAACCGAATTCCTTAGATCTACAAGCTTAGAATATGTAAATAATTAGTTCCCATTATTCTATGATGTGATTTAACTGCAAACATATTCTGAAGCACTGAAGCATAGTAACGTTTTACATGTATTCTAAAGATGCTGATATTGCTACAGTTTGCTTTCGTCATATTTCTACCTTTTCTGTAACAGATACTCAGAAACATCAAAGGGAGGGGGGACGAAAAAATAATGAAACAAAAATAACCTCTTCCTGAAAATTTTCTTCTTTACTGTGCAAAATTTCATAAGCAACTGAACAAAAGAAACCCAACAACAAAAATAATTATCACAGTCTGACATCTAGGAAATTTCAGACTTCAGACATACATCACAAGTGAAACAATCATATCACCATCACTGCTTCCATTTCGTTGCCTTATTGCACAAATTATTTTAATGATAAATTGATACTCAGCTATTACAATGGATGGCCCACGATACTGCATTAAAACACTCAGTTTAAATTTCCACTTCATCGATAAAAAAAGAAAGGAATTAAAGAAGTTATCAACTGCAAATCATATATTCCAACCTCATGACTGCTTTACACTGAAAAGCTGCTCTCAATATTACTCCTTCAAGAGTTTAGCAGAACAACGACAAAAAAAAATAACAACTTGTATGAGGTGTCATCAACTGACATGAAACCTCTGCAGAAAATGAGTCTCTACACCTGACAGCACCAAGGTGCAGTCAGCAGCTGAGCAAGAAGGACTTGCTTGGGCAATCTGCAAATGGGAACAAGGCAGGAATTGTTTAGGGAATCTACTTGGGGGATTTATTTATGTGTTGGGTTGTTTAAATGAATGTCTGCAGAACAGCATAAATTCAAACAAGCAGACCTACCTGCAAACAGAAAAACAACCCTGTCTCTGTGCTGGTTTTGGATTCTTGGAAACCAGGATGGAAAAAAATAAAAATGGGGGAAGAAGTCAATTATTTACAGGCTTATCAGTGACAAATCAGGGATCACATGAGAAATCCTCAGTTCCCATAGAATACATGAGGACCCCTTAGCCTTCCCTACAGCCACATCCAGACAGGCAGGGCACTCCAAGGTGTCTGAGCACAAGCAGCCAATGCTGTCAGAGAGCTCCATGGACAGCCTCTGTCAGCATCTGGAATCCATTAGAGCACACCAGCAAAAGGCTTTTCACAGAGCCATCACACTCACCATATGCTGAGGAGAAATGGAAAGTTGGCAAGGAGAAACATAAGCAAGGAAAAGGGGCAGATGATTTGTTACTAATGTACAGACTGCAACCAACCAACACAACTGACCTTTATTTTTCTTTTTCAGTCAGAGAGAAACTAAGCTATTTTTAAGTCTGGCTTATGGTGCACTTGTGTATGAAAGCTAAAGGGAAAATTTTAAATAAACTATGGTATGGACTGAGCTAGATAAGCTCTTCAGCCACTCTCCTCAAAGAACTCTTTCTTCCCTCTCCCAGAAAACTGTCCTCAGCCTAAGCTAGTGCTGACCAACATCTCTGGACAACAGGCTGCACAGCTCAAAACAACTGTGAAATGGTGCTGAAAGAAGGATATCAACATTCCCTCTGGCTGATGTCTTCCTAACTTCCCTCTCCTGCCCTTCTGGGTTGCCACCTAATGCAGGAATCACTGTATCAAGTACTGAGCCAGCAAAAAGACTGAACACATTCAAGCTCACTACACAGTCACTGGTTCTGTCACTCAAAAACACATTATGGCAAAAAGAAAAGACATACTGGGATGCTTCCTGGGATGGCTCAAATTCCTCATGAAACCACTGGGCTGCCCTGGCAGAGAGGGCTGGGACCCCTGGCACCACCTCTGCCCACAGAGCACACCTGCTGTGTTTGCACAGAGTCACCATGGGCAGGCAGTGGCTCTGTCCCCACTGGAGAGATCAGGATGTGAGCACATCCAAGTATCCTAGAGCAAGCAGCTGTCCAAGACCAAACCATTTCCAGGAAGGACAGCTGTCAACAGCAAACTGCCATTGCAAAGGCAATCCACAGGCTACTGTTCCAGGAGCAGCTCAGAAATGGAGAGGAGGCTGCAGCACAGGTGACTTTTGCCAGAATCCAGAACCCGTGAACCATCAGGGTTGGCCTCTGGAATGACCTCCCCAGTTACATTCCATCACAACCCAGCACGTGGCTCAGGGAGGTAAAACCAGTCCAGAAACCAAACTGGTGGTCAGGTACACACACTGTCACCCACAGACAGCTCACCTTGCCCCAGCATAAAGAGGCCAACAAGGATGACTTGTCCTTCTGAGTCACAGCAGTCTCTAAGTTGTGGGTTGGCTGCCCTACCCCGATGAGTCTCTCCCTGTTCCTGTTTACCAAGCAGAGATCATCTAATGGGGAAACAGAGGCTGTGAGATGTGCTGACAAAGCACCACCAAACAGAACCATGTATTGGAGGCAGAGAGGACAAGAGTTCAGTGCTTCAAATACAGCTAAGGTTGAACTGTTATGAACAGCACTGTGATAAAAGCCGGAGTTATTTGTGGCAGTTCAGGAACAGAAGAGGCACAGGCATTTCTGCCAATCTGCTCATCTGAGGAATGCTGGAAGGAAGCCATCCACAGATTCATAGAGAGGTTTGGATGGGAAGAGACCTTGGGACATTCTTTCTTCATCCTTCTGCCCAAAGCATAAGTAACTCTGAAACTTTTATCAGGCAGCAGACTGAGGGCTCCCCCAGGCAAATCTGAGGAGGGAGATGCCAGTGCCTCTCCAGGCATCCTATTCTGGTGCACAACCATTTTCACAAAGGAAAATTCTTTCTTCTGTCCAGCTGGCATTTCCCTTGCCACAACTTGTGACCCATTGCCTCTTGTCCTTTTGTTCCAGTTGACAACACTCAGGAGGCAAGCACACAATGGCTCAGGAATTAACTACCAGCAAGTCTTAAAACAAAACTGTTCAACAGCACTTTGAATGGAACTGAGGGTTGCTGCAATTCTACCCTTCTGTCTCCCAGCTCAGCCCATGCCTTTATTGACTCGCCTTCATTAATGTCAGGGAAGGGAACCCTGAAGAGTTGTCTTCGATTTAAAGAGAGGGGAAAAAAAAAAGCAATTTCTGACAGTGACGTCAATAGATTAAATCATCATTAATTATTTTCTGGCCAGCTTTCCACTAATTATCTCCCTGAACCAGCTCACCATAGGACAGGGTAGCAGTCTGTCAGCAGGAGAGGAGGGAGGCAGTAGAAACACATGGCAAATGCAAGGGCAGAATCCCACAGTCCTGACATGTATCATCCTAAAGTGCTGTGGAACCACTCCCCGTGTGCTCAGCACAGACAACGAGGTGAGAAGAGGGCTAGGACTACAGACTGCAAATTAAGTTCTCCTCTGCTCTTCGAGGATAAGAACCATCTCCCCCACTCAAGAAGTAGCAACAGGTCAATCTACTGACAGGTCTGATTTGTTCCATGTTACCTAGAAACCTGTCAAGACAATTTTTCAATGGTATCCTGGCAGCCTCCCCTCTCCCAGAAAAAAAACCAAAACAAAAACAGTAAATAAATAGGACCTCTTATCAATAAATACCAAACCCAGGATAAACCAGGATAAGAAATGGTCACCATTCAACTAAAAGTAAATTTGAATCATGCTTCTTTCTCTCAAAGGACTGTGATTTTATCTCAGGAGCAGTGGAAGATCCAAAGCTAAGAAAAGCTGCTCAAGCTTAGAAGTTTCTTACATACACCAAATAAACTTCTTAGATGCTAAACCTGCTTTGAAATATCCACCAGTAAATTATTTTACTGATGCTGAGGCAGGAAAGTCCAGCGATGGCAAAGGCAGAGTTTTCATAAATCATTTTGTTTGCTTCTTTAACAAAAGCACCTCTCTGGGGCAGGTGCATTAGGGCACGGGGGAGAGAAGACAGTGCAAAAGAGGAAGCTTTTCTACCAGCTGTGGCAGTCCAAAGCAACTTGTGTCTGTGCTACTGCAGTCCTTCCCTCCCTCTTCCCCTGTGATGGCTCTGGGGGTTTGCAAAGTGAGCACAGGAGTTCTCAGCCTGGAAAATGAGGGGAGGCGAGGATGTGTGTTTTGACTGTTAGGATATGATGTGGTATGAGAAAAGAGAGGAGAGAACCAGAGCATACTGGCTTCAAATCCCCTTAATCCAATGAAAAACGGGAGAAGTTAAAAAGGTGGTCCTGACACCCGAGTCATCTCCATAGCTCAGGTTTCTCCACCACAGTGATATCACCAATCCAAAATGGCACTGCCTGATGCCAATTCAAGAGCCCTCTTATCAGAGTGTGTCACACACAGGCAACATCTCTTGGCAGGCTGCAAAAAGGCATCATGTGAGCTTTGGGATTCTTACTTCTCCAGTAAGAGCCACTGCCAGCTTCTATCCCATTTCTTACCTGAAAACTTAAGTTTCTGTTGTTTATTTGCAAATGTCAGCATCTAACCATAGTGCAGAGCCCTAAACTAACAACCGTGAGCACAGAAGGACAATAGCTTTGAGCAAAATCAGACTCCTCAACCCTTACTGAAGTTCATTTCACCAAAGCCTTTCTTAAGTCTTGTTTAGAAACCAAATCACTCACATTTTAAACCTAAATGTTAAATGCCATCAAAAACTCCACAAAGAGATATACAGGGAATACCTTCACATCTTTACCTCACGACCTCATACAGAAGTCAAATAACTAGCTCTAGGGCAGAGGCTTTTACACCTGAAATAGCCATTCTGGAAATGAGCTCAGAAGGATTCCTCTTCCCTTGCTGAAGGGCTTCCAGTGTTGTTCCTAGGGACAGGCTTTGCCACTACACTGCTTGAAAACTTCATTCCCTCAATCCTTTCTCTAGATGTCTGGACTTTCAGTCCTTTAAACAGAAGTCACCATGGTGGAATAATCACTGGGGAGCCTC
Source organism: Grantiella picta (assembly GCA_013397955.1). Lineage (NCBI taxonomy): Eukaryota > Metazoa > Chordata > Aves > Passeriformes > Meliphagidae > Grantiella > Grantiella picta. The sequence goes on along the minus strand of VZRM01006373.1, from coordinate 2,375 downwards.
CTCAGGAGAGATCTCTGCCACAGTTCACTAGCACAACATACTGAGCCTCCAGCAGGAACAATTCAAACTATTAAAGGTGAGATACACAAAAGCACCTTCTCAAGTGACAGCCAGGCAGCAGCTACAGTGGAAATTCACAACCACAAATCCCCAGCACCACCCTGTGCGAGATAAAAGTTGGATCTGTCTCTCTACCAGCAAAAGAAAAACAAGGCTCAGGAATGGCTGAGACATCAGAGAGGCTCTCAAAGCCTTGCCACTGGCCTGACTTTGGATCAGAGCTGTCAGCAGCTCCTGTTCAGCTTGCTGTGTGAACACACACAGTTCTGTCTCTTTGGAATTATTCTTGGAAAGTCACTGTAATTACAGAATATAATAAAAACAACAGATCATTAATACAGAAAACTCTGATCTTGGGAGACAAGCAGAAAATTCTATTATCTCCCTTTAAGATTGATCTAGACTGCAGTGAGGATTAAGTGCTGTTCAGTGACCTTTTGTAATGTGATTTCTTTGGAAAATTGTCTTGAAGCTCACTGCAAATTATTTCAGTTTTAGCAGTTACATAAACTAATCAAGGGCAGTGTTTCAAAACAGACAAGCAGTTAACAGCCAGGTCAGTGAAATGAAGGAACAAGGATGGTCTCTTCCCTGCATTTGTACAGAATTCAGCCCAGCATCCACCTCTGCAGATAACCTAGTAATTATCAAAGGCCTAAATGCAGCACAACCTGAGATCCTTCGCAAGTCCCTTTACAAGTAGGCCACTTCTCAGTTCAACGACAGCAAAAAAATGCAGCTGTAACAAGTTGTCACGTTCATTTGGTTTTCAGTAGGAACATTTGCTGCCCTTCCCCACAACCCTCAAACTGGTCAGAGTTCCAATGTCATACTTGAAGGACTGGATGAATTAATTACACCAAATCCCTCCTCCTGCGTGTCTTTCCTTTCTGGATAATACAGCTGCCATATTCATCCTTTAGCGATGAACAATGCCAGGGACATCCACACACAGCAGGCTGACACCTTCATAACGAGGAAAAATTACAGCCACACTAGCAAGAGAACCCCAGACCTTGGCAGAAACGCCCCTTCATTGCTTTCCCCGGTGCTCCAGTACTCCTCTGACCATGTCAACAGCACTGTAGCAGTCCAAAATTAAGCTCAAGGTTCCTCCCTTCTGCTTCACTTCACTTCTGAACCACCACAATTCCAGAAATCAGAGTGACCAGACCTTGCCAGCAAGAAGAAAACCACTTTTAATTCAAACTCCACTGGAGACCCACAGTTTACTGAATTTTTCAGAAGTGCCCATCTCAAATAGCTCAGGACACATCTGAGCCAGTGCCTCTGCTTCTAGGGCATTCCACCTCATTTACATCTATTCATCAGGAGGACAAAACCTGCCCATGGTGTACCTGCCTGCTGCACCCAGCAGCCACAGGACCTCGAATCCTTCTGGAAAGGAGGCCAGAGTCCAGCAGAGCTGCCAGACACACATCCCCAGCCACTGAGCTGGAATGAGGCACTTACCCATCTCTACCTTTACTGACGATCTTCACTTCAAAGTAATAAATGCCACAGGCTGCAGGGATGGGGTGAGTGGCCCTGACCGAGGCAGCATCTTTGTGATTTTTACCGTGACCTAAGAAAGAACAGAAAGGTAAGTACTGAGGGGATCTGGCTTCTCACATATCCTGATCTAAAACCTCACTATCTGAAGCCAGCAGATAGCAGGGATCTGTTTCTACACGGAGCCAGCCATTTAAAGCACACTTTCTGGAGAACTAGCATATTCAACCCTTCACTGCCACCAGGAACAATCCCTACAGCACAAGCATTTCAGTTTTCCCTTTGTTTTCACTACGAAGTTTCTGAGAAAGATTCTCAATACCACCTCTACCCCTCCCCACAGACATAATTTGAAGACCAATGTACACAAACAGAACACAAAAATGATTACACAAGAGGGGAATGACATCAGTGTTTACTAGCCAGGCAGGAAAAGGAATAATCAGTTCTCCGCTGGGTGGGAAGGGAGAACAGCTCCAATAGCGAGCAAGGAAAACATCACACTACAAGTCCGTGAGCAGCTATTTGGTGTATACCCGAGGAGCCAAAGCCCCAGTACCGCAGCGTGTCAGCGCCATTCGACCCCTCGGCCGGGATTGTAGCAGGATGACAAAGTAAACAGACGGTCAGGCTGCACCGGGCCCGAGCGAGCGACAGTGCCCAGCGTTATATAAGGCCACACACTCCGCCGAGAAAAGCCCCCGGCTCCCCAGCGCCCCCGCTCCCGAGCCCAGGCAGCCCGGCCCGAGCAGCCCAGCCGGGGCCCCGGGCCAAGCAGCGCCCCGCCACCGGAGCTCGGCGCC